>CM068364.1:12645965-13028465 GCA_034769755.1 Odontamblyopus lacepedii | reverse complement strand
AGCAAACTAGCAAGAGACAACAGTTTTCCAGTCACTCACTCTCACCTTTCTACTCCTAAACAGGACTGAAAATGTGTTGTTTAACTCCATTTTGAGTTTCCAGTCGATCTTAAAAGTTTTTCGACAGTTGTTAATGTGTGCACTGTGTTGCTATGGTAACTACTGAAAACATACACCATCAGACATACATGTAGAACACCCCCAGCATGGTGTCACGGCAAAGAATCAGTTGTGCATGTTGGTGGGGTTTAAAACATAGGCTGTATAAAAAAGTGGATTAAGCGAATGTGACATCACCCATAGCGTTTGGCACTGCTCAAAAGAAGCCAAACTCCATATTTGGAAATCTGACCGTGAGTATCATAGCAACCACAAGAGCCAGTCATGATCCTGGATGTTTAATAAGAGCTGGATAAGGCACGCCCCCTTTAAACATGACCCCAGATTTAGTTGTGGCCGAGCAAAGTACTGCAGCCCAGGAAAAAATCTCCCATAGAACCACAATGCATTTTTTGAGAAATCAAACTTCCCGTGTTCGGCTGACAGGGCATCTACCGCTTTCATAAAGGTCGGATTTTGTAGGGATTCTTCTGTAGTTTTACAATATGAACTTAAAAAAAAAAAAATTATCGTCAAAGCGCCTAAAAATCAACTTTGTAAGAGTTAGCATAGCCCCGCTCTGAGCCCGCGCTAGCTCCGATCTAGCTGCTCACGCTCTGATTGGTCAGAACTGCGCTTCTGACGTCACACGTTGGGCAGCATAAGTAAACTTTTTTGGGGTCGTGCGCCAATGAGCACAGACCATTGAAATCAATAGGGCGCCATCTTGGATTCATCTTCCAGATTTTACTATAGTTTTATGGTCATGCCTGTGGTGGTTAAATGTGCCCATGCTTCTCACCAGCGGAAGCAAGAAGGGGGCTTACTTAGCAACGAAACACAGTAGCTGTCAGTCAAACCTGTTGCTAAAGGCAGCGGGAGCCACCTCGGGGAATGAAGGCATCTGATTGGTCTGTTATTTATGTTCATATCTTGATTTAGGAACAAAACAGCGAAATGAAAAATTCAGGATCATGTAGAGCGGGTTCATACGAACATTTTAAAACCAATATTCCAATGTAAGTCAATGAAAGCCAGGGTCAGATGGAGCTGGAAGAGCCCCTGGCGCACTTCCTGTTTGAAACGCGGCGGCTATCGTGATAGCTTTGTCCATTCATATATACGGTCTCTGGGTTTAAAACATATCATAAGATTTGTTATGTGTGGCGTAGATCTGAAAGAGACAACTGAAAGTGCGTGGAAGAGGAGACTTGTATAAGACTGGACACCTGATCTGTTCAGTCCTGGACAAGGAGACAGCAACAGCATACAGGATTACATAAACATGATCATTTCACTACTCGTCCATATATGGGTTTTTGTTGAAACAGTAGCATGTGAAAAGCTGAGGTATCCGTAACAACAAAAAGGTACTGGTACATTGTGTAACTTTTCTGGCGGAGGGCTCATCAAATGCTTTTCTCCATGGAAATGTTATTCCTTTGTCTGGAATGTTTCATAATTTGGCATTAAACCTTTCTAACCTTCATGGAGACCAAACCAGGCCAAGTTACAGGTCAGATCTGTGGGGAGGCGACCCTGCTCACAGTCAGAATTTCTGTTTTTCTAGGTATTTTTGAGCTATAAAACCACCTGTAATTGAATAAATGTATGTTAGAGCTGTTTAATACTGTGGAACATTCGAGGCGTGACATAGAAAAGCAGATGACAGACCCCCAACCAAAAAGTTACACAGTGCACCTTTAAAGGACATATAGAATAAATAAATACTTTATAAATCCCCTTAAGGTGAAATGCAGGCAAACAATCGTGCCAAGACACCCACCGTTAACAAGGCTGTGGTTTTCAAAGAGAGCGGAGGAGCCGGAGGGGGGCATGCAGTCGCTGGACCCCAGAAGCAGTGCCTCAGGCCAGGGAGCCACTCGGACCCGCGGGGGGGAGGCCTGGACCTTTCTCAGTTCTTTCAACATTTGAGCACAAAAGCAGCCAGTTCCCTTTGCTTTTTCCTATGGCCAATTCACATCAATAGGCTATATGTTATTATTTGGCAAGGTTTTACAATATGGTATTAAACCTTTTTACCTTCTTTCATGGAGACCAAACCAGGCCAAATTACAGGTCAGATCTGTGGAGATGCGACGCCACTCACATTCAGAATACCTGTTTTTCTAGGTATTTGTGATCAATAAAACCACCTGTAATTTAATATGGAACATTCTAAGCAGAGTAATGTCATATCCATCGAAACAAGAACGTGACAGACCCCCAACCAAAAAGTTACATAGTGCACCTTTAAAGGGGCTGAAAAATTACAACTATAATTCATTTAAAGTGGTTTGCAGTGGTCTAAAGTTATTCCTCGCTTACTTTATGCATTCAAAGCATCCTAATTCTTCTCCACAATGAGTTTATAAGCGATTTTCACAACTTTCAGAGACGAGAGTAGAGCTTTGCCATGATGATAAAGCCAACAACTAGCATGCAAACATACATTTCCTGATTATAGCTGATTAAAACACTTTATAAGCAGAGGCTGACAGCACACACCAGACTTATTTTGACCTCAAGAGCTGCCTATACAATATTTCTGAACTTAGGTAAGACACTTTTTGCTTAAATATATGGGAAAAATCAGATATACAGGAGCTTTAACCTGACATATATCAATACCCTAAAACCCCTATAACTTACTATAGTTTTTCTATAGGGACTAACGCTATCTTTAGTCAGGTGTTTGTGTGGTAAGCTGAAAATTTCATTTTTGTGTAGCAGTTCTATTTTTCACTCCAGTGTTAATATTGCATCATATATTGTACAGCATTCAAGTTTGATCAGTTCATGCTATACCTGGGAGACCAAAAACAAACTGAGCATAGATTTTGCAGTAGTAGTAGCAGTAGTAGTACTAACACTTGAGGCATTTTGTTGCATTGATAAAAATGTGTTGCAGAAGGTAATGGTGCTCTGGTTTTTCTGATGGAGGGCCTGCTTGTCTCCATAGTAATGTTATTGCTTTGCCTGGAATATTCCACTGTATGACATTATTTTTATCAATTTTCTCAGTTACAGGTTTCGTTTGTATTGCCAAATCAATTTATTCCTACTGTGAGCAAGGTTGCCCCTCCACGAATTTCACCTTGAACCTGCCTGACTCCATGCTACGCTCAAGGCAAAACATCTCCAATGATGACAATCAGGTGGTCCTCCGGAAAAGTTACATAATGCACCTTTAAATGTCCTATATTACATCATTTTCTACATTATTATCAATGTTATAATGTTGTTTTCCCCTCACAAATATACCTGGAGTTGTGTTTTGTTTCATTCACACATGTTTAACACACGTCCTGCATATTTAGGCTTTTTGAGATTGAGAAATTGTGATGTCGTGTGGTCACAAAAGAAAACTCCATACACCTTCACTAGAATAATTTGGATTTCAGCCCTGGAATTGCCCATCTCTAGTGAACAAAAGGTAAAAGATTTATGTTGATGATGAGATAACAGCATTTTAACATGGCTTAAATCTCACAAGAGTCAGTTTTGCATAATATAGGACATTTAAAGTTAAAATTAAAGTAGAGTGTGTTTTCTTATTGACATGCAGTTGCTTCCAGTGTGGTTTTTAAGTATTATCTTTGTATTTGCTGAGACAATGTGTTCTCCATCTAATAGTATAATCTCAAAGAATAATTCCTGCTTTGCTCCTGCACAGTGTAGGCATAAGGTTCAATAACCTGTATTACTAATAATAACCCGTGTTACTAATAAATCTCACACAGCTAAAAACTAAGATGAAGTGTCTGAAATTACATTATACTTGATTACAGTTTGAAATGGAGGGTTTGGTGAGAAATTATAACATTTGAATAGTTTGCATCAGGCAGTTAAACTTAGATATTTTTCTACTTTAGTCATTCTACCAAATCCTTACACTACGGTGGCCTCGTAGGGACACACTGTTACACATACGTGAAAACACACATTCTTTGGTCAAAATGGACACTCTAACTTATTTTAGTTCTTGTTCATCCAGTGCAGTGATGATTTTCACATTCTGATCAAATTTTGCATAACTTCAGTTGTTAATTAAATCCTTGCCATTCATTTATCTTTTCAAACCTCACACAAGCACAAGACAGCACAAAAACACTGCAAATGATGAGAAACCAACACTAATCAAGGTATCTATGCGTTTCAGAATTATTGTAAAATTTGGACCTTTGCTGCAGCAATTAACAATTTAAGAGGCAAATATTACACACAATTTACTCCTGAGAGCTTTAAGCCATGTTCAGAAACAAACCTGGAGTTGTGTTTTGTTTCATTCATACTTGAGTAAATCGTTATTATTAGTCTGAAGCTCAAAATGCTCTGTTCCACCTTGTAATGAAGCAGTAGTTTTCAAGTTAACAGCTACTTTTTACCTTTAGTTCAGAGACTGGAAATCCCAGGGTTGAAATGATCTAAATGGTAGTGAAGGTGTACGGAGTGGAGCACTACCTGTATTACACCATGACATCACAAGGTGGAACAAAGTGTTTTCTGTTTGAGAGAAAGTGTTTTCTGTTTGAGAGAACTCACATTGCCTAAATATGCAGAGTTTGTGTGTTAAACATATGTGTATGTAACAAAACACAACTCCAGGTCTGTTTGTGATGAGGAAACAACATTAAAACAAAAAAAAACACCGTAATATGGGCCCTTTAAAACTAAATATTTTTGAATGGGAAAAAACAAATATTACACATAACAGTAAGTTGAAACCCATGAATACAAATGTGTGAGGACTTTGATGAAATAGGGAAGACATGTCGAGCTCAAAACCTTAGCTGCAAACAGCGTCACCCTGCTTATTGCCTGAAAGAAAGTGTCTTACATTTGTATTTGCAAAAATGTTAAACTGGTTTGAAATTTCACAAACATATTTTTTCATTTCCATTTACAAACCAATTTTACATTTGGCTGGTTGAAAGGAAGCCACACATTTGAATACCAAAGTTTGACATTATTGTAACCTATGTGTGGTTAATGCACTATTCAATGTCGATCATTACCACTGGCTGATCTCTGTGCTTTTTCCAGGTTTGTTGGGTCATGAAAGCCTGAATCAAATGTGTGTTTACCAGCAGGCTGTTTTAGCCCACGTATTTGCTATTATGTTTACTCCGAGTAGCACAGGCATCAATCTCAGCCCTGGGTAAGTGGAAGATGTAACTTAGTGTGAGGAATGAGAATGAGACAGGAGGTCCGTGCACAGCCTGGAACACAAGGCTATATGTGGAAGGGGTTTCATTTGGGATAGTTTCAGGCATCATCCTGGGAGGAATAATGAGAAAGCAGCTCCCTCAACTACTCAGGTCTGTTTGTGATATGGGAGGCAATGCACGCTATCATTAAAAAGTAATTCACTCTATTACGTGACAGAGGTGACAATCCAAAAATACGTGAAAGGTTCATATAAGAAAGTTGTTTGTAGTTGGCAGTAGTTTAGTCATGAAACTGAAATTTATGACTCAATTTTGAAAGAAATATACCATATATATCCCACCACAATGGTGTCTTCCCCAGGGCCTCCTCCCAGTGGGACAGGCCCCTAACACCTCCTCAGGGAGCTGTCCAGGAGGATCCAGTACAGATGCCTGAGCCACCTGAGATGTTCCTCTTGAAGAGGAGGAGCAGCGGCTCTACTTTGAGCTCGTCCTGTGTGATCCTCACTCTGTCTCTAAGGAAGCGCTCAGCGAACCTCCAGAGGAAACTCATTTCTGCAGCTTGTATTCGCCATCTTGTCCTTTCGGTTATTACCCAAAGCTCATGGCAGGAACGTAGATTGACCGGTTTAAAGAGCTTTGCCTTTGGACTCAGCTCCTTCTTCACCACAACAGTCCCATACAGTAACCACATCACTGCAGACACTGCACCCATCCACCTGTCAATCTCACTCTCCATCCTCCCCTCACTCATGAACAAGACCCCGAGATACTTGAACTCCTCCACTTGAGGCAGGGACTCCTCCACCAGACCCGGCACAAACCGTCCCAGCACCTGTAGCAGGTTCTGGTTTGATGAAGCCATCAGGCCATGTTCACTTTTGATTTGAAATTGAGTTTTATTCTCAAGAAAAATCATTAGTATTTTAAAATGACTGAAACCTTTCATCAGTGCCTGATGATCGTCCTGTCTCTCCATAAAATGATGAACTGTCCATTTACTCAGTGCTTCACACTTTGCTTCCCTCTGGTCTTTTTTATGGACAGATACTGTAGGTTACCTTAATGTTAAAGTTAAAGTGACTAAAAAAAATGTTAATGTATGACCAGAACTTATTTTTGCCCCATTACAGATAAGCTCTTGGGGTATAATTAGACCACAGTAAAATGTCTGCGTCTAATTATAAAGAGCGTTATCCTCCAAGAATCAGGAAGTGCTCTGTTATCATGCTAGCTGCGGTTAGCATTACTGTGAGAGCAAAACTTCACTCTGACCTCTGAAAGGTGTGAAAAGCACTTATAAAGTCATCACAGTGAATAATTATCATGCTAGGCACGCATAAGGTGAGTCTTTCGACCTCTGAAAACAGTTTAAAATGAACTAGTTCTGTTTTTTCACATTTAAACAATAAAAAAAAACATTTCATCCTTCCTCAAAGAGCACTGGACAATTCACATTTTTCACCCCCCTGATCCAGCGAGGCCCTCATGACTGCACCTCTGTACTTACCCTATAGGGTTACCTGGATGGAAGGGAGGCAGCCAGTCTCAGCCCGGGGTAAGTGGAAGATGTAAGTTAGTGTGAGGAATGAGAATGAGACAGGAGGTCCATGCACAGACTGAAGCACTGGCATCATCCACGGAGGAGTAATGAGAAAGCAGCTCCCTCGACTACTCAGGTCTGTTTGTGTTTTGGGGGGATGCACGCTGTCATTAAAAAGCAATGCACTCTATTAGGGACAGAGGTGAGAATCCAGGAATACATGGAAAACTCATATAAGAAAGTTGTTGGTTGTTGGCAAAGCTTAGAAATGAGTTTTAGCTATTGGTTTATTTTGACAGCCCTAGTTGCCAGATTTAAAAAAAGTAATAATAAAAAACTAAATATTTCTGACCAAAAACACCCTCGCGTTAGTGTTGTACTTGTTTGAGCACTGCTGCCTTAAAGGTGCATTGTCTTTCATTTCTACTGGACGGTCCACCACCTGTTTGTTTCCATGGAAATGTTATTGCTTTGTGCAGAATGTTCCACAGTATAGATTAAACCTATCTATCACAAAGGAGACAAGCAGGTTACAGTGCTAGGCTACATTACAAGTCAGATCTATGGAGAGTCGCCCTGTTCACTGAAGGAACTGATGTATTTTTGAGCAATAGAAACACCTGTAATGAATAAATGGTAGATGTATATGTTTAATGTCATACCATGGAACTTTCCAGGCAAAGCGATAACATCTCCATGGAGACAAGCAGGTGACGCAACCTCCACCAGAAAAGTTGCTCAGTGCACCTTTAAAATCATAGTTATAGGCCTATTTGCAAGTAAACTATTTGTAAAGAGGCTATTCAAAAACAATGACAATATTATAATACAGTCGATTATCTGACTTGCAATGCTGACTTCATGCTGGGGGGAGGTCTACATGTGTCTCTATTGGTGGAATATTCAGCAGTCACCATGGCGAAATAATGCACACATTAGCAAAAACTGCCAGAAATGTTTAAAGATGGAAGCAAAAGCACAAAATGGACTTAAGCAGCACATTGTCAGGAGCCTGTGATCGATACGAGCGCTCACGGTCCTGTTTAGGTGTTTGATTTGAACTAAAAGGTGAGAGGGACTAACTGAAAAACCGTTGGCTAATGTTCGCTAATTTGTAAGTGTAATTTCATGTGTGAGAGACAGTAGTTCCACCTAAGTCCGCTCTTTCTTGGCAGATTGTGCTAAAATAAAGCTCAGATTAAAGATAAGATAAGATACGTATATCCTTTATTTGTCCCACAATGGGGAAATTTCAGTGTTGCAACGCACAGTTAAGAGAACAGCAAGAAAACAGCAGCGGCAATAGAAGTACAGAATTACTTAAAAATAGACAAACTCTATAAAGATCTATAAAGATAAGGATTATAAAACTATATATAATATAAATTGCTATCTTAAAACTATATATACAATAAATTGCTATCTTAAAGTTCACAGTATTGCGCACAGTGTCTTAACTCAAGTTACGGAGCTTCAAACAGAGCAGTGCTTTCATAACAGCTGCAAAGTATCAGTGACATTTTGCCATTTTCAAATTTAACCAATTTTGGGAAATGTTTTATCTTATTTGCACAAAATTCTGAAAACATCTGTTAGTCGATTTGCGCTATTGGCCCTGACGAGTTTGACTCTTTCTTTGTCGCTGTCTTTGACCTCTGCAAACTCTCACTCTGAGCCTTTAATAACAGCTAAGTCATCATCCTCTTACTGGGCTGACTGGGTGAAGCAATTGGTTTTAGCTACCGCCCCCTTGTGGTTATAGCGAGAATCTTTGACCCCGTCTCCCAATGGAGCGTGATGCTTTTAAATGACTCCAGATGGCGTCTCTAATGAACAACACAATGTCCTTGACCTATAACTGACCTTTGAGGAAATGCTAATAGAAAAAGAAAGGCGCGATAACAAGTTTTACTCATCCATTTTTTGTGGAATAAAAACAATCAGAGGGTTCAATAACCAGACTGAAATAAGTACTCTAAAATAAATAAATAAAAATAAATAAAGTTTGACTGATTGATTGGCTGAAAAAACCCCACTCTATACATGAGTTTCAGAATGTTCAAAAGTTGGGAACTTTTTCATAGCAATTAAATGTCTTATATTGCGCTAATCAAAATCATACCTGGAGTCGTGTTTTGTTTTATCCACACATGTTTGAGTAATCCTTTATTATTAATGATCTGTTCCACCTTGTGATGTCATGAAGCAGGAGTTTTCAAGTTATTTTATATTTAAATAATGTTTTATATTTAGGAAAGTAGGTATTTTTCCATGATAATATTATGAAAAAGATGTACTATGTATCTCAAGTAAAAGTCCTGTGGCTTCAATAAAAATATTACTCAACTAGGAGTAAAAGTACTGCTAGAAAAATGCTCTAAAACTAAATAAAAAAAAAAAAGTATCTCAGGTACTACCCACTGTTCCACCTTGTGATGTCATGAAGCAGTAGTTTTCAGTAGTTATTTTTACCTTTAGTTCAGTAGAGACAGACAATTCCTGGGTTGAGTTTATCCAAATGATTCTAGTGAAGGTGTACGGAGTTTAAAAACACAGTGGAGCACTTCCTGTTTTACCACATGACATCACAAGGTGAGACAGAGTTTTCTGTTTGAGAGAAGAACTCAGCCTAAATACGCAGGGTTTGTGTGTTAAACATGTGTGAATGAAACAAAACACAACTCCAAGTATGTTTTTTATGAGCAAAAAACATTATAACAATCAGAAAGTAGCATAATATGGACCCTTTAACTATTTTAAAGCAAATATTAAATCTTTTAAATTGTTAACCATCCTGAAGATAAAACAACCGCACCAAGCCCAACACAACCATAAAACAGCCCGGTCAGAATTACATAGCTGCTCTATTTAGCTCACTTTGCAGTTTTCGTTATTTTATTTACTCGCCATTAAAACACAAAAACACCATTCGGGTTTACATCCGATCAATAGTTAATTAGAAAGTACAGCAGCCACAGTCTAATTGGAGGTTGTCTGATGGAGTCCGAGCCAGAACGTGCAGCCAGTGGAGAGCTGACACTTTAAGGTCAGTACAGGACAGTTACAGACAAAACCACTTATCACGGCTATTTCAGTGTAAAACTATAAAAATGCAACATATATATTACACAAAAAGGACACTTGTGACATTTACGCTTTGTTATAATGTTGTACGTCATAAAAAAAACATACCTGGAGTTGTGTTTGGTTTCATTCACCATTTTTCTTTTTGAGTAATCCTGAATTAATACATCTTCAAATATCAAAATTCTCCAAATGTTCCAACTTGTGATGTCATTTAGTGGTAGTTTTCTAGTTAACAGCTTTTAGAGATTTGCAATTCCTGGGCTAAAATGATTCTAGTGAACGTGTATTTCATTAAAACGCAGCAGAGCACTTCTTATATTACGGCATGACATCACAAGGTGGAACAAAGTGTTTTCTGTTTGAGGTACACAGCGCACCTTTAAGTAGCTGCGCCCAATTCTGTTTTCGTGTCGTTTAAAGAACCAGGAAGTGTGCTGTTAGCGTGCTAGTCGCTTTTAGCGTTACCCCGACAACAAAACTCAACTTGTCCAATGCACTTGTGGTAAATAATCCGGATGCTGTCGCGGGGAATGACGTGGGGCTGCTGCAAATCAGTATTTTTGTTCACGTTCTTACAGCATTAAAAATATGCAAATAAAGTTCATTTAAATGCGGCTTTATTCAGTGTGTAATCAAAAACGGTTTAAAATATGAATTGATTTATGAATTTACGTAATCATCTGACCATAACTTTGCTTTTATCCCAAATGTGAAGCGACGTTGCAGATGTGTGAAAATTAAAAATTGAATTAAATCCAAACTAGCAATTTCTAGATTCATTTTCTTTGACCAGAGAGAAGAATATATCGGAAAAAGCTGAAATTGTAGCAGATCGTTTTTGCTCGCCAACTGAACTGGAAGGCTGCTCGCTCAAATCTCACCAAATCACACGCGGCCACTGTGTCCTTGAGCAAGACACTTCACTCGTAATAGGACAAGAAGGTTGAATTAAAGGTGCATTGCGTAACTTTTCTTGTGGAGGGTCCGTCAAACGCTTTTCTCTTTGGACATTTTATTGTTTTAGCTGGAATGTTTCACAGTTTGTTACGTTACAGGTCAGATCTGTGGAGAAGCAGCCCAGCCCACTGTTAAAATACCTGTTTTTGTGGGTATTTTGAGCTATAAAATCACGTGTAATTGAATAAATGTAAGGTAGAGCTGTTTAATGTCATATTGTGGAACATTCCAGGCAGAGCGACGATACACCCATAGCAACAAGCAGGTGACGGACCCATAACCCAAAAAAATGCTGTTAAAAAATGCGCCTTTAAGGGCATCTTGAGGAAATATCTGTGAAATCATGTGAAAAGCTTTTGATTTTTTGATTTTTTTCTAAATGTCAAAAGATAAACATTAACATTTTTTTAATCTGTAGTCTTCAATTTGCAAAACCATTTCCGCAGCGAGGTCACGGTGGCCTGGAGCTCTGTCGGCAAATTAGGAAAATGAAACTCTAATTAGTCCTTTATGTGTTTTTATAAGAACTTACACAACAGACCATTAAAGACACCATAATGAATCACTACCACGACTTTAAGCGGATTATTTTTGTGTTTTGTTTCTACACTTTGCTCAACCTTCGCGAGTACTTTTTTTTTGCGCTCGTAACTCTGGTGCATTGTGCGTACAGTAGTGACAGCTGACACCAGGCAGAATGATGGAAATATGAGTGCGGAAAATATTGAATGGCGTTTTGGGGCCATGTCACCTTCTCGCCCGTGTCTCTAAGGTCCAAATTCAGCTTCTGCTTTTGTTTTATTATTCAGAGATCAACAGCGTCAACCTGCGGCAGTACTGTACCCCAGAGAATGTGCAGCGCTGAAATGAAAACACAACGAGAAGGGGACGGAGAAGTAACGTTTTATATTCAGGACAGTAGGTATTTTTCCATGATGATATTATAAAAAAGATGTACTATGTATCTCAAGCAAAAGTCCTGTAGCTTCAATAAAAATATTACTCAAGTTAACTTTAAGGTGCACTATGTAACTTTTTGTGGGGGTTTGTCACCTGCTTGTTTCTACGGATACGTCATTATCTGTCTGGAATGTTCCACAGTATGACATTAAACAGCTCCACTTTACATTTATTGAATTACAGGTGGTTTTATAGCTCCAAAATATAATATAATATAATATAATATAATATAATATAATATAATATAATATAATATAATATAATATAATATAATATAATATAATATAATATAATTAATATAATATTATAATATTATAATATAATATAATATAATATAATATAATTAATATAATAAAATAAATATAATATAATATAATAATATAATATAATATAATAGCAAAGAGTAAAACAATATAAATGGTATTTGTATTTTATTTTTTGTATTTATGTATTTATTTTGGGCAATTAAGAAATTTACATTCTTTTACAATGGAGCATATAACATTAGAGAAATCATGATAGAAATAACAAAAACAACTAAATATTTTGCCTAAAAAGGAGTGAGAAGAAGAGAACTTATTTAATGGTAATAATCAATTTGAAATACGTAGCAAAAACGATAGCAAGAGACACGTGTCACATAAGACATAATTATATAAATGTAAATGTACAAGTCAAAATAAAATAGAAAAATAAGTACCGGCAATAAAATATAAAAATATATATAGAGGAGGTCATAGGTCAGTGCAACAATGATAAATACTTAGAAAAACAGCCATTCTGACTGTGAGCGGGGCTGCCTCTCCACAGATCTGACGTGTCCCCATGAAGATAGAATAGAAAGTTTTAATGCCGTACTGTGAAACATTCCACACAAAGCAATAACATCTCCATGTAGAAAACTATTTAACAGAAAAGTTGCACAATCCGCCTTTAAATTGTCTGAACAAAACGATTCCCACTTGAAAATAGTCTAATCAATGTGTATTTTCATTGTGGGGAAAAAAAAGAGACACGGGTTTTGTACCAGATGCCCTTCCTTGACCAGTCCTCATTCACATCACTGGCCAAAACAGTGATGTGAATGAGGATCTTCACGAGCCGCCTCAGTAATAGTGGAGTAGCCTCTTGTGGATGTTTTCACATTTTGAGCCATTTTTGCCATTCAAAGATATTTTGTTTTGAATTGTTACTACGGCAACTGTGTTAATGTGCCGTCGCTCTAAAACCCACGGATAAAGAGTAGATCATTCAAACTCCACGGCTCTGACTTGCACTGACCTCTGCAAACTCTCACTCTGAGCCTTTAATAACAGCTAAGCCATCATCCTCTTACTGGGCTGACTGGGTGAAGCAATTGGCTTTAATTACCGCCCCCTTGTGGTTATAGCGAGAATCTTCGTCTCCCAATGGAGCGTGATGCTTTTAAATGACTTAACTCCAGATGGTGTCTCTAACGAGCAACACAATGTCCTTGACCTATAACTGACCTTTGAGGAAATGCTAATAGAAAAAAAAAAGGCGCGATAACAAGTTTTCCTCATCCATTTTTTTGAGGCATAGATTCGTACTTTAGCATCACTGTCAGAGGATTGCAGGTCCAATAACCAGACTGCATGCTTCTTTTGTGTATGGAGTTTAGCAATAATATCCACGGAGACAAGCAGGAGTCACCAGAAAACGTTCACGGTGCACATTGAAGTGAGAATAGAAATGTGTTACTTGAAGGTTAAGGGGGGAAAAAAAAGATATATTCTAATAGAAAACTCAGTATTCCAGTGTGAAATGTGTAACTTATTTTGCATTTCTTCAATTACATGTATTGGTTGAAAATATCTTGTTGTCACTGGTTTGTCTTTAAATTACAACAACAACAACAACAACAACAACAACAACAACAACAACAACAACAACAACAACAACAACAACAACAATAATAACAACAATAACAACAATAATAATAATAATAATAATAATAATAATAATAATAATAATAATAATAATAATAATAATAATAATAATAATAATAATAGGGTTGTTGGACAGTACGCTGCAGGAGGTAAAAATAAGTATGTACATCAAGCCTTACAGAGATAACATGTACCCACATCATCACAACCCCAAAATGGGCAGAGCTCCCCTTAAATACCCCTTACCCCTCCCCTGGGCTAACCAATTAACAAAACATTTAAAGTTTAACTTAACTCTACTCAGAAACCATAAAGCAAATTATAAATTAACATAATGAAAACGATCCAAATAACTCCCCCATAAGGCTGTTATTTAATTAGCTCAATAAATCAGGGAATAAACACATAAAAAAAACTTAATGAGCGGCAGGCCGTGGTCACATGGCGTCCAAAAAGCCTCCTGAAGCCGCATAGGCGGACCGCATGGCTGCGTCGAAACGGGACAGGTCCAGCCCACGGAGCCGCGCCCGACGCCCAGCAACCGAGACACGCTGCTAATGCTAATGCTAACAACACGCACCTGCAGATTACGCGCACAGATCATTAACAAAGATTACGCACGGGTAATCAAAGTGTCACATTTTGAGAACAAGTTATTCTAATAATTCTAATCCATATTTAATGGCTAAAATATTGCTGTTTCTCCAATACATCTAAAATAGGCTAAATTACCTTAAAGTTTCAAAAACAGTGATGAGATATGCATTAAGTATTTTTAAATTGATAAGGGATTACATGTATACAGGGAATGCATTTAAATCATTTTATAAAGACTCTCCTTTGAGAAAAAATGGTTTATTAAACAATCAAATAAACTTCTGGAAATACTTTGTCATAATATGAATAGTCAAACATTAAACCCATCACACACGCACACAATGCATTAATAGGTTAATAATAAATAAATAAAACATGTCAGTGTACCACTGTGTAAGCAGGTGCCAATCCAAAATGAACAAATTATCTTTGCCAAATATGATCAGATTGAATACTGCTTCACTGCAGTACAATAGTACATTCTTATAGTACATGTAATTATAGTTACTATTAAAAGACACATCAAATAACTGGGACATCTCAGCATGAATCAAATGTCAGAGTGAAAAATGTTCAGATAAACTTATTATGAACCTAAACTGCATGGAGACATCACTATTAGGACACATTCAGGACAGCAGCAGACAGCGGGTGCAGGAAGCCAGATGCAACCAGAGGCCCCACAGGTCTTCTGCAGGTTGTGACTCTGCAGAAGTCCTCAGTGACTCTGGACATGGACAGTGGAGACATCTTGTATCTTCTGAAGGAGGAAGAGCAGAATGAACCTTACATCTGATTGGTTCTGTTTGTTCAAAGTCCTGTCCTGCAGAGTGAAAACCTGTAATGACACACACATTAAGAAAACTACCAACTATTACAGGAAAATGAGGTCCACAGAGCAAGTACATTCACATCCAAAGTGTGTTGTGTCCTCATCCAAGAAGTTGCAGATGAGAAAAGAAAATTCATATAAAACATTTCAAACAGTTTTCTCATTGTTATATTAAATGTGACTGGCCTAACAGACACAGGTGTCAATATAATGTATTCCCAGAATGAAATGCATGTGTGGGAGGCTTATATTACGTGATTTACAAGTAAATATGATTATACTGCATGAAATAATGCGTGTTTTTACCTTACCTCCGAGCTACCCCTGTCCGTGAAAACGTGGCGTTTCTTCCTCTTTAATCACTCCATGGTCTTTACCACTAACAGTAAAAAAAAAAGTAGTGTTTGATGGAAATCTGTCCAAATATGAAAGTCTGAGCGGACTTGCTTAGCTGTAAATTACTAGCCAAACTTTTAGCTCAAAGCTCCAAAGTTCACGCAGTTAAAAACAAACCTTTTTGACTGTTTTGTGGGAGTTATGGCCATATTTTAAGTTTACCGTTGTGTTAGTGATGATTTCCAATAGTTAAAAGTGTGTACTCACATGCCTGCTTTTTGCGGTCCGTGTTTTTCGCTCCATGTTTTGCGCTCCGTGTTTTTGCTGTTTTCGAACATTACAGCCGCTGCGCGGTGCATGCTGGGATATTGGAGGCCGCGAAGGATACTCGGATGTAGCCTTCGTTCGCGGCCCGATCTCCATGGAAACCAGGCCGGTTTTAAGGCTGCATTTGAAGACTGCACGAAATAAAATGAAACGGGACCGGCCTTGGTTTACCGGAAGTGACGTATGCGGACTTAAAACCAGCCTCCGGAGGTTGCAGCTAGGGATGGGCAAAATGAGGTCACATGAGATGATGAGACCTCACAGCCAAGTGATTTAAAATGTGATTCAGTAATGAGATCTCACTTTGCTGCCACCTGCTGTTACTTTGCACACATTACAACGAAATTGTGCTGTGTTTTTAGTCTACATTATTTCAACTAACACATTGGTTATTCCCTCCTGTGGGCTCACCACCTGCAGAGGGGTTCATAGGGGGGGTCAGGTGCTATGAGGATTGGGCAGAAAACTGCCCCCATGACCCAGCTGGATTAAGCGGGAGAAGATGGATGGATGGATGGACATTGGTTATTTGTAAAGGCCTGTATAAAAAAAATAAAATATGTCACACAAATATCTCTTTCACTGATTTTTATTTAGAAATAAAAAAATTTCCAGGGTTTTAGGGCTGAGGCGGTTCCTTTTTTTTTTAAAGAATGTCTCCAGCCTTGGAGAATACTCTCTCACATGGGACTGAGGATGCCGGGGAGCACAGGGAACTTTTGGCCAGTGTATAAAGGGTCAGGTACAACATTTTTGTTTTGGTCCAGTACATTAGTAGGTCTTCATTTCTTGGAATATGAACCTCAGCTAGATACCGGTCTACTTCAATCAACACAAAGCTGTTGGTTCTTCTGCTGTTGCTTATATTACAATCTAGCACATGCCAAATGTCATCTAAAAAACAGAAACAGTTAAGATCTATGTTGCAAAAAAAACAAAAAACTAAATCATACAAATTATTGAACACACTCACTTGAATTTGAAGACAGATCTAGAGGAGTAGGTTGAGGCTGTGGCTCATGGGGAATTGCAGCATCTCTCAGAAGAAGCACACACTCATTTTTTAGCCTGTTTACAGCCTCCTGAGCTTTGGTTTGGCTCAAAAATCCCATCTTCTTGAAGCGAAGATCGAGCAGGGTTGGCAAGGTAAGTATACTTAGGGTTTCTAATCTACTATTATGCTCTCGCATCCTCCGCAACATGTTCTCTCCAAGCTGTTTGGCAATGGGGTGGGTCACACTAAGAACTCTAGAAGCCAGAGCATGGTGCACCATGTTCATCATTGAAATAACCTTTGATGCAGAAACTCTCTTTTCTGCCGATAACTCCTCAGTTGCCTGGTGGAATGGTGCAAGTATACACAAAGCATCCTTAATAAGTTCATGTTCACATGAGGTTAAGGGGACAATGTCTGTATTGAGGGATGCCAAGGCTGCACCCACTGGCTCCCTCAACTCATAGGCTCTTTCCAGCATATGAAACATACTGTTCCATCGCGTATCCACTTCAATTATCATTTTCAAAGGCTGCTTGCCCATCTGCTCTTGTAATGCCGTTAAGCGATCCTTGGCAGATGTACTGGTGCGAAAGTACGTTGCCAACTTCCTTGACTTCTGCCTCAGGTCATTCATTCCAGCTGTATCATCAAATGATTTTCTAACCAGCAAGTTCATAGCATGAGCTATGCAAATGGTATGACTGACATTTAAAAGCCTCGCACAAGCAAGCATGTTTGCTGCCCCATCAGGGATGAGGCATCTAACCCTGTCTCTTATGCCCCACTCTTCCTTCAGCCTCACACACTCGTCCGCCAGATGTTCAGCCGTGTGGGACATAGGAAAATGATGTATACTGAGGACCGTGGTGTTTAATTCATTGAACTCATCAATAAAATGGCATGTCACAGCCAGATAGGAGTCCACTGACACTGATGTCCACATGTCAGATGTAAGACTCACAGCCACAGCCTTCTGCACCTTTGCCTTATTTTCCTCTTTGGCCTTCTGGTATTTTGCCTCCACCATTGCTTTTAAAGTCTGTTGAAAAACACAAAAGACATAATTATAGATATGCACTCATAATGAAAGATGAACAAAAAGGGAAAAAATGGCAGCACACCGTTCTGCTTGGGAAAGTGTAGGTAGGACAACTATGGTCATTAATTCCCGGAATCCCACATCTTCCACAATGGAAAATGGACGAGAATCCTTTATGACCATGTTTATTATTCCATCATCAATTCTTGCATGCAGGGGACCTATGATAAGGCACAAGAAAAATATATAAAATAATATAATATCATATTGCATTGTGTTATATAATTTTTTTTCCTCTTTATATCCATGTTTTTCTACCAGTGTGCCAGGAATCACTAGTGTGCCTTGAGATGTCTTCAGATGTGCTTAAAAACTGTCTAAAAACCAGGACTAAACCAACGTTTCAGAAGGATAAGACCAGGTCGAAACAATGACTAAGCCATGTCTAAACTAGGAATGAACCAAGATTTCACCTGGACTAAATAAGTGGTGTGCCACAAAATATATATATAAAATAAAAGTGGCTTTACACAAAGAAGGTTGAAAAACACTGGTCTATACATACTGCCATCACTGGAGGCTGCCTCTCTTGTGGGTTCAGATGGTGCAGAAGTTGATGCAGAACTTAGATGCACAGCCCTGTAGTGGCGGAGCATTGGGGTAGTGCTCCCTGCAAATGCCAGCTCTTTATCACAGATTCTGCACCTAACCTTAATCAGAATCAGAATAATAAAGTGATTCATTGTTCATAGTCCATATTATTATATATTATCTAAGTGACAGTTACAGGTTAGGTGGTGGTTCATATAAACGTAAATGAAATAGGCTAAATAAATAAAGATTTTAAGACCAGCTGTTTAAACATGAATTTCCTAACATTTAGTATGTCTTAAGTTAGCGTCTACAAAAACACTCTTTTTCCGGTAGCTGTTATATTGTGAAAAATCATAGCTAAAAATTCTGTGCAATTCCAATTGGTAGCTTTATTCTGAAAGTTTCATACTTCCGGCAAACAACACAAAATGTCTTACATGACGGAAATGCGTGACACACGCACCATGTCATGGGCTGATGTAATTACTCTATGCGATTGTTGTAATAGGCTTTTGAATAAATATGTAGCTTTTGAGTGCTTTGATCTTTTTCTATTTTGTAAGATTGTTATGAAAGCCATTAATTTATTTCATTCACACCTTATTATGGCCAGACACTACAAAGTGTTCCCACATCGTGGAGGATTTCCTTCTTGATGGCTCCATCTGTAAACGGATTTGATTTATTGGCACACTAAATTGTATTGAAAATAGCAAGGTGCTCATCTCAAGAGTGCCAGAGTTAAATATGTGAGTTGTAACAAAAAACACTTTAGTCCAACCCAGACCCCAAGTGCACTTTGAAAATTTAAACATTGACTACTGCTTACGTCTCAAGGCAGTCAAGACCGTTCTTGTTTCTACTGACAGAATTATGCCACTAACTTCCTAACTCACTGATTCGCTAACTCCTATAAACGCCGACAACACCACAAGTGCCGCCGCAAATTCAAAGTGCTTATAAGCGCTGGAGGTGGGTGAACCACTCTGACGTCACCACCTCTGAATGAGATCTCATCACGTGACTGCCTTGTTCATGATGCACGCCTCATTTTGAGACCTTAATGGGAACGCCCATTTTTGTTTGGCGCAGACCTCAAGATCTCATTTCATTTCGCCCATCCCTAGTTGCAGCCTTATGAATTGGGACACAGCTTGTATGTCTATGCGTGGACCGAAGAGCTGCGTGAAGGCGGCGCAGGTACGGAGCGTGCGGGTGCACCCATGAACGCAGGAGCGGGACAATAGAGACCAGGGAGCAGTTTGTGGGTACAGGACCGGGTCACGTGCGGGCTTGCGGGGAAACAAGGCGCGCGCTCTCGGGCCAGAACCATAGACCGTATATATGAGTGGACGTAGCTAAAGCGCTAGCTGCCGCGTGCCAAACAGGAAGTGCTCCAGGAGGCTCTTCCGCCTCCTTCTCTCCCTTTTCCTCACTGATTTACATTGGGAACTTGTCGCCCCTCTGTCTGTCACTGCTGCACTGAGCCTCGTCATTTTGGTCTTAAAATGTTCGTATGAACCCGCTCTACACAATCCTGAATTTTTCATTTCGCTATCTTGTTCCTAAATCAAGATATGATCATAAATAACAAACCAATCAGACGCCTTCATTCCCCAGGTCGCTGCTGCCGAGCATAGCTACAGGTTTGATTGACAGCTAGTTTCACTGCTTAGTAAATTTCCTTCCCACTTTCCTGCCCCGATTGTTTTTGAAATAAAATGACAAAATATCTCAAACAATTACAATAGCTAATGTTACTAGAATCTTAACTAGCATAATTTAACTAGCATAAAGTAAAGTGAATTTCATTAAATTGCAGAGTCTATTGTTGTTTGCATGTAACAGAACATATAACATAAATCAATGACTTAAACTTACTATTTAAAGTTTGATGATAAAAGCTAAAAGTTTCCTTATTATTCTCAAGAATCACCGAAGTACAGCGGTCCGTGCAGAAAGGTGCAGAGCAGGGACGTGCAGAGGGGGGTTGCTTTGGTTGCCCTGGCAACTGCCCGTATGGCCTTCTCGACTGAAGTTGCCCTTCTAGGGGAAAAAATATATTATGTTTTTTTTATTTTTTTTAAAATCAGCATACAGGTTTTCATGTATGAAAATGCCTATGTCTAGATTTGAAATTGAAAATAAAATAGTCGCCTCATTGACTTACATTAGGGCACCACGCAAGTGCGAGTCTGGAGGGAGGGGCTCAGTTCTGTTTACAGAGCCACAGAGCTGCACGCGACCAGCACCTGAGCCTGCGCGCGCAAAGTAAAAAGAGATTACCCTCAAGCCCCGCGGAGTGCCCTGGTCCCGCATAGAGCCACGGCCGACGCCAAAAGTTCCGTTTTTTCAACTTCTAATGCAGTTGTGGGCAAACTTTTTGGCTCGAGGGCCACAAAGGTTCTAAAATTTGATGGAAGAGCTGGACCAGGAGCTGATGGATGGAGTGTTCTGGTCTGACTACATCAGCCCAGCAAATAGGCCTAAACCGAAAATAACTTGCAGGATCCAACGATTTACATGTGGCGTATTCAAACGTCTCAATTCAACTTGTGCACCATATTTAGGGCCAATGATTTTCCATTTCAGAAGTTTTGAATTCTGTTTCATTGTGACACATTTGATAATTCTGTTGACAGTGTTGGGAAGGTTACTTTAAACTGTAATCCCTACAGATTACAGATTACATACCCCAAAATGTATTTTGTAACATAATCCATTAAATTACTTAAGTGAGTAAGGTAATCTGAATATTTTGGATTACTTGATGTTGTCGTGCTTTTTAAACCTAAATGAATGTAGCAACCACCTCCTGCAAATTCTTGTTTGGTTTTAGACCTGGTTTTATTCCTGGTTTAGGCCTGGTTTTAGTCCTGATTTTAGATCCGGTTTACACCTGCTTTAGACCTGTCTTAGTCCTGGTTTAGAGGTGCACAGGAGGAAGCGTGGTCCAGCAGCGTGCGCGGTGTCCACGCCGTACAAGAGGAGGTGCGGTGTGCGTGGCACACTAGATCTATACTTGGCCGCAGTGCTTTATGGGAAGGTTTGCGGACCATGAGTGAGGAAGACGCGTTCAACATATAGTTATACCCCTGTGCACTGAGCCCACAGTTTTACTGCATTTCATTTATGTTTGGCAGGCAGTGTGGTGCGCCCTTTCTTCATGTCAAAGCAACTGCTCCTCAAAATTTCTGTACATGTCCCCGGTGCAGAGTATCGCATCGCTGCTCTGCCATGAGTCGGGCGGCACATTTAATGGCCTCAGTCATGATTGGCTCTTGTGGTTGCTATGATACTCATGGTCGGATTTCCAAATATGGAGACTGTCTCCAAATTCGCTCCTGTAACTGTGGCATCGAGCCTCATTTGAGCGGTACTGACGCTGTGGGGGACGTCACACTCACTTAGTCCACTCATATATACGGACTATGGGTGGAACATAGACTAGAGTAAGGGAAGTGCCGATCGGGGAATGACGGGGCAACTAAGGGCGCTTCGTTACACTTGCATTTAACATTAACTTGGGCTTGCGGCGTTACCTCTTCTTTCGATTGAGATGTATTTATTCACAAAAAGAATACAGAGCAAAACTGAAAAAAAAAATTAATGATTTCACACAATAAGTGACTCATATGAGATCACAAAACTATATAAAAATTCTTCTCTGTGTATATTATGTTTGTCCCTCTTCATACTGACCTAATGCGGAGTGCTTTTAATCCTCTTAGACACCTCTGGCAAAGGAACCCAGACTCTTTCCTTGGCTTGGATCGGTGATGCTGCCCCTAGTGACCACTCCACCTGAAGGCAGCGGCGTGGGCTGAATAATAACCAGCCACCATTATCTCCACTACTCTGCATCAGAGAGAGCGGCACTGATGAGAGAAAAGAAGATGTTTTATTAACAGGTGAGTGGAGTAGCAAAACATTGGACTCAAGGAAGAGAATAATATTACTCAAGTAAAAGTACAAAGTATAGTCCAAGAAATTGCTCAAGTAAGAGTAAAAAGGTATTTGGAAAAGAAAAATACTACTTTGAGTAATTTAAAGAGTAACTGTTGCAACATAATGTCTGATTTATAATTAGAAGTTAATGTAATTTCAAGGGCAAAACATTAAATAATCAACTAAATCTGGTAAAGGCAAAAATGGAAATGTACCAATCATTTAATATTGTCATCATAAAGTTTTTGATGTTTGTAGACTTACAGTGGGAAGAGTAACAGGATTTCAAGTAAAACTTATGTTACTTTAATACAAATATTACAAGTAGGAGGAAAAGTATGCTGCCAGAAAAGTACTCTGAAAAGTACAATTTTTTAAAAAGTGACTCAAGTATATGCAACTGAGTACCCACCTCTGTTTATTTCAAAGACTAAACCAAAATAATCACAATCAATGTTTATTTTGTGGAAAAAAGGTACACAGGTTTTGTACCAGATGCCCTTCCTTGACCCGTCCTTTTAGTTTTTTCTATCTTTGAGACTGGCCTTAACAGTGATTTGAATAGGGATCATCAGTAATGGTGGAGTAGCCTTGTAAATGTTTGTAAATTTTCAGACCTTATCATTCAAAAGATTTAGTTTTGAATTGTTACTACGGCAACTGTTAACGCGTCATCCCTCTGAAACCCATGGATAAAGAGTAGAGCATTCATACTGTACAGTAGAGGTCTGTGCGGGACAGAATTTTCAGTCCCACTCCTGCCCGTGCCCGGAAAGAATTGTAATTTTCATTCCCACTCCCACCCACAAATCCCGCAAGCTGGGGGCGTTTGCTTTCTTTCTCATGAAAGCTCTTGATTTCTTCAATTTCTTAGTCAGTTTTGAGTTTTTGACAGTAAATGTACCCCTCTTTAAAGAAGAACTTACCAGCACTGTGAGATTCACTAGAGCAGGGGTGCCCGCACTTTGCTCTGCATGCGAGCTGTAAAATGACCAAGTCAAAATGATCTACCTACTACAAAAATGCAAATAATTTATTGCCTCTGCACATTTACCAAACGCACGTAACAAATACAGATGCATTTGTGCTCTTTTATTAGACAAACTTCAACCAAGTGTCGGTGTAGGTCTATCAGTGCATTGAGCTGAGCCTGTGTGAGCTACAGGGGAAGAACAGCGTGCTGACGTGAGGTGGACAGACAGGTATTGATGTTAGAAAAAGTTGACTGCTCTGTAATAAATGCTGGTACATGAGTGGAGATGCAACACGCTGGGAACATATGTGTTTGTGATGTGTGATGCACAGTGTTGATCGGAAGCGCTATCAAAAACAGAAGTGGAAAGAAATTGTCTAAAATGTGCGCAAGATTAGACCACATCTGCAAGTTTAGGCTGCTTAAAATGTTTTTATTAATGCCAAATAAAATATCCAGCACTCATATTTACTCATATTTAGTTTGTGGGACTGCAGTTTATGAGCTTTCAAAATGTGTCCCACGCCGCACAGTTTTGCGTTGGGTCCCGCGGGAGTGCAGGGGTCTCGTGTACAGAGAGAGACGCTCCTCACAGTTGTGGAATTGAACCTGGGACCGTCTCGCTGTGAGGTGACATCAGTAACCACTATAGGCCACCATGAATCCTAAAGAGAGTTCAAAGTGTAGGAACTGTTATCAAATCAAAGTGTGAATTATCGGCCAGACCTTTGGCTCTAAAAACCTCAGAAGTAAATTAACTTAATAATTATTTCTGAATTCTGACTTAACTATGTAGTGTTTTATAGCAGTGATTTTTTATTTATTGCAGAGATTTTAACAATGTTGACGTAATATTACATCTTTCCCTTAAGTGTATTTTAGTCCATGCGTTGTTTCTTTCCACGCACATGTTGTCGGCAAGCCTCTTTCTCTGCCTCCCCCTTTCACCCTGATCCCTCTTTCCATCCCTTATTCTTCACTCCCTCATTCTTTCTCTTTTGCAAACTTCATCTCTCTCCCCTCTCCTCAGTCTCCTCTTCTGCACTCTCTGACCTTCTCTGTTTTTCTCCATGTCTGTCTCGTTCTCTTCATCTATTTCTCTCCATCTCCCTCCCCTTCTCTGTAACCTTTAACTCTCTCCCTCTTATCTTTTTCTCTTTCTCCTCCCATCTCTCCATCCTTTCTAAGTGCCGCCCTCTCGCTCCCTTTCTCATGCTCTGTCCACCTCGCTCATCAAATCAGCCTCTCCCCCTCACCCGCTCTCCTTCTGTCTCTAAACTTCCTCCAAATATCGCTCTCCTCTCTCCCCCTTCTCTGTCCCTCTTTCACTTCATTTTCTCTCTCAGGCCCTCCATCTCGCCTTCCTCCGTGTCCCTCTCTACCCCCTCTCTCTTCACTTTCACCCTCTAGCCCTCTCTCTTTCCCTTCATCCTCCCCCCTCTCTCTCCATCTCCCTCTTTCCAGGTCAGCTGCCGTTGCGTAACAGCTGCTGGTGGCTGCTTGTGTGTCTGCTCTACATTGTCGTTACATAAGACAATTTGATGTTCACTCTCCTAATCCTGCATGTGCCGTAGTGTGGGATTTTCCAGTCAATGTGCCCGGCCATAAGCTCCACCGCCACCGCCTCGCTCTGTCACAAAGAGGGGTCAAAGAGTCCCTCTAGACAGCACTTAACTCAGGGACATGTCGTCTTTTCTCCCTTAAGCATCCTTTGATTTGTGGGCAGAGCCGGGGACTAAGCTGTTTGTTCTCCATTGTCATAATAACGCTGTATTTCAGAGAGCGTTCACTGTACTGATGCGGTGATACAAAAGGTTAGCACGTGGGAGCTGCTCTCACGACCCGGCTAATGCAAAGAGAAATTAGAAGAGTTTACGTTTGGTCACATGGGACCCCGGCGCTCGGCTCTTTAGAAATAAACATTGGCATGTGGGGATGTACTTGCCTGCGTCATGCGTTCACGTAAAGGGCGAAGTTTAAAGGGCCCATATTACACAATTTTTGGTCTGTTATAATCATAGACTGTAAATATGAGTGGACAAAGCTAACGCGCTAGCCGGTGCGTGCCAAATAGAAAGTGCTTCAGGATGCTCTTCCGGCTCCCATTGACTTAGAATGGGATTTTGTGGCTCCTTTCTCTCTAACTGCTGCAGTGAGCCTCGTCATTTTGGTTTTAAAATGTTTGTATTAACCCACTCTGAATTTTTTTTCTCTCGCTATTTTGTCCGTCAAAAAAAGTCTGGCTCCAGATTCTCTCCTGTAACCTCATTTGAGCAGCGCTTAACACTGTGGATAACTTCACACTCGCTTAGTCCACTTTTTTATACAGTCTATGTAGTTTGCCCACCCCTGGTCTATGGTTATGTTTCTCCATCAAAAACCTACCCACAGTTATTTTGTTTCATTCATTTGGATATTTTCAGCCCTTGAATTACCCATCTCTACTTAACAAAAGGTCGCTATTAACTTTTCTGGTGATGGCCACTTGTGTTCTCCATGGAGACCTGAAAGCTTCCAATGCGTATCTGACTCATTTATTTCCTTAACTGTATTTTTCTTGCTCAAATTTACTGACAAAAATATGCATTCTTACAGTGAGCAGGCTTGCATCTCCACAGAGCTGACCTGTGCCTGTACTATCTCTACTATCAGACAATATTCAACTTTTGTGGTTTCTTAAAAATGTATTGACTGTTCTATAAAAAACAGTGCTTTATCTTTTATTTATTCTTTCCTCTTTTCACTGTCTGCATCTTCATGGAAACAAGCAGGTGGCGGACGCTCCTTCAGCAAAGTTACAGAGTGCATTTTGGGGCATTTATGTTTTCAGAAAATAAACTCTTCGCTCGCTCAAGACCTGATGGAGTTTGGCTGAGAGCAGCGATTCAAAATATTGTTGATAAAACTAGAGTCTTCCAGTATTTGTTTTCTCAAATCGTTTGCATTTCCCCAGAAGTGTGGACACAACAGCACACAAGAGGGCCTGGGTTTGTGCTGACTCCTGCCTCCAAATGTGTGACTCAAGTGTTGTCATAGAAAACAACATTTCAGCTTTATTTTAAACTCCAACTATTCACAACAACAACTGCTGCTGATGGGACAAGAGGGATTTCAATGTTCACCTGAAATATAAAAGATAAAATAGAAAAGTGCACAGAAAAATGAAAATATCCTAAGCCTTGGCGAGATCCTGCTTTAAAAGTTTGCGGAATGTCTCAATCCACTCTTTACCACCATTTCAAGCGTATTTCTGTAAAACATAAATGTATGTTCCATGTTTCAGTTCATCTATATCTATATGGAAAAAAGCAAATGCTGCCACGAGTCAGATCTGTAGGGAGGCTTGCCCACATGGTATGGTATTTTTGATCATTCAAATCACAATGGAATGGAATGGAATAAATACATGTTTGATAGATATTAATATTTAATAATAATGATTTTTTTTTATTTATGCACATTAATCAACATTTATGCACATTAATCAACATTTACATGTAAATATGCCAGAATTAGCCAGACGGCTATTTTTCATCTGTAGTCCCAGGACAGATGTTGGGTGTCCAACATGTTTTAGGTTGATGGGGGAAACCGGAGTACCCGGAGGAAACCCATCCGGGGAGGAACATGCAAACTCCACACAGAAAGGCCCGGGCGACCCAGGGATCGAACCCACAACCTTCTTGCTGTGAGGCCTGAGTGTTGCCACTCAGCCACCGTGCCGCCTATAATAATATATTGTATTTATTAGGCGCTTTTCTGGACACCCAAGGTCGCCTTACAACAACATAAACAAATTAAGTACGATTAAAACATACAGTTAAAGTGGGGCAGTATTTAATTAGTATAATATAGTAATAAATGTTAAATATTGTAGAACATGCATACAAATGAAATGACATCTCCACAGAGATAAACAAGCAGAAAACATAATGTACCTTTAAGTTCTTCCTTCACACATAACTATTACTAACCACTGGCTTAAAGCAAGGAAAAGGGGAATAAATAATAATCGAAATTCAAAGCCCGATAATTGAGCACATCGAAACCAATCAAAAAACTACCATATTTTTCGGACTATAAGTTGCACTTTTTTCAGGGTTTGGGTGGTCCGATTTATACTCGGGTGCGACTTATATATGAAATTTTTCACACTGACAGCCCATAGACCAAATATATGAATCCTATATATGAATCAAAAATGAAAAAAACAAATCGTTCTTTTTTTTTTTTCATTTTGGTTTTAGAAACAAATAATAAAGAAAAGAGTTGTTTTTTTTGTTTTCTTATTTTTTGTTCTATATTGAAAAACGAACGAACAAATGATACACGGATTGTTCTCTATTTGGTTGTTTTTATTACTATAACTTCTATAACTCACCTTTCAAGATGAAATATCGGTTCGGGTCTCTGATTTTATAAAATAAATTTCCCCCCAAAAGTGCGACTTTTAGTCTGGTGCGACTTATACATGTTTTTTCTTCTTCATTGTGCATTTTTGGGTGGTGCGACTTATACTTCGGAGCGACTTATGGGCCGGAAAATACGGTACTCAAAACTATACTACTTAAAGTTTTTTTCTCTAGACGTACTTTAAAGTCACGTTGATCATTTTTGCAGTGTGCCCCAGTGCCGTAGAGGAGCACAGAGCGCCTCAGCAGTTTGCGATATTATTAATACCTCACACACGTGTAGCGGATTAACCCTGCTTTTATGCCATTGTCCAGCAGCTAAAAATAGTCTCCATTAACTCTCACACTATTATCAATTCAGCTGAGACGGGCTAAAACACCAGAGCTACATTACGCGCCACGTCAGGGCTAATGTGATGTATGTACTAGTAATTTCCCTCGTATAACTGCTTTTTGTGCATTCAAGTGGTGATTTGTGCGAACTCCTACTTGAGCAATTTGTGTGTCTTTAGTGTTTTTATGTCTTAAAGGTGCAGTACCTGATTTTTGCTGTCAGTTACTGTTAAAAATGATTGTGGAAAAACAGAATGAGTTCATTTTAAAGGGCCCATATTATGCTGTTTTCTGAGCTAGGTTATAATGTTATTTCCTCATTAAAAACACTGGAGTTGTGTTTTGTTTCATTCACACATGTTTAACACACAAACCCTGCGTATTTAGGCTGAGTACGGAAAACACTCGTTCCACCTCGTGATGTCATGTGGTAGTACTTGAAGTGCTCCACTGTGTTTTTAAACTCCAAAGTTATTTCTTTCTTATCTTATGCATTTTGAGCATCCCAATTATTCATAGAGATGAGTTTGTAAGAGCTTTTCAGAGACCAGAGTGGAGTTTTGCCATGAAGCTAATGGCAACTGGCATGCTAATGTCAACCTCCTGATTAGTGTACAAAAAATCTGTTATAATTAGATGCAGACTGCACACAGCAAACTTATTTTGCCCTCAAGAGCTGCTTATACAAGATTACAGATTTTGCTCAAATCTGTACGCAAAATCTGAACAAATTTAATAATTGTTAAAGATGTGTGTGTGGCTCTTTTGTGCTGTCTTGACTGAAAGACTATCTATATTTTATATATTCAATCATACATTCTCACTGTGAGCGGGTTTGCCTCCCCACAGATCTGACCTGTGACTTGGCCCATGGCATCGTCTGCTGTACATCTCTATGGAGACGAGCTGGCAGCATATCCTCGCCCCGCAAAGTTTCCATAGTGCACCTTTTAAATATATAAATGTACAGTGTTTCAAAAAGCATTACTAATGAGAATCCTTTTTGGTGACTATGTCTGTCTGTGAATAATCCAATCTAATCCACTTTATGTATATAGTACATTATATAAACAAGACATTTTGATGCACACATAAAAACAATAAAAGGCAGTAAATAAAATGAACAGAATAGCAATAAAATACATAACAATGTACAGTGCGAGTGTATGTCCTGCCTCAAGCCTGGTTCTGTTATAAAAATGCTCCGTTCTGGTGAACTGTGAAGTAAAGCAATTTGCAATAAAAGACTGCCGTCACTTAAAGGGCCCATATTACACTATTTTATGATCTGTTTTAATGTCATTTCCTCATTAACACACAAATCCTGTATATTTAGGCTGAGTCCTTCCCTCTCTTCCACCTTGTGATGTCATGTGGTAGTACAGGGAGAGCTCCACTGTGTTTTTAAACTCCACACAATTTCACTCCAATCGTATGGATCATTTCAGACCTGGATTTTCCTATTTCTACTAAACCAAAAGTAGCTGGTAACTTGATAGCTGCTTTGTATTTAGATCTTAGGAGATATAGACAGACCACTCAAACCTGTGAATGAAACAGAACAACTCCAGGTATGTTTTTGAGGAGGTAACGGCATTATAACATGGCTTAAAGCTCACAAGAGTCAATTTTCTGTAATATAGGACATTTAAGTTAATCAGCTGCTTGAGCCTAGTGAAGGTGTATGGACTTTAAAAACAGGAAGGAGCTTCATGGGTTACCACTAGGGGGCGTATCAGTGGGATGTGTCTTAAAAACGTGAAAAACTCATTCACACATTAATTTTAAAAGACTTGCAGTGGTCCTTATGAATTCAGAGCAATGAGCTTGTAAGTGCGTTTCAAGTGCTCTCATGGTATAGCTAAAAACAACTAGCATGCTAACAGTGCACTTCCTGATACTCGGGCAGTAAAAGACTTATTTTGACCTTGCAAGCTGTACTGGGGCAAGACAAAGTTTGCTCAGATACATGGAAAAAGATAGGGTCTTTAAACATGCATGATCACACTCACAACACATGGTATTTTTTAGATGGCGGACCAGATATAATAATTTAAAGTGACAAAGCGCTAGCATAAGTGAGAACATTGACCTTTTTGAAATGAACTATAGAGGAGTGTGTATTTCATGTTTTGACAAGTCATTCATAAAGCCAGATGTTATCACTGGCGCTGCATCATTTAACCTGAGGGGAGAGTTGGAGCACGAGGGGCCGGTGAAGCTCTCTGTGGCAAATCTGTAACTCCACGAGCTAGATCTGTCAAAAATAAACACCACACCAATGCAGATAAAGCCTCACAGCGCTCAGACACGGTGTAGAATGACTAATGTTCTGAAGCATCGGAATATACATGGATTGGCTGGATGGATGTTTTAGCTTCCAGTGAGATTTTAACAACCCAAATGATAAATAAAAACAAACAACTATATAAAGTTAAAGGCCCTGTATTGCACAACATTGACTCTTGTGAGCTTTTATGATATAATGCTGTTGTCTCATCAAAAACATACACTGTTTTTATCGTATAAGTGATATCAGTCTACCTGACAGGGCTCGTATGGTAAAGTCGTGGCCGCCACCTCCAATGAGACCAAAGTCCAAACTGTGGCATGACACTGGATAAATGTATCGTGCTTTAGGGGGTAATTGGGCTTGGGCACGATTCTAAAGACCTAGTATGAGTGCCCCCCTCACTCTACTTAAGCCAGTCATCACAATCTAGGTGGTTATTTCGCCCTTCCCCCCTCACCAAAGGGAAAAAACACATTTGCAGCTCCTGTGTCTGTGTGAGCCAAGTCAGATGACCACTTCAGTGAGTAGCTTCAGTAATGCGCAGTAACGGCGTTGTAACCATAGAAAAAGTAATTAGAGTTCTCATTACTGAAAAAAGTAACACCGTTCGTAACTGCTTATAACTGATTATAACATAGATCATAAAAACAAACATTGGGAGTGCTTCTTGGTCCAAAAAAGCTCTGATGAATCTGGATCTTGGAGAAAAGGCGAAGCATCGCAACAAAAAATCTGATTGATCGAAGCTTCACAATAGCTGAACAATAAGAAAAAACTTTATTATAAATTCATAAACTTTATTATAAATTTATAATAAATTTAAAATAAGTTATAAATTATAAATTTAAAATAAATAGCAAAAATAACAAGAGACTGGTGTCAAATAAGATGTTATTATTTAAATGTATATGTACAAGCAAAAAATTAAAAATAGAAAAATACAGTAATATAAATATATATACAAGAGGTCATGAGAAGAAAAAAGTGCAAAGATGAATGAATTTAAATGCAGCCCTCCATGACAATATCCAAAGTATTCAGAATATCGTACTTTGATTGGCCTATGTATAAGAAAGCCCTACAAAATACTTTTTAGTGTATTCAGTATTCTGTAACTAAATACATTTTCAAAGTATTCTTCCCATCACTGCTTATAATTAACAGCCAGCTTAGAGAGCGACGCAGGAGAGACTTTGTGACCTTGTTGTCCTTGAAATTAATCAGTCTCTGGTCTGATTCATTTTTCAAACTCAACTATTTGCCCAACAAATTGATCTTTTTCTCTTGTGGTGTTTGTTTTTGCACCTCTTGCATTAAAATTTGATATCACCCCGCAGTGATTTCTACAAGCTCCTACATTTTTCATCCTTCTCCCTGCTTCCTGGATGTTTTTTCGTGATCGGAAATGACTTCATAACAAAAAAACTAACTAAATTTTGCTCTCCTCGCGTTTGAATGGACCACATTATCATCTGCTTAGTCAAGGGCACGCCTCGTCTTTTCGGTCTCACTCACTCTCAGGTTTGTGACATGTTCAGAATTCATTTGAGGCTCAATCCAGTGGAAGTGAGTGTCTGATCCACTCCACAACCTATTATAACGGCCCTCCAAGCATAATTGGCAAACACACTGCTTGTATATCTATAGTAGTTTCTTTTTCTCTAGCCATGTAGAGCTACAAAAGCCACTGCTACAAAGAACCCCTCCACTGGGTAGTACTGTAGATACAAGCTTTGAAAAAGGAGACGCCAGTCTTTTTTTCCCTCCTCCTTAAGTCGTTCTAGAACAGACTCCATGAGGCAAACGGATCAAGTTTCCCTACAGGGATGTGGGACATGAAGAGATTCAAGCTGAATAATGGTACTGAATACATGCAGTGGATTCTCTATTCTGTGGTCACAGGACATTTTCCAATTACTATATGGGCAAGTTTATAAATTATATGGATACATTGATAATAATGATAATGATTAATTCATAAATATAATGAGCAATGTTCAGTTATGAACTGAAAACGCAGCTTGGATGAGCAGCGAAACGTAAACCAAAATAAAATGTTGTTCAGTTGCACTTTGCCCCTTCTCCTACATTGTAAGAAGATGTGAATCTGGTCACTGCTGAATCTCCCCAAATTCAGATGGGTCTAACTGACAGGTGGATTAGCTAAGGGATACACTTGGTCCGTCTGTATCCAAACAAACATGACTGCTTATGAAAAACACTGCAGATTTCTGCAGAATGTTTGAATGAAGCACTAAAGTCTGTTCTTCTGAGGTGAGATGAATTTAATTTTGACCAGACTGACATCCCTTTGACATGTCACCATGGACAAAGGTGGACAACCCAGGATTACTCAAATGTGCATGAATCTAAATACAACTCTGTGTAAATTAATGATGAGGGAGAACCACTGCAACATGTTTAAGTTTATTTTTCATAATTTGTATTGACAATACTGTCTGTTTCCCATATTAACTGTACTGCATTGAAGCAATAGCTGTCACTGCTCATGTCAAAAGTGATTGTCTGTTAACAACAAAATAACACGAAGCAGCGACAAACCCTCACATCCCAACAGGTAAAAATAGATTTTAAACTTTATTACTCCTGTCTCAGGGGAGTCTGTGATGGCAAAGAAACCTTCAGCTCATTAGCTAGAGACAATTTTTGACACGTGCCCCAGAGCCTGCGGTGCTGCTCCTGCTGGTGTGTGTGTGTAATTACGCCTCCTGTGTGAGTTCAGGGGTGGTGGGGCTCCTGAGAGGATCTGAGCCATGTCTGGTTCTCACATATTTCTTGAATTAGAGGGGCTTCGTGCTGCGCAGGACCTTTGTTCATGCTATCGGCCACTGCGCTCCTCCAATCCAAGTCCCCTTCTGTCTGTCAGCCTCTCTGTCAGGTACTTATTTAATCATCCAAATCAATGCAGTTTTTATGGGGTTTTGTTTGTAAGAAACTCAAAACAAGGCCCTGGAGTTTGTCTTGTTTCTTTATCAGCCTGCCAAGTTCCAAATATATTTCTATTCTAGCCAAAGGATTGTTGTCTCACAGTACTATGCTCCAGTGGGCGGCTTGAAGGATGTGGCAGATGCAGGGGGCAGTTTCCTTACAGTGACGATAATGAATACCATAAAGTACATATTTAATTATCACTTGGTGGGGTTGTATCTGTGGTAAATATTTATCATAGTTTTACATTGTTTACAGTGACATCACGCTGGGGATGTTCTACATCTATCTCTAATGGTGCATGTTTAGGAGTTACCTTGGTGACATAATGCACATATTAGCAAACACTGTCAAAACGATTGTCTGAAAAACAACACATTTTCGGAAGCCTGTGATTAATATGAGTGTTCATTGTCCTGTTTAGGATTTTTTTTTTAAATTTTTTTATTTAACCTTTATTTACCCAGGAAACTCCCATTGAGATTACTAATCTCTTTTTCAAGGGAGTCCTGCCATGCACACATCACTTTCATACTAGGCAATGTGGGTGAAGTGTCTTGCTTAAGGACACTACGACAGTTTTTTGTCACTGGCGCCCCACTGTGGCACCTGGAATTCCCAGTGGTCTCCCATCCAAGTACTAACCAGGCCCGGCCCTGCTTAGCTTCTGAGATCTGACGAGATCAGGCTTTGACAAACTGGAGTTTGATTTTCAACAGAATGAGAGTGACTGAAAAACTGCTGGATAATGCGAGCAAGTTTGTGACTCTAATTTTATGTGTGAGGGACTTGTTTAACAGCACAAATCAGCTCATCTGATCAGATCAGATTGTGTTCAAATAAAGGTCAAATTAAATGCTAATTAAGCTTCAGACAGAGCAGAACCTACATTTAGCATCACACCCCCAGGGAAATGTTGAGGAAAAAAGACAAAAAGTCATCCAAAAATGCAGGGACAATGTGTCTAACCAGGAAATAAAATTAAAAACAACATTGTTAAACTAGCTAACTATGCAAGATTTAGGTGAACACCAATGATAGTCAAACTTGAATTTGTAGCTTTTCTTGATTCGCTGTGATTCGGCACCAGACCCTCTAGTTTCTGAAAAGAAAGCTGAATTCGCTGACTCACCTGGCCATGTTTCTGCTGATTATGTGGAATTCAGAAGTTGTCAAATCTACAATATACACAAGTCTTCACAGCTTGAATGTCAGGTGGGGTCTGGAAACTTGTAAATTAAATACAAACTTTCTTCGCTGTTCCTACTGTATGGGCACAGCACAGCTGGAGAATTGGATCTGTCGGTGGGGGGCTGAAAGACAAACTCCGATCTTGCCCTTCTAAGTTTTACGAAAAGACAAAAAGGTACAAACTGTACAAACTCAAGATCCCTGGAGGTTTGCTCAAGAACTGCACCATATGCCGTATATATGAGTGGACATAGTTAACCCGTTAGCCGCCGCGTGCCAAACAAGAAGTGCTCGAGGAGGCTCTTCCGGCTCCTTCTCTCCCTTTTTCCCATTGACTTACATTGGGATCTTATTGCCCCTCTCTCTGTAACTCCTGCAGTGAGCCTTGTCATTTTGGTCTTAAAATGTTTGTAGGAACCTGCTCTACATGATCCTGATATATTTTTTTTTTCCGCTATTTTGTCCTTCAAAAAATTCCTATTCATAATATAGAACCTGGCTCCAAATTCACTCCTGTAATTGTGGCATCAGGAGCCTCATTTGAGCAGCGCTGAACGCTGTGGGTGACGTCACACTCACTTAGTCCACTCATATATACGGTCTATGCACTGCACCCACAAATCTCATGACCGTTGACCTGTGGAGAATATTGGTCATGTGATTTTAACTGTAGAAGGATCATCTGTTTACACATGCAGAAGGTTGTTGAATAAGGATTAGGATTAGTTATGACCGGGCAAGAGATGCTACCATCTTAATTTTATTTTGAATTCACTTTCTCAATATCTGATAATTTTTTGCTTGATTCGGACTAAAAATTCACCCCAATGTGATCTGTTACCAGTGATTTTCAAGCACTCAGAGGTGTTGACCTTCTAAACAGGATCAATGAAACAAGCGTGAATGAAGCAAAAATAAAACTCCAGGTAACATGGTTAAAAGCTCAAGTTTTGCCTGTGTCTCTTTTAAAGGTGCACTATGCAACTTTTCATGTGAAGCAGCACCTGCTTATCTCTATCGAGATGTTATTGCTTTGCTTGAATGTTCCACACTGTGGCATTACTTTATATCTTGCATTGAATCAATTATATCTGTTCAAAACTTCAAAAGCAAACATCACCTTGCAACAGATATGATCTGTAACTGTGCCTGTAGCATCACCTGTTTGTAACCATAGAGATAATTTAATGCTATTATACTGTGACAAGGCAGCAGATCGTCCACCATAAAAATTACACAGTGCATCTTTAAAGACAACCTATTGTGCTTGAACCTGCTATTGTTATAATCTATGACACCCAGGGATCATTATATTACAATTTGGACATTTTAAATTACAATATTCTAAAGTGAAGAGAACGAGAACTAGTTTGTCGGCAGCCCACAGGAGGGTGGACATCATGGTCCTTGATGTTAGTTCATAGGGGTGTGGGCATGTTTCGGGTTGATGGGGGAAACCGGAGTGCCCAGAGGAAGCCCATCCAGACACAGGGAGAACATGCAAACTCCACACAGAAAGGATCGAGGGGATCGAACCCACAACCTTCTTGCTGTGAGGCATGAGCGTTGCCACTCAGCCACCATGCCGCCAGTAGGAACGTAGATTTATTAAAATTTAGTTATATTTTATCATAAACTACAAGCTTTTTTCATCTTTATTCTCTGTATTTTTATCTGACCTCCACTTGTGACTCCACAAGGCCAGATATCTTGAGTTATCCACTGCTGTCATTCAAAAGTATGGCTTTATCCAGACCGGTAGTGTAAAGTGGCTTAGACTGCCAACAATGCCCTCTCTGTGCCATAGATCCACCTGTTTCTATTGGATTACTATCTCAACTCTCCACTGCAGCTGCAAAAGTCTATAAATCCACCTGCCTCTGCCTGGACCTGCTCACTTCTGGCTGATGGACAGTGTTTATTTCAGTCCCTGGCAGCCTCTACATGTGAACATATGACACAGAGCTTAGCTGAAGTTTGTATGAGGTCCAATCTCAAGAGCAATTCTCCCCTAGCTCTAAGCTCATCACAGTGAATAATCCTCACACAGTCACCACACGTCTCTCTCACTCAGTCAAATGGGCGTTTTCTGTGGCAATTCACCACTCGTGTTCAGTTTCAGAGATATGTTGTGACACATGTTCACAAACTGTCTGTGTATATTTGGCTCTGTTTCTGCAAAGTTGAAACCCAGGGCAAAAAAACTTAGATTTGGATTTGATTTTTATTTTTTGTGTGATTTATTTATTTATTGATTTATTTATTGTGTTCAATATTTTAGCCATAAAAAAAATTGTCATTGAACAAATGCACGGTAGATGTGCCTAATGTCATATCATTGAACATTTTGGGCAAAGCAGTAACATGAACACTCTGTCCCTAACATTTGTGGATCTTTACTTATACTTTTTTCTGGTCTATTCTTTGAAGTTACCAGATTTGGGATTGTATTAGGCCTATTTAAGGTTCTGTCATTCTTCCACACTTCCAGTAACATGAAATGATTTGGCGATTATGAATCTCATGTTATGTCCAGACTGCTTCGCTGCTTTAAGTTTATAGTTTGTACTTCTTGACTAATATAATTTTGAAGTAAGTGTACCCTTAAGTACAATTGGTGGCTACTCTATCCAAATCTGCATTTTATAGCATAAAACATAAAGAAGTGATAAAAGTAAGCCCGCCTTAGTCAACTGGAACACATAAAATGCACCAGAAATCAAGAACAAATGTCTAGAATAAAAAAATAAATCCCTGTGGAAGGACCTCCAGACCCCCTTTCTTGCATGTGTGCATAACTAATCTGTTACCCTTGTGGTTATTGCTGTTGTGAGCCTCTAGAATTTTCCATCTTAACTGGTTGAGATGTCAGCTTTGTCTTAATTTAGTCAAATATGTAAAGTGGCACTGAAGTGGCGAGGGACCCATCGGCAAATTCTGCTTGGGGCCTCTGAAGTCTAGGGCCGACCCAGCTTGGGTGTCACAGTTCTGAAGAATAATTTGATCCACACACCAGGCTCTTCTATCTGCATTTCCCTCCCTGCGAGTGGTGCAGGCTTCAGCCAAGAATATTCCCCACAATGCATTTCACTGGACTGTTTTCAAGCGGCTTATGAGCAATTTATGAGCATTCCTTTCCATTGTATCCAGTGGCTAAGTGAACTGTTCAGGTACAACACTGTAAACATTTTTAATTGTGTTATCAGTTTGTGGTAAATTTAGAAAACGGTTTAACACCACTGATTGCACTTTTACACAGTTGAATCTTATCTATTTTACTTTAGTTGTTTTTTGATTTGAGGTTCTCCATAGATGCAGAAGATGGCGTCAAGCCCAAATGAACACAGATACTTGTTTAGTGCTAATGACTCAAATAGCTGAATCCATTTTTAGCCCACCCACTGCTTTATTCTCAGACACCAGACACTGCGGGGCGTCCTTAAATATCACCCTGCTTCAATAGCCGCCTATAGACTGACTTGCGCGATCCTTTACCTTCACCATGGACCGATTCACCGCCCACAAAAGTCCCCAACTGATGCTTTAAGTCCCCTAGTGTGCCTGTTCACAAACTGGGGTGCGATCTGTTTTGAGAAGAGCCCATCTTGGTGTGAGATCCTGAGCTGTAGCAGTGGGGTGTTGGCGTGTGCGGGGGGGGGGGGGGTGAAGGCTTTGATATGTTGCGTTGGCAAAACATGAAGCGCCTCGTCAGCTGGGTTCATAATAAAGATTGATTTGTATCCAGCGCTAAAAAAGGCGGAGCGTGGAAATTCCTGCCTAAGTTCAAAAACTAGAAAGATAATTAAAACCGCCCGTTACTGTCAAGAATCCAACATGCATCAGTTGACTCCCTTTGACTTTGATCTTTTGACTTAAAGTGGGTTCATGTGAGATTGCCATAGAGACAAACAATTTACTATTTGGTTTTCTTATAATGTCTGTGTCGATTACATCACATTATAATGGTCAATAAATGAGCGAAATTTCATGTTTGGATCTTCTGGGACAAAATGTGTCACGGTTTGACTGTGGTTGAGGACCCCAAAGCAGAGACATAGGCGCAGGTAGATGTTTAAACAGGTTTATTGCCGGGATTGTAGGATGTGGTGATGGGAGCTGGCTGGAGACAGACGGAGGGAAGACTCACGGGTAGACTCACAGGTAGACAGACTGGACGACAAGGGTAGGCAGGACGACGTGGACAAGCAGGATGAGGACATGGACGTGGACAAGCCGGATGAGGACGTGGACGTGGACAAGCAGGACGAGGACGTAGACAAGGAATAGAGGAGGAATGAACTGACACTGAACAAAGGAAAAGGACAGAACTAAGTAGTGGGGCTGATTAGACAATGAGCTGCAGGTGAACCACCGAGCAGGTGATCCACACTGCAGCATTAGCCCAGCCACACCCCCAGAGGAGCAGACAGACACAGAAGGGAGGGGGAACACACAACAAACACCAAACCCTGACAAAATGTTAATCCTTGTAGCTATAAAAACTACCAATATACCATAGTACAGAATATTTTTAATGATTCTGTATTACACATTGACTCCCGTGAGCTTTAAGCCATGCTATAATGTCGTTACCTCCTCAAAAACATACCTGGAGATGTGTTTTGTTTCATTCACGTGTTTGAGTAACCCTTTATTATCAGTGTATCCATCTCCAAAGCTCAAAATGCTCTGTTCCACCTTGTGATGTCGCAGTTAGCAGCTACTTTTCCAGGTCCAGGTGATTCTAGTGAAGGTGTATGGAGTTTAAAAACACAGTGGAGCACTTCCTGTATTACCATGTGACATATAAAGGTGGTACACAGTGTTTTTACGTTTGGGAGAACAACTTGCAGGGTTTGTGTGTTAAACGTAAAAATAAAACAAAACGCAACTCCAGGTGTTTGTCATGAGGAAACAGTATTATAACGTACAGTATATAAGAAAATGGCATAATATGGTGCCCTTTAAACACAAAATTTTGAGTCATATTGTGTCTGTTCCAAATTTTCCAGAATCCCCATGCAAATCATGTTTAAAAGTGCATGATCAGAATGGGGAAAAATGGATTGCCACAGATGGTTGTCACTATTCTCATTATAATAAGTGTCATGTTTGATTCCAGATAGCTTTTTACAAACTCTTTAGTTCTTATTCAGGTTGTCTGATCCTTTCTGTTCCTGATCCGAAGGTTGGCAATTTGAAACCTGCTCTTGACATAAAAAAAACAACAAAAAAACATTGTGAGCGCAGTCAGAATCACAGACCTACAGGTTGGAGGTGAGATTCCAGCTCCCACATGAATACTGTCATGTCCTAGGGAAAGACACTTAATCCCCCCCTCACCTCCAATGTCTGTGACTCTGCATCCACTAGTGTGTATAATTGTGTGTGTGGTTCCTTGATTCAATGTGCTTATGACGGGTTGGACTTGGAAGATCATTATTTTATCATTTTACTAAGGAATAATGTCGTAGTACTCGAGACTGGCCTTGAAACTGTTTTTTTATGGTCTTGATCTTGTCTTAGACTCGACCGTGTTTGCACTTGGTCTTGTCTCGATCTTGAAGGCATTTGGACTTGGTCTTGTCTCGGTCTTGAAGGCGTTTGGACTCGGTCTTGAAGGCGTTTGGACTCGGTCTTGAAGGCGTTTGGACTCGGTCTTGTCTCGGTCTTGAAGGCGTTTGGACTCGGTCTTGAAGGCGTTTGGACTCGGTCTTGTCTCGGTCTTGAAGGCGTTTGGACTCGGTCTTGTCTCGGTCTTGAAGGTGCTTGTCTTGGTCTTATCTCGGTCTTGAAGGTGTTTGGACTCGGTCTTGTCTCGGTCTTGAAGGCGTTTGGACTCGGTCTTGTCTCGGTCTTGAAGGCGTTTGCACTCTGTCTTGTCTCGGTCTTGAAGGCGCTTGTCTTGGTCTCGTCTCAGTCTTGACGCCGCTTAGACTCGGTCTTGTCTCGGTCTTGAAGACGTTTGCACTCTGTCTTGTCTCGGTCTTGAAGGCGCTTGTCTTGGTCTCGTCTCAGTCTTGACGGCGCTTGGACTCGGTCTTGTCTCAGTCTCAAGGTCTAACACTCGACAAGTGATAAAATGGAGATAGATTTGTGAAAACAATGATTATTATATATGCTAAAATAACTAAAAAATACAAATAAATGTTGAAAATTACAAAGGTTGTCTCGATTTGGACTTGATGGGTCGTTGTCTCTGTCTTGTCTCAGTCTTGGCCTTTAAAAGTCTGTCTTGTCTCGGTCTCGGGACCCTGTGGTCTTGGTCTCGATTAGGGCGCTCTTGACTACAACACTACTAAAGAAAAAATAAAATAACATTCCCCAGTTTAGCACTTTTTTTAGGTTTCAAATTTTACTTTCTGGTTGGAAATCATGACGTTACATTAGGGAATTGTTTAACTGTTACCTAGCAACCATTTGAGTGCCTTGAAGGTAGAAATGCACTTTATAACGGTGACCATGTACCATTTATGTATAATTTCTTTACTGTTTAGTGGGAAAAAATGCAATTAACCTGTCTGATCTTTCTTGAAAATGGAAACTTATAACTACACTGTTTTAGCTATCTCAGAAACAAACTAAAATGCTGGCAAGGTTCTGATATAATTTGTGGTGTTAATTAGCGAACAGTGTGTGCATGATCTATTTGTGACTCGCCTCCAGATCTGATCCAGGGACAAGAAAAAAAATGGCCGCTCTCTGCATTTCCAACAATCCAAAATAGGCCCTTCTCCAATTAACACCATTTACGGGCCTGTTCCTCATTGTGCCAAGGTTTCGCGGTGGGCTCGTGTGGGAGTTAATGGCCTGATTATATGATGATTCAGCCAAAACAACACGCTCCGATTGCACTGAGAGAGAGATAAGGCCAATAACCAAGGGCAACGTTAAGCTGTGATTTCCTATCTGAGCCCGAAATCAAAGGACAGACTGAACTGTATCTGTGTGTTTGCTAATCTTCAAGCTCGAGGTACTCATGTATGAAAATTCTGAGAAGCGTTTGGTTCATTTACAAGAGCATGTATTAGTCAAATCAAAGTATATTTATGTAGAGCACATTTAAAATAGAAAATGCTCCCAAAATGCTAAACTACAACAAAAAGCACTGAATATTTACAATAGAATAAAACATAAAAACATACATTTAAGGTAGGTGTGCTCTCCTCTCCACAGATCTAACCTGCAACTTTAGATTTTCACATTTTCACATATACTTTTTTAGTACTTTTCCACCTTCAAGTCACTCAAAGCACTTTACACTTTCAAGGAACCACTCACCCATTCACACACACATTCATACACCAGTGTACACAGACACTGGGGGTGAGGTGATTTAAGTGTCTTGCCCAAGGACACAACAATGGCATTCATCTGTGGCAGCTGGAATCACACTGTGTGTCAGTGGACCTGACCGCTCTACCGATGATGATTACGTTGAGGGCGGGATTCAAAATGCCAACCTTCGGACCAGAGGGCAAACACGGAGCTTCTATCACAATAGAATAAAATGTGCTTCCACAAGCATCCACAAACACCCACAAACCCCCACAAACACCCACAAACATCCACAAACACCCACAAACACCCACAAACACCCACAAACATCCACAAACACCCACAAACACCCACAAACACCCACAAATACCCACAAACATCCACAAACATCCACAAACACCCACAAACCCCCACAAACCCCCACAAACACCCACAAACATCCACAAACATCCACAAACACCCACAAATACCCACAAATACCCACAAATACCCACAAACCCCCACAAACATCCACAAATACCCACAAACACCCACCTTCATGACTGTCGCGTCTCCCCCTGTACGGCGCATGCGTTGTGCCACTTCCCATGTGACTCTAAACTAGAAATAAAACCAGTACTAAACCAGAAGTTAAACCAGGATTAAAATGAGGTCTTAACCAAGTCTAAAACAGGACTTAAACAGGATTTAACCAGGACTAAACTGTTCCGTGCAGACTGAGTCTCCTCCCATACGCCACGCTGTTTGTTAATAACATGATTGCACGTCATTTTGAGTTTAAAAAAAAAAAAAAAAAAACATCAAATATTACTGATTTTCACAGGGCTGGCACCTTTATCTTTGTACTGACAGTGAGTTATTTTTCATAAATAACAAAATAAAACAAGAACCATACAGAATCAAAAAACCGCAACCGTAAACCACAATATGAACCGAACCGTGAATTTTGTGAACCGTGCCATCGCTAAGACATATATAGTTGTTGGCAAATTGTATATGACCTGCCTAGTGATAAAACATAATGTAGACTATTTCAATTTAACATAAGAAAGAAACGCGAATGAAAGTAAGAAAAGTGTGGACAGGAGGTGGGGCGTTGTCATGCGTGTTCATAAATAGACCTGTGCAGCCGCATGTACAGACAGTGACAGAAGCTACAGGCACAGGTATAAATAAACCAGTCATGATTTTAGCATGTGGGCCGGGGCGCTAACGGTGTTCTAGGCTCCAGCCATGCGTCTATCAATGTGAACTCTTACTCAGAATTTGGAGAGAGTAATATTTAGGATACACTGTGCAACTTTTCTAGTCTCCATCGTGATAGGTTTAATCTATACTGTGGAGACAAACAGGTGAAGCTACGCAGTGCACCTGTTTTTTGTTTTGTTTTTTTTACATTTTTGCCAACTATGCTTTTTGTCCTTGTTTGAAAAGCCTCACAGAAAGTTTATTTACCAAACTGTTTTTTTTATAGTCCTGTTTGTCATTTTGCACAATATACACAACTTACATTGTTTGGAGTGTAGCTTGTATTTACTAATTCTTGTAGTTTTCTTTATCTTCTGGTAAATATTGTTGTTGATTTTCTATGCAGCTTTCAAACACTGAACATATACTGGACAATACACAAACACTAGATAATAGTGTTTCCTCATCACAAACATACCCGGAGTTGTGTTTTGTTTCATTTACACGTTTAACGCACAAATCCTGTATATTTAAGTTATTTTCTCAAACAGAAATCACCATGATGTAATTTAGTAAACCCAAAGTGCTCCACTGTGTTTTTAAACTCCGTACACCTTCACTAGAATCAGTTGGATGATTGCAGCCCTGGAATCTCTGCCAATCTCTGCTCAACTTGACCTACCTCTTCATGACATCACAAGGTGGATCAGAGCGTTTAGAGCTTTGGAGACGCAGACAGAATGAAACAAAACACAATTCCAGGTATGTTCTTGACGAGATGACCTCATTCTAACAGGAATAAAAGCTCACAAGAGTCAACTTTCTGCAATATTGGATTTTTAAAAGTCAATACAACATGACACAGAGACGACACTGGTTTAATGTTGGAATAAAAATAACTCTAATGAATGAACATTTTTCTGAATTGTGATGCAACTTCAAAGCCGCCTGTTCCTCTGTTTTGAATGGCTAATAGTTGTGGTATTTTTAAAATTATTATTATTTTGTGCAATTTGCAGATTGTTTGCCATTTTCTGGAATCAGAACATGGAGTGCATTTTAAATCTTCAAAGCCACAATTTTGTTTTTGTCCATAATTCAATACTGTGCCATCTTTAGTCAGGGTTATTAAAAAGGAAGAAGATGAAAAGCAGACTATTTAGTGACTATTGCATAGCCTTACACGTTTTTGAAAGCATGAAAACTGCTATAATAGGGAAGAGATCATGTTCAAAACGTCAGCTATGCATTCACATTTCACACTGTATATCTGGGACTACATGGAAAGGGACTTAATCACACTAAAGGGTGGATAAACTGATGCATTAGTAGCTTTCCCTCCATTCAAATGCATTGTGCAGTTTTTCTCACATTAGACACATCTACTTTACTTCACGCAAACAGAACATGTTCCATTAAGAGACGTAATGGGTCACTTTATAAAGAGCATTATTCAGACTTCGAGGAGATTAACGAGAAAAAAAATCAAAATAAAGCATTCCAGGTCCTTTTTCTACTATTCATTTGCTTGTTATAGTTAAAGGCCTCATATTATACACAATTTTCTTATCTTTGTTATAATGTTTCCTCATCAAAAACATTTCCAGAGTTGTTTTGTTTCATTCGCACATGTTCAACGCACAAACTCTGCATATTTCGACTGAGTTCCACCTTGTGACATCTTGTGGTGATACAGGAAGTGCTCCGCTGTGTTTTTAAACTCCATGCATCTTCACTAGAACCATTGGGATGATTACAGCCCTGGAATTGCCTATCTTTACTGGACAAAAGGTAGCTGTTCACTTAAACTCCCGCTTCATGACATCACAAGGTGGAACAGAGCATTTTTAGCTTTACTCAAACGTGTGAATGAAACAAAACAACTCCAGGTATGTTTTTAATGGAGGTAACCACATTATAACAGGGCTTAGAGCTCTCCAGAGCCCATTTTATGAAATATCTATTGTGGCAGTTAGCTGGAGCAAAGATAAACGAGAGATGTTGGCAATTCACCCCAAGGAATTTCGAAGATGTTTTTGTGATTGACCAAATCAATTGCAATACAAAAACGCCTACACAAAACCTACACAATATTGATCCTGTCCATGCATAATAAGGTCTAAAATATAACCAATGTGGCACTATTTAAATTCAACTCCTTTAGTATACTATTATATATTTGTGTGTGTGTATATTAATGTATTTTTAAGTGAAAAAAAAAAAAACATATTTGTGTACTTGACTTATATTAATATTGATTTGATGGATCAATGGATAATGTGCTGGTACAGTGTGTGGGATTTTTCTCAATGTTCTGGGGCTGCTTCCTCTCCTGAACATAAAATGAATTCCAGATGCCCTTCCAAATTATCCTATATTATCCAAATGCAGTACAGGCAAGATTACACTCACCCTGACTTGATTCAGATGTGTAGCTGCACAATATTCTGGGCATTTATTTGTTTGTTTTGTTTAGTTCTTGCTTGTTAAGGGGTTAGGAGTTAGCAGAAAGAAAAACTGAGGGCAGATACGGGTATATACTGTAGATGATAGATTTTATGCCATATGCCCTTCCCGACGGATCCTATATCAGGCATGGGGCCAGCAAGAGTTGGGTGTTTTGAACTTTTTTTTTTAAATTTCCTATTTTTTAGTGTTGGCGGTTAGCAGAAAAGAGAAAATCCAGGGCAGATGTCTACGTATATGCAGATTTTTATTGCCAGATGCCCTCCCTGATGCATCCTATATTATGGAAGTGGCAGGAGCACACTGACTTGTGCCTCTGCGTGGCCGGATAGAGCTCATTATAATGGATAGATTCAGTGAAATATTATACACTACAGAAAGGTCAAACAGAGATTGTCAGGGGAGAAGTCGATCGTTGTTATAATTGTGGTCATATTTCTACAAAAACTGCTCGTACTAAATGTATCTTGTTCAATATTTTATCAAAGCCATTATAGAAAATCCCTCTGGGTGGGAGAGCGCACAGAACAGAATAATAATAAAAAAGATGGGGGAAAAAGCAACTTAGTGAGTGAGGTGATATAGTAATAAATTAAAATATAAAATGCTACAATACAAAAATGTCAAGTCATTTGTTAAGATAATTATTACTTATATCTAACCCTGTGTAGTTAGCAAATCATATATCTTAAAGGTCCTATATTACAAAAATGGACTCTTGTGAGGTTTAAGTCATTATAATGTCATTACCTCATCCAAAACATACCTGAAATTGTGCTTTGTTTCCTGACATATACTTGAGTAACCTTTTATTATGAGTCTGCCGACATCTCCAAAGCTCAAAATGCACGTGGTCACGATGACACACCACCACGTGGACGGTCAAAACAAGGAGGTGGAGCACTGTATCTGAAGTTGTCGTCATTCTATGGAAGTTACAGCAGCCGATTTCGAGCCGAGGAAGATGGCAAGTGTGAAAACAGTCTTTTCGTGGACCAACGCTGTTTCGCGTTTGTCTGGGGTTTGTTTAAACTTTTCTGCAATAGCGTTGCATATCCAATGTCGTGAACCCAGCAAATCAGGAAGGCGTAAGTCACAGTGACGTTCAATAAGAACGGCAGCTAGAGCCTCAGCATATCAGCGTTTTCATGTGTCCACACGGCGCCGGATCAGATCCGTACTCAGGCAAATACATGGGAGCTAGTGTATCCAGATCGTTCTGTCTCCGGAGCCGTTTTCCATTGAATTAGTGTGGACGAACTCTGCATCTGCAACAAAAACAACTTGAATACGTACTAGTGTGGACGGGGCCTAAGAGTAGAACTCATCCTAAATCTGAAGGGTTTGTGTTAAACATGTGCGAATGAAACAAAACACAACTCCGGCCATGTTTGTGATGAGGAAACAACATTATGGCATAGATCAGAAAATAGTGTAACATGGGCCCTTTAAAGAGTTAGAATTTGGTTGATTATGATATGAATACCACACTTACAGCCATTACTTAATAATAATAATAATAACAGTAACAATACATTTTATTTATTAGGTGCCTTTCTGGACACCCAAGGTCGCCTTGCAACAACATAAACAAATTAAGTACAATTAAAACATACAGTTAAAAGCCTACAGCTAAAGTGGGACAGTGTTTAATTGATTGAGTGTGTTTAGTATAAGCACAACATCCCATAAATCACGTTCAAATGATCCATGTAACTATGCAGCCTTGTTGTTTATGGCTAATTTAAGGTATGTTAACATGATTTGACCCCAGTTAAATCCTGACGTAGACCTGGTTTTGTCCTGTTCCGGATTTAGTCCCTGTTTTTCTGTGTTTTATACGTGTCCTCAGTGACCTTGAGAAACTCCACTGTAGTGACATAGGACTTAAGACTTTTCTAATGACAGCTGTAAATACCAAAATCTCCATAATAATGAAAGTAATGACGACTATGCATGTGTCCTGTGAGAATACGTCTGACATCTTGGTGACATTTTATGTGTAAATCACAGCTGGGAATTTGATGAAAAACACAAATTAATCTAGAAACTGCCAGCCAGATACTTTGGAATTGGCATGGAGCTTGGTATAGTCGTCCAAGAGATACTCATTGTTGCACTAAGGAAGCTAGCATCTGCTTTGTTGTATTGAAAACAACATCTGCTTATATTTCCAGCAGCACATATCCGTCAGGGTGTGCTTGTAGAGTGGGCCATGCTTCGCCCTCCACAGCATCGGAGCAGAATTAAAATCACACATTGGGGGAAGCATTTTGTTAGCTTTGATTATCCCAGTGCAAACAAGCAGGCCTAAAATAACAAGGAAGCTTCATAACAGATTTATACGTGTTTAGAATGAGACAAAACATGAAGCCATGACGTTATGACTAGGCGTATAGTGTAAAATAAAACTTTTGGGTAGTTGAAAAGAACAAAAAACATGCTAGATTCAAAGGGTTTGGATTAATCTATTTTCTCATCTATGTTATAATGTTGTTTTCTCATCACAAATGTACCTGGAGTTGTTGTGTTTCATTCACACATGTTTAACACACAAACCCTGCAGATTTAGAATGAGCTCTTTCCTCAAACACAAAACACTCTGTTCCACCTTGTGATGTCATGTGGTAATACAGTAAAGGAAGTGCTTCACTGTGTTATTAAACTCAATCATTTGGATAATTTCAGTCTTGGAAGTGACCCTCTCTACTGAACTAAAGATGAAGGCTGAATCTCATATCACCCCTTACCCCTACCCTTCCGTTTTGCGCATTCACATGTAGGGGTAGGGGTGTCCCATTTAAGGGGTAGGGCTTTATACCCCTCCAAACGAAGATTTTTCAGAGACACACTCCAAACTGAGGGGTATGAGCAATTTCTCAGAATGACTTGTGAATCACCGGCAAGATCGCTGCTGCCACGACCAGAGACCAAAGAAGTTCACAAATGTGTTGTCTCCATTATTTATGGTTTAAAATTTGTGCTGTACCGCTGTATTGTCTTAAGTTTAATGTTGTTCCAATGCGTAATGGTCATTTTCTTCATAAAATGCATACGAAAAAATCTCTAGTACTACAGTGAGTAGTGTCACGTTATTTGTGACTTGCGGGATCGGTTGGTGCATGGAAATAAGTTGTTAACGAATTGCGAGCGTCCGTGCTACACAGTTGTTATTTTGATATTGTAACCCAAGTAATTGAAAGCGATATGATTGGTTTAACCCTTAGAGGAGCTCAGGTTGTTTCTTTCCAATGGTCTGCATGTCATTCTGCTCTGACAGTTATCACAGTTATCCTTGCGCTCACGTAAGTTTACGTAAAAGCTGGCAAGGACTTCTGAAGACGTATGTGATTGTTGAAGCGGTGTCCCAATTCGTAGGGGTCGACTTTCAACCCCTACTCCTTGTTGCTCAGTTTCAAGGGGCAAGGGAAGGGGTAGGGGTAGAAATTAGAAATAGGATTGGCCCAAAAAGGCATCACAAGGTATAGCAGAGGATTTCGAGCTTTGGAGATGTAGACAGAAGACTCTAACATGACTTAAAGCTCACAAGAGTCAATTTTGTGTAATAATGAAGCTTTAAATAATAAATAGAATAACTGAAAGTAGAACGTTGCTGTTGATTAAATCATAAATCTTGGTTATTGGTAATTGAGTAGTGCCTGGGAGAATTATACATTTCCTTGTTTCCTGTAAATTAGTAATTATTCTTGTCTTTTATCGACCGATTTTCTAACTGTTTCTGTTGTTTAAATCAACTTTGTGAAAGCCTGTGGGATCAATGATGTTGTGATTTGGGGCTAGGCAAAAAGGCATTGAATTAAAACCTCACGAGACACACATTAATTGGATTCTTGTGAGCATCAAAACATCAAAAGCATAACTGGAATTGTGTTTTGTTTCATTCACATGTTTCAGTAATCCTTTATTAGTCTGTCTACAAAGCTCTGAAGTTCAAAATCATGTTCAGTCATTTCCAAGTTAACGAGTTACCTTTTGTTCAGTAGAAATGGGCAGTTCCAGGGCTGAAATTATACAGATCATTCTAGTGAAGGTGCATGGAGCTTAAAAACACAATGGAGATCTTAAATATGCAGGGTTTGTGTGTTAAACATGTGCGAATGAAACAAAACTCAACTCTAGGTGTGTTTTTGATGAGGAAACATTATAACATAGATTAGAAAATATGGGCCCATTAACAATTTAAATTAATCCTCCCCTCTGCTCTAAGTATGATGTAATCTGGAAAGAGGAAATGAACAGCCTTTTGCATAGTTGTTAGCTTATCAGATATGACATGTAATGCATAACAATTGAATTTGCTAGGAACAAGTGATCTTCAAAAAGTGGATCTAATATGTAGGTAAAATTACATGTTATCAGCTTACTTGAGAATTGAACCTGCAACCTCCTTCTCTGAGGCATGCACCCTTTTACCGTATAGTATTGCTTCCCTAAACTTCTGACTACGTTTCTGGATACCTGAAAAGACCCACACAATGCATAACAATTTAACATATTTACTAGAAATAAGTGATTTTCAAAAAGTAGATGTTATACAGTGCTTAACAAATGTATTAGAGCACCACCCAGTAAAAGGTGTTTGCCACTGCTGCCGTACGTAATTTAACAGTATATCAAAATATCTTTTTATGTTTCTATAATGGTTAATCTGCCAGTATCTGCAAGATATTTTTCTCAAAATTATGTATTTAATACTGAAATATAAATATTGTTATCCATACATTTTCAAGTTTAATGTTTTCCAAAAATTACACCAAAATAACACCAATAACACCAAAACACCAAAAAGACACTAAACACCAAAGCAAGTCTCTGGGAACAGCAAGAAACTATTTGGAATGCAATAACAAAAGAGACTTTGCAAAACTACATAAAAACAATGCAGCAAGAATGCAGCTGTTTTTTGCACCAACGGTGCCCACACAAAATATTCACATTTGTCAACAAGGACTATTCTGTTATTCCAGTTGGTCATTTTCTTAATGAATAACAATGAAATTGTTAATTTGAAAGAAGTTTTTGATATAGCATAGTCTGTAATATGTAGACACAATCCACACTAATATGTAAATGAAATTACATCATCTTGCTTGAGAATTGAACTATCAACCTCCTTGCTCTGAGGCATGCACCCTTTTACCCTATAACATCACCTGCCTAAACTTCTAGTTGCTTCTTTCACTTTACAGAAATCTATAGAAAGTAGAAGAAAAGTTATAAAAGGTAGTTGAACTTTGAGTTATTGGAGCTGTCCGTGGTGCTGAATTCTGCAGCACCTCAGACAGCTCCAGAAACTCTTTTATGACCAAAATATTTAGGTTTGCACCTTTAAAATCAAACTGAACTATTCGTCAAAAGTATTGCCCAAGTTTTGTACTACGATATATATTATTAAACAACTGTACGACAAGCTAGACAGGCCATAATGCATTTCTACAGGGTGCAAAGAAGAAAAGTAATTTGGAATGGCTATATCTCTATAATATATCAAATACATTGTTTTTGTTCTCCATGCCTACAGACGTGATCTATGATTTTGTATTCAAATTTTTCTGAATACATTTACAAGATATTGTGAAGAATTTTGACATTGCAAACTTAGAGGGATTTTATTGCTTTTTGCATCTTAGTGGTAAACAGTACAATTTACTTATGCATGTATTTGTCTTAGGGGTGCAGAATTTAAATAAGCTTTAAGGATATTTTTGTGGCAGTTTGTTTAAACGTGCACTGTGTAACTTTCTGGTGGAGGGTTCGTTTCTCGCTTTTCTCCATGGGGATGTCATTTTTTGCCTAGAATGTTCCACAGTAGTGCATTAAACATACTGTATCTTTGTTGGATTTATTCAATTACAGGTGTTTTATAGCTCAAAAATACCTTAAAAGTATGGGCGGGCGATATGGCAAACATATATTATGATTTAAAAAAAAATAAAATCACAATTTCGATTTTATCACGATCTTAAATTGAAAAAAGAAAAATAGACAATTTAGGCCAAAGAACCTTTCTGAAAAAAACAAAACAATAATAATAATAATAATAATAATAATAATAATAATAATAATAATAATAATAATAATAATAATAATAATAATAATAATAATAATAATAAAAACTAAAATAAATTTTACGAGGCTTTCTGAAAAATAACTCCAGTGCAAAACATGCAGCACCCCTATGAACTGACATCAAGGCCCATGACGTCCACCCTCCTGTGGGTTCACCACTCACAGAGGGGTTCATAGGGGGGGTCAGGTGCTATGAGGATTGGGCAGCAAGCTGCCCCCGCAACCCAGCTGGATTAAGTGGGAGAAGATGGATGGATGAAACTCCAGTGCCTGATCTCAAGGGACCTCCTTGGATTCTGGTCCATTTGTTGCGTTGGGGGCAGTCCGGGCCAGGCCCCCCGCCCACCCATACTTTTAAGGTATTTTTGAGCTATAAAACACCTGTAATTGAATAAATCCAACACGTCCAGCACGTTTAAACAAAGCAACTGCCACAAAAATATCCTTCCTGTGGTTCTGAGTGTCGGGACGAGGTTCGCCCGCGTAGATGAGCGCTATCAAACGGGCCCGTGTCCGAGCTCCGCGACACTCGGGGCGATGCTTGGACACCGATCCGTTTGCTTGTGGTCCTGTCCACGGAGGTGCAGGAGGAACAGTTTCCCATCCCACTGCTGTGCCGCAGCCTGGAGTCGGGTCCGAAGAGCAAATAGTGTAGCTCCTCTGGCGTGTGTGCGCTCTCTCTCTGCATGTGAGCGACAACATCAGAATCACATTGAAAAAAACAAAACAGAAAAAGAGGTGGAGTCAGTCTGGTGCTTTGTCACCAGTGTGTGTAGAACTGCATGTTACAGAATGTGCCCAAGGCGATCTCTACGGTCTCTGCACTTTGGCAGATCGTCTGCACGTTCTTATTCTTCACGATTTAATATTGTCTACTTAAAAGTATGAATTCTTACCATGTGCAAGCTTCTCCATAAATCTGACCATTAAACTGTCTCCATAGTGATTACCAAGTTTATTTTCATACTGTGGAACAATCAAAGGATAGCAGCAACATCTCCATGGAGACAAGCAAGTGGCGGTATCTCCATCAGAAAAGTAACACAGTGCACATCCTTTTTTAATGCATTTATACTTTGCAATGCTCTATTATACTATAAACTTTTCATTGGTCTTTCTTTGTCCCTTTTTGCTTTTAAATTTTCTCATATAACCCTCTGGTAAAGAACACATCGCTATGGGAATATCACTTTGAGAGGCTTCAGCTGCTCTGCACAGCCCTGTCTAGAGTTTTACAGCTTTCACATTTGGTCTGGGTGCAGTTCAACGCACAATAGGGTTCTGAGACTGATATAAAGATATAATTCTGTTTCCTCTTCAGCGCATTTCCTTCTGTTCTAAATAAGAGAAGTGTAAATGGAACTAAATAAGTGTAAATGGAACTGAAATTAATTGCAATATTAGTCATCTGTTGGATTAGACATGCTGTATATATGAAAGCATTTACAAGAACATTGAACTCTTTGAAAATGAATAAGGTGAAGTGAACCCATAGAAAATAGCTCTGAGGAGGCTGTGAGGCAGGATATGCAGAATCAAAACATTTTCTTGAAAGTTTCTAAGAAGGATACAAGAAATCTTAAAACTTCAAGCGAGTTTTTTATGATATAGTATGATTCTAATGAGCCTCAAACTGTCCACCATAATAAAAGTAAAGTTCACTCTGTAAAGTAAAGTTCACTCTGTAAATTTGTTAATAGAGTGAAACATAAGGTTCACAAGAGGCACAGCAGAGGGGACTGCAGAGTTCCTTTCTGTAAGACGCCTTTTGCTCACTGAAAGGAGCTAAACTTTGATACTCTTTACACCTGCTCACATAAGCACTAACCCCAGACTGTACACATTTAATAAACAGACTAAGTCCTTTCTCTTGCAGCAGCTGCAGTGTCTCTGTGTGTAAACTGTGTGTGAAGGAGAGTTTTTTTAGACGGCAGGGGCTGAGGTGAGTGTGTGAGTGTATTTATTGCTTTTTCCACCAATAATCCCACTGCTTTTTAGTGAAAAGTTTAAAGTTTAAAAGCCCTTCTGGGGACTTGTTGTGAACTAGCCTAGACTATATAAACACTGTTATTCCTGCATTAACCATGAACCATGAACCATCTCGTACTCTGAGGACCTCAGGGACCGGCCTCCTGCAGGTGCCCAGAGTCAGGACTAAATTCGGGGAGTCAGCATTTCAGACTCATGCAGCTAAAACCTGGAACAGTCTCCCTGAACATGTGAGACAGACTCTACTCTGACATCTGTTTAAATCCAGGCTAAAAACGGTTCTGTTTTGCATATGACTGAAAGGTTTTCATTTTCCATTCCGCACTCTACTCTTCTCTCTAATTCTTTCTAATTTAATGTTGCATCTCCATTTTAAAATTGTATGATGATTATTTCTGTTTTGATTTGTTTGTATTGTGATTTTAATGTATTTCTTATTCTGTAAAGCACTTTGAATTACTTTGTGTACAAATTGTGCTATACAAATAACCTTGCCTTGCCTTGCCATTACTGAATTATTAATCTGTTTGTTGTATCTGCCCCTATTCAAATAAACAAGACGAACAACAAAATGGTTTAGATTAGATGCAGGGTTCTGAACCTGATTTATCTGATTTTGAGTGAAGGAACATGGGTCAGTTTGAACACATAGCTCAGCTCGGTCTCTTCTTCCATGATGCTGCACTATGATATGACAGACAAAAGGCTTTGATAGTGGGTGCTTCTACATTCTTCATCCATTATGTCAAAATGGACAAATAAGTCATGCCGCGTGGTCCTCATTCAATAATACATTTATTTTAAACTGCTGCTTTTTTGATTCAGAGAAAATAAACGTAAGAGGGATTTCAAACATAACATAGTTTCTTATGATTGGTCAGTTTCGCTCATTGGAACTCAGGCCCTACAGACAGCAAAATCAAAACTCCTCTCCAGCCCTGATCTTGAAAAAGTCTTCCACGCGCTCATCTTCTCCTGTCTAGACTATTGCAACTCTCTCCTCTCTGGCCTTTAGTTTGGTTTGAACAGAAATCAACACATTACCTCTGTTTTAGCTTCCCTTCACTGGCTGCCTGTGTGTTTTAGAATCGATTTTAAGATTTTACTGATCACTTTTAAAGCTTGTTTTAGGTCTTGCCAAGTTCCATCCATCCATTTTCTTCCACTTACCCGGGGCTGGGTTGCGGGGGCAGCAGTCTAAGCAGGGATCTCCCAGACTTCCTTCACCCCACACACTTCCTCCAGCTCCTCCAGGGTATCCCGAGGCGTTCCCAGGCCAGCTGAGAGACATTGTCCCTCCAGCGTGTCCTGGGTCTTCCCCGGGGCCTCTTACCGGTGGGACATGCACCAAGTTACATTTCAGAACTTTTAATCCCGTACGAGCCTCCCGCAGCCTTAGATCCTCAGGCAGGTCCCTGTTAACCACGCTCCGGATGAAGGGTGATGGAGCCTTTTCAGTCCGGGCGCCTCGACTTTGGAACAACCTGCCTGAGGAAATAAGGCTCGCACCATCAGTATCATCTTTTAAATCACTTCTTAAAACCCATTTTTATCGGTTGGCCTTCCTTTAATTAGTTTTAGCTTCACTTTATTCCTTTATTCCTTTATTATTTCTTTTTATTCTGTTTCTTTTAATTTCTTTATTCTAATTAATTGAACTGTTTGCATCATTGTCTGTTTTTGTATGCCTTCTGCCACTCAGGACTGCAAGTGCTGGAGATGTTTGTCACAATTTTCAAGTCTGTAAATACATAGTTTGACATTGATGTATGGTTTCTTGCACATTTACTTTGAGAACAAAATGCCCACTTGCTGCCTGATATTACACCCTCCAACACAAGCCTTAAAGGTCCTATGTTACACAAAACTGACTCTTGTGAGCTTTAAGTCATGTTAAAATCGTGTTATCTCATCACAAACATTCCTGGAGTTGTGTTTTGTTTCATTCACATGTTTGAGTAATCCTTTATTATTAGTCTATCTACAGCTCTAACATTCAGAATGGTCTGTTAACAACTACATATATCACCTTTTGTTCAGTAGAAATGGGCAATTCTTGGTCTGAAATAGTGTGAAATAATGAGTGTTTTCTGTTTGAGAGAAGAACTCAGCCTAAATATGCAGGGTTTGTGTGTTAAACATGTGTGAATGAAACAAAACAAAACTTCAGGTATGTTTTTGATGAAGAAATGTAATATGGGCCCTTTTAATGGTGCAGACACAACTTTGTTTTAGAGACATTTTTTCCACATTCCTATTACTGTACTAATAATAATGGCAAGAACAAGGGATCAAAAAGGTGAGAAAATGAATTCAAAACTTCACGGTTGTGAGCGTGCAGCACATTCCTTCCTCAAAAGAAAAACAGAATCAAGCAGAAACAAAAATCCAATAATGAACTTCAGTAAAATAATTAAAATAACGTGTGTTTGCTTGTATTGAACACAAAAAAAACCCTTTTTTTCAAGGTGTTTTTTTCGTTTATGTTTTACTACTTTCTACATTTTCGATACAAACTGAAGGCATCAAATATACAGTATGGTGCAAGATGTATGGGATTATGTAGCAAAGGAGTGAAGTGAAATAACTCAACTTGATGAAGTCCCTCAAATGGTTTTCACTTCACAGAAATGCCAAAAGTGCAAAGCAGCGATCAAAGCAAAGGGTAAAGACCGCCTCACGCTACAGGAGAATTTGCCCAATTTTGGCTGCAATTTCTTCTTCCTGAGTTTGGGAAGGTGTGACCTGACTTTTTGTCTCCGTGTGCGATTCTGAAGCCGCCAAACATCAACAACGCAACAGTAACAGCCGATAAAACAAAACGTCAGGAGCAGAGGAGTGACAGAGACGCAACATACAAACTCTGGATATATCGGAAATAAAGACTTTATTACTCACCTAATGTAAAGTGGTACATTTAAAGTGGCAATCGCTCCCACAGCTTTATATCCTCTGGTCCGCAGACAGATCCCGCTGCAGTGTTTGCGATCGGAGATTTTTAGTCTCATAAGTTTCTCCTTGTGTCTGTGGAGTGCGCATTTTGTCGCATGTGTAAAAATCGTTTAAGACCGAAAAATCGTGTGTGTGTAGTGTGTGGCGGCCTTAAGGCGTAGTTTTTCAAATCTAAAATCTGAAACAAGTTTTGAATTATTGTGATCTTATTTTCTGTTTATGGTGTTCCAAATATGTTTATTCATAGTTTTGATGCTTTAAAAAAAAAAAAAAAAAAGAAAATCTGCAATGCCAATTATGGAAATAAAGAAACAAATACTATATGACTGGCAGTGTATATTATTGTAGTACTTTTACTGTTACTCTATATATAACTGATGTAGCTGCAAAAGTTTGTTGGGTCTTAGAATCATATCTTCCAAAACTGCCACACTTCCAAGCAATTTCATGTTTAAAGCCACAAATATTTAAAAACAGATGAGTTTTTATGTACACTATGAGTTTTTATGTACACTTTAGTTTAAGCAAGAAAATGACTTATGCCTTTGAGAATAACATTTTTTTTTTTACTAATTATACAAAGTTAAAGCGTCACTTAGCTATAAAAAAGAAATCTAATTTATTATGCACATAATTTAAAACACAATTTAAAAATTGCAGCAGACCGCAACCTTGTTCCATACTCTGTTAATTAGCTGAAATGAATCTTTGTTGGGAAGTGGGAAGCTACTTATCTCATGTTATGTGAACAAACACTGTTACGGTTTTTCAATATACTTTAAAGACTTCAGGGATTTTGGCTTTAGGTATTTGGGCTTTATGAAATTATGGGCCGTCTGTTTTAAGTCCTGGTGAGTGGTGCTCATGAGGATATTGTAGGAGTTATAGGGCACGGTGTCCAGTCTAAAGTATGAATTATGAATCATGCTCTACTCAATAGAATAGCCTAAGAAGAGCCTCATTGGAAATTAATGCAGTGTAATTTATAATGCATGTGTCATGTGTGATGGAAATAAGGCTAATTATAAGCCAAAGTTTTTATCTCGGAGGAACAGGAAAGTAAGTTAAAATTTGAACTAGTGTGTTTTTCTGTTCTCTGCGTTGCTATGGTTTATGAATGATAGATTGGTTGTATATGTAAGCCCAGTATTTTCTTTAAAACTTCACTGCGTAACTTTTCTGGTAAAACTCCACCACTTGCTTGACTCCATATTTTTTTCCTAAAATGTTCTACAGTATGGCATTTAATTTGACTATTTCCATGGAGACAAGCGGGCCTCATCGCCAGGCCAAGTTACAGGTCAGATCTGTGCAGAAGTGGACCTGGTCACATTAATAATGTATGTTTTTGCGGTAGTTTTGAGAAATAAAAACATATGTAAATGAATAAATGCAAGATATATTTGTTTAATACCATACTGTGGGACATCCCAGGCAAAGCAATAACATCGCCATGGAGACAAGCACATGACAGACTCTCCATCAGAAAAGTTACAGTTTCATTCCCCCCTTTTGTTATACTTTATTAGCATTAATGCAATATTTAAGCTGATTTAGCCTTTGTTTAGTTCAGGTTGATTTGGTGTTATTTGAAAAGCCAAATATTTTCTTAGGTAGGTAGAACTGTATATAATTTTACATTTTTTTTGGTTATACATACTTGAAATATGTAGGGAAATTTATCCTCTGCATTTGCCCCATCCTTCAGGTACCAATTTCTAGATCTTATGCTAGTCTTGGTTGTTGCTTTAGTTGGAGGATTTTACCAAATGCTGGACACAGAATCTTAAAGAAGTCATGTTATTGCTGTCAAATTTGTGTTAGCCCCTCTTCGACAATTTTTCAGTGAAATTTTGGGGGGTAAAACTGAGAGAAAAATGCTGATTCTGCAACGAAAACCTGGGACCTTCTTGCTGTGAGGTGAGAGCACTAGCCACTGTATTCAAACATGAGGATATGACCTAGATGCGCCAAAAAAAACGTCTTTAAAACGGTCTTGGGCATCAAAATATAACAATTTGTAACTATACCATGAGATGTGCAGAGAGTCACATATCAAAAATCAGCACTAGAAAAAAAGAACGCATTTTAGTCTCTCACAAGTTCATAAATACAGTCGACATACAAACATGAACATGCATTTTGATTGAATTTGAGACGGGCGCATGCTGATTTTCTCTACACTCGCATCCCCCTTCTGCTCCAATCTCTCTTCCCCTCCCTTGATCATTATCTTCCTTTCTCTCACCCCCTCCTCTCTGTTCATTCTCTCTCCTCCTTCCCTTTTCTTCTCCCTTCCTCTCTCTCTCGCTCACTGCAATCAAATGGGTCGGGCCCCTGTGTTTTTGACTGATGCGCGAGCGGCTCTGTTCCCTCCTCGAGTCTTTTCATGATGCAATCACCAATGAACAGCTCCGAGGATAGAATTCACATTATACGAGCACATTTAGATCTGAACTGTTGGAGGAAAGTGTCTCTCTGTGATGCTTTATGGACGCTCGTTCCATATGGATGTGACCAGGGAGTTCCACAGGGCTCAGTACTGGAGCTTCTCCTTTTCACCTTATAATGACTCTTAGCTTGAACGTACTTTAATAAAACATACAGGTTTTTGACATCAGCATTTTCATTTGTTTAGGTTTGGGACCTATCGTTTGTGGCTTCTGATTTTGGGAAATGTTTTGACAATTTAACACTTTCTTTCCAGGGTATTTGAGCAAAGTTTGTCTCGGTCCAGTGCAGATGTATTGTATAAGCAGCTCTTGATATCAAAATATATCCACTGTGTGCTGTCTGATTCTAATTTTGAAGTGTTCAGGAAGTGTATGTTAACATGCTAGTTGTTATTAGCTGTTGATGATGATGGCCACACTCTGCTTTGGTCTCTGAATGTTGTGAAATGTGCTTTTCACATTATAATGACTCTTGGCTTGAATGTACTTTAATAAAACATACAGGTTTTTGACATCAGCATCTTCATTTATTTAGGTTTGGGACCTAGAGTTTGTGGCTTCTGAAGCTCAATGACAAATGTATGATAATTGTTGAATAGTGTTTTTATGAGCAGAACAAAATGGGCCAAAGTGGGCATTTCAAGCAGTGGGTTGAGGTAAAGTAGTCAAAATTTATACTCAAGTAAGAGTATTGTTACCTCAGAATATATAAACAATAAAATATTCAAGTGGGAATGGAAAAAAAAAAAGTTGTCCTAAGAAGTTACTCAAGTAGTGAGATGCCAGTCACAAAAAAACTGCCGTTGTGTCCTTAGGCAAGACACTTCACCCACATTGCCTAGTATGAAAGTGGAGTGTGCATGGCCAGGACTCCCTTGAAAAATTGATAAGTGATCTCAATGGGACTTTCCTGGTTAAATAAAGGTTAAATTAAAATAAATAAAAAAGTAAGAGTAAAAGTTACTCAAGTAAAAGTAAAAAAAATCAATTTCTATGGAATCTATTTCTCAACTGAAAATAATTGTGTCACTAATTGGTCTGGACAGCATCTGATTTATAATTTGAAGTTAAGGCATTTGGATGGACAAAACATTTGAAGAACAGTGCAAGAAACACAAATGTTTTAATTATGTAATAAGCAAAACTGTTACTACTATTGTCAGGTATTTTACTTAAAAACACGGTGTCTGAAAACCAAGAATTACAGACACAAATTCGTATTTAAAAGTTAAGTTAGGTGCGGTTTAACGTGTCTGGTACAAACCACTCCTGCTTTCAAGATCCTCTCATAATTGAATATAGCCAGAACACAGTGTCTAATTACTAAATGAAGGTTTTACAAGGATATCATGGACAAAGACTAATGATTCAAAGCTTTTAAATTTTATAAACGTGAAGAGCTGTGTTATAATTATGGATTTCAGTCTTGTATTGTATTGTATTTTATGCTTGCTGAGTACTACTTGGCGATAGCAGACAAATACATTAAAATGGCAGTGGCTTTGTTAATTTACTGCTTTGCTTTTCAGTGTTTTGTTCAGTGTTATTAAGCCTGACATTTTGCTTGACATTAGTAGTCCGTGAATCATCCAGAAACAACAATAAGTGCAGAACTCCAAGACAATGTGACGGGAGAAGTGTGTTTAATTAATATGGTTTACAAACAGCTCACAGCCTGCAGGGACCACGGCATTGGGCAGGTTTCCGTTGGACACGAGCCAGACTACATCGTGAATGGCGGTGGATGAATAAAGAGGGCCAGTGTTGCTCCCAGTGACCCGTGACTGCTGTACCGAGGTGGCCTTTTATCACACTGGGGAGGAGGACGAGGAGGAGGCACAGATCATGTTATATATGAGGTGTTTGAAGAGACGAATAAACAAAGGGGGTTTGTCTGTGATTTCAATTGTGTTTGGACAATTTAAAACTTTAAAAAGGCCTGTACCTGATTTCTTTTCAAGGTATTTGAGCAAAAAATTGTCTTGGACCAGTGCAGATGTATTGTATAAGCAGCTCTTCGTCTCATTTTTATTATTTATTTCATTCATTTAAAAACACTTATAACAGCCTAACATTCAAATGAAAGATTATGAAAGAAAAGGAGCAGAAAGAAGTATTCACAATTTAACATTTCTAATCAAATCATAAAATCTGCAACACAGCCATTTTTCTATTTCATTACATAACACAGAATATAATGTAACAGAAGTGACTACTCTGCTGTCTCATACATTTTCAGCATACAATATTTGACACTTTTAAAAAAATCCATTCATAGATTTAGAGTTCTTGATTTCACTGTCAAGACTGTGCCATAACCTGACACCTTTGACTGAAACACACCTTTCCATTGTCACTGTTCTGAATCTGGGTATTTTAAAAACCTCAGTTCCTTTTAAATTATAAATACTTTGTCTTTTTATAAATCGGTTTTAAAAGTTGATCGGTAAGGATTTCTGGTGTGCCTTATACATCATTTTCAGAACAGGATATATCCACTGTGTGCTGTCTGATTCTAATTTTAAAGTGTTCAGGAAGTGTATGTTAACATGCTAGTTGTTGTTAGCTGTTACATGATGGCCACACTCTGCTTTGGTTTCTGAATTTTGTGAAATGTGCTTATAAATTCATCACAGTGAATAATTAGGATGCTCTGAATACATAAGGTAAGGAACTGTGGACCACTACAAACCATTTGGGGCTTTTTTTTGTGTGTGCAATTTTTAAGACGGCGCCTTTAATTATGGATTAACAGTGTTATCGTGTGCACAACCACAAATCTAACTGTGGCAGACAGGGATGCAACAGTGGTCAATAAAATCTGAAATTGTTCAATACGACCTTTAGATGCAGATGCGTACAGACGAGAGGCTCATTATGCACACGCTGAAAAGAAAACAGCTCCATGAAAAGCCCAACTCTATTCTTAAAGCGAGTGTAACGTTTTGTTTTGGCCAAAGATAGACTTGAGACTGTAGATAAATATTCACCACAGTAATAGCCCACCAAAGAAAGTAATAAATGGAAAAACTTAAACTCGTGATATACTATAAAATGTACTTTGCAAACCCAGCCCAAGGACACCATGACGCAGTGCGCAGTAGAGGGGATTGAATTCACAACCTTATAAACGACGTCGCCATCTGAAAATTAATATTCTGGTTGGGCTAGTTGTAGATTTGTAGCTCAGATATCGCTCTGTAAAAACCTGTAGGCTGTATTTGTCTTTGCTATCATCCTCATATTCATGACTTTGCTATTGGGGCTTTTAGTGACGGATGAATATAGTGCGAACAAATTAATGTCTCTCAGCCAAATGCTCAAAGGCCTGTCTGTCACATCTGCCACATCTGTATTTATTGAGTTCACACCTGCTCAATGCGTAATATGGAGGTTTTTGTAGCTAGAGATTTTTACATAGACCTTTTGGTGAATATCTTTGAGATGATTCGACTGCACCCAGCATGGTTGACGTGTTCTTGTGGTCTTCAGACAAAAAAAAGTTCAATTTAAAATGATTTGGAGTGAGAATTTAAGCTGGTGAATTTAGACCCAACAGATGTTTTTCCCATCTACTAGAGGAAAATTGGTTTTGCTCCATCAGCTTTTTAGGAAATAAGTCTTCTGTCTGCGTCTAATTAGAAAGAACTTTATTGTCCGATAATCTAACGCTAGTTGTTTATAAAATAATCACTGAATATTTAGGATGTTCAAAATGCATAAGGTAACTGAGGAAGAACTCTGGACCACTGCAAGCTCAAACAAACAAGAAAAAAGATCTAGTTCTGTTTTTTTTTATGTTTTTAAGACAGTAAAAAAACAGGCACAGCAAGCTAAATATAGAAATCTGGGAGGTTGCTAATAGAAATAGACCTTCTAGACAAACGTGTAGTAAGTTGTTGGTTTAGTGCTTCAATAAACGCATTTTTAACAAACCAAATAAACCAAAAATTAACAAAATTCCCATTTACTCTTTAACTGCTCCATTTGCTTAGACACATTTCATTTACCTCTGACTGTTACGGAGAGGACACTGTCTTCATCGCTCCACTCTGCTGTGTTTGTACATTATCTAAGCCTGCACATTTATAAATTTGTGATTAATGGGCCCATATTACGCTGTTTTCTGATCTATGTTATATAATGTTGTTTCCTCATCAAAAACGTGAAGCTGGAGGTGCGTTTTGTTTCATTCACACACATTTAACCCACAAACCCTGCATATTTAAACCGAGTTCTTCTCTCAAACAGAAAACACTCCATACCACCTTGTGATGTCATGTGGTAATACAGGAAGTGCTCCACACACCTTACTCCTGTCTTCCTGTCAAAAATACTACACGTAAACAAGGACATTTCTAACTACATCAGCCCAGCAAAGAAGCCAAAAATAACTTACAGCATCCAACTACGGTCATGTAATCTAGATTTGTTCAGTATTATCATATTATTATTGTTATTATTATAAAATTAGTGTGTTAATGACGAGTTATGTATGGCCATTTCACATTTTCAAGTGAATAACATACAAAATTACGAAAACGACTTTTAAAATTTGTCATGTGGTGCCCCTCCACTGATTGTGAATGGTTGGTGCCCCCTGGGAGCTGTACCACTGGCCCATATGGAGAATCCGCCCTTGCTATGATAAACTATTACTTTTGGATAATTTCAGCTCTGAAATTACCAATCTCTACTGAACTAAAGGAAACTGAAGCATTTTTTTAATCAACATTTATTTGCGGTCAAATAAAATGGTTCGTAAGCTTTTTTTCTTTCTTTTTTTTTATTCAACAAACACACAAACAACACATACAATACACGGGGCGCCATACCACAACCAACTATAGAAGAGGAAACTCAAATACACATAACCAAATAAAATAAAGTGCAACATAAAAATGGGGGAGACGAATACTCTTATGTTATAGATATTTCTTGTAGATGTTGTACATGTTTAAATAGCTTTTTTGTTTGATCTGTTTTATTGTCTGGAAGTATTTTTGTATTTCGTTATTATAGTGGCGAGCATTTGGTTTATTTTGAGTCCATTTTGTTTTGTGTATATGATATTTGGCCAGCATGAGGAGATGAAAGATAAAAGGAGCTGTTAACTTAAAAAAAAACTGCCACTGCATGACATCACAAGGTGGAACAGAATATTTTGAGTGTCAAACATGTGCGAATGAAACAAAACACAACTCCAGCTATGTGTTTGATGAGGTAACAGCATTCTAACATGGCTTAAAGCTCCCAAGAGTCAGTTCTGCGTAATATAGGACACATCTAGTTGTTACGAAGAGGCGACGGGCGTAATCACTCCACTCTGCTCTGATTGTGCATTGTGTTTCCTATGTCCAGAACGCATTATCTAACCCTGTACATATTTATACATCTTTGCTTAATGTTTCCCTCGGTGGGGATCAGCGCTCGGGGCAGGAGGTGGAAAGGGGAAGCTAGCTACCACCGTCCACTCGTCTGGACAACATGTCAAACCAGGCAAGAGAATTTACCTGGAAAGAGCCGTGACTAAAAGCTCTGCACGCTGCACAGTTGAGGGTCAGTGCTGCTCCTCTGTGCTTCATTAGGCTGTAGAGAAAAGTACACTTCAAAAGATCTCAACAACTTTTGAAAAAATTTGTACTTTTTTCCTTTCTAATGATCGTCAAACTCTCCTCACCTTAACTTTTCGCTCGTGTGTAGCAAGTGTACTCGAGTGGAGATGGTGATCTGATGGAGTTTAGTTCACTCACAGCAGTGTAGCTGAGCGTGTGCTTTTCAGTGGGAAGGGTCGTGGCTGGAGTGTGAATATGAAGTATGAATGGAGGTTTTTATAGAGTTCAGGGCCCATGAAATTATTCTTGTAAAGAGCAGACGTTCAGGGAGTTCGTTTGTGGTTCTTACAGTACAATGACTTTAATGTGGTCAGGGCTGAATTCTTTCAAAGGTTAGTCACTGAGTTTGGATACAGCACATATAATATAATCGTAAAGGTCCTATATTATTAAAGTGACTCTTGTGAGCTTTAAGCCATGTTATAATCTTGTTTCCTCTAGAGATGGGCATGATTAGTCGATAATTGAGCATTAAGAATTTCGCCGATCACGTTCATTTTAAGCGACAAACCGAGTGTAGGTTGCTGTGCGTAACGTAGCGTGAGGAGACGAGGCTGCGTCTCACAGCACAAACACTGGAGTTACGGCCTCACAGTCCCACGTCTCAGCTCTGGCTCCTTGGAGATCACTATATCCCCCAAAGAGTGCGTTTACCTGCACATCAGTATCCCGGTTATGATCTTATTTTTGAGTATCCCGGTTTCGCATGTATACGCAGTATCTCCAAAGTGACATACGCACAGAACAGACTCACCAGCCTCAGCACAGACTCTGTCACAAAAAGAACCACCGAGTCGTGTTCTTTAGTCCAACAGAAGCTGAACCACATCAGCACAAGGAAAGAGCTGCTTTTTTTCGCTTACTGTTTATGCAAATGAGCCATGCGGTTTTAAATTTTGTTTCTGTAAGATGTAAACAAATGCGCGCAAAGCTGCATTAAACACATATAATCTCACACGGGCTGATGGGCTCTGTAGTGATTATGGTTTATATGTGACAAAGTTGAGTTTATTCATGCAGATTAGTAATAGTAATAATAGTGATGATAATTTTAATGTAAAGTGTTAATGATTAATAGAAAATCGATGAAGAAAATTTAATCGAATGCCCATCCCTAGTTTCCTTATCACAAACATACCCAGAGTTGTGTTTTATTTCATTTCCACATGTTTGAGTAATCCTTTATTATTAGTTAAACCCAAAACATCCTTACCGGGAAATAAATGCAATCACCATGAGAAAAATCATCTCTGCCAAACTTAATGGGGTGCAGCAGTGAAAAAAGACACGTTTTGACTTCCTTCTCCAAGCACCTCCTCCAGCTCCTCTGCAAAGTGTTCCCACACCAGCCCAGAGACCATTAGCCTCCCTATGCAAAGCCACCTCAGCTGGTTTTAAGACAGAGGAGCAGGGGCTCTACTCTGAGCTTCTTCCATTTGACTGAGCCTCTCACCTTACACCACCTTCCGTCCGAGGGAGCACACAGCCAAGAATAAGAAAGATGAAGAAGGATGAAATAGGTTGTTATGCACTGATTTTGATACACTGCAATAAACCCACTATATTTAGTACTTCTCTTGAACAGAAAACACCCTGTACCTTGTGATGTGGTAATACATGAAGTGCTCCATACACCTTCATGAGAATCATTTGGATAATTTCAGCTCTGGAAGAACCAAATTCTATTGAACTAAAGGCGAAAAGTAGCTGTTAACTTAAAAACTATCGCTTCTTGACATGGCAAGGTGGAACACGTCGTTTCATTCACGCATGTTTGAGTTTTCTTTTATTATTAGTCTGTCTACATCTTCAAAGCTCAAAACGCTAACTCCAGATATGTTTTTGATGAGGTAACAGCAGCTTAACATGGCTTAAAGCTCAGAATTCAGTCAGTTAATTTTGCGTAATATATGAGCTTTAAATAAATGACCCCACATATGATTGATTCAAATGTAAAAAGCTTTCTCCTAATCTATAAACTTGGCTGTGACATCTAAGGTTATACCATCAGTGCTTCAGACTGACAGTGCATCTTCTTCCTAAAATAGTGATGACATCTGATGGACTCTTAACGTAGACAAGTCATTCTTAATAGCTCTTTAGCGAAGCTTGAAATGTGAATTGATTTTTTAGAGTGTTATAGATGGATATGAACTTGCTGTGCTCAGACCTTGCCATCTCTGTCCTCCTATTCCTTCTGCTTTACTAAACTTCCATTGAATTGAAATTTTATTCTGTAGAATCAAACTATGAGCCATTTCCAAACAAAATGTCACTTTTGAAACTATATAAAGAGAGATATAAAACTCATATCAAGGACTCCAAACTGAAAAGCTGAAAAAAACCCTCTGCATTGGTGTATTCAAAGGAAAAACGTGCAGCATGGAGATAAATGTGGCGAGAGCAAGGACAGCACTTTACCCAGCAAGAAACTGTACTGAAACCATATACAGTAACACAGACAAAGTTATGGCATGCATTTTCAGTGGATTGCTGAGAAGGTAGAATAAGGTAGACAGTCATAGATTATATATATATATATATATAGCTCCAAATGATTTTCTGTTTAAAAATGGTCACTCTTTTCAACATATCTGCTGCTGTCGGGTCATTTTGGTCTTAAAATGTTTGTATTAATCTGATGTTACATGATTATGGTTTGGTCATCCATCCATCCATCTTCTCCCGCTTAATCCGGCTGGGTCACGGGGGCAGCGTGCTGCCCAATACTCATAGCACCTGACCCCCCCATGAACCCCTCTGCAGGTGGTGAGCCCACAGGAGGGATGGTTTGGTCATGATTCTGGTTATTTCGCTTTTTGTACCAAAATCAAGATATTCATATTAATACCAGACAAATTCGACATTTTCTTTCTCTGTGGTCGCAACAGGTTTGATTGACAAGCATCCACTCTCTGCCAAACCAGAGGTGCGGCCAGCTAAGGGCGTTACCTTCAACAACCTTGCTCCTGATTGGCTCTTCTTCTTCTTCTTCTTCGTCGTCGTCTTCGTCGTCTTTGTCTTCTTCATCGTCACCGCCGCCCTCTCCTTCGTCCTCTCCTTTGTCGTCTTCTTCGTCGTGGTCGTCGTCTTCGTCCTATTCTTCATCCTCTCCTTTGTCGTCTTCTTCGTCGTGGTCGTCGTCTTCGTCCTATTCTTCGTCCTCTCCTTTGTCGTCTTCTTCGTCGTGGTCGTCGTCTTTGTCCTATTCTTCGTCCTCTCCTTCGTCATCTTCATCATCTTCGTCTTCTTTGTCGTCTTCTTCTTTGTCGTCGTCTTCTTTGTCGTCGTCTTCATCATCTTCGTCATCTTCTTCGTTGTTTTCTTCTTTGTCGTCTTCTTCGTCTTCGCCGCCAAAATTTAGCCATAATTTTTTTTTAAAAGAACAAAAACATAAAAAACAACTAAGATAAAAACACACAAAGGACACAACAAACACCTGAAGTCCCAGTTCTAACCATAAGCCACACTGAAGGCTCAAAACTGTAGCCCCAAAACTTCTTGACATGGACAAACATACTTCTAAATTTACAATGCGTTATAATCTAGAATTCATCCGTTATTGGTTATCATCCGTCAAAATTAACAAAAGTGTATACAATTTTAACTTGCATAGGTCCGGTACTGCCTCTTATCCTCAGACTATGTACACATTGGGAAGATGAATTTAATACTCCTGACTGGCCCTTTCGTTGTGATGATATTCATGGTCGAAATGCCAAATATTGAACTTGGCTCCAAATTCGCTTCTATTACAGCCGGTCTTGATTTACATTTTTTAATATGGCCTATGGTCACGATGTTTGCATTACGATTATTACTAGCAATATTGAAATCACAACCACAAGCAATTACCAGTGAAATCTTTCATCTATATAGACACAATGAATACTACTTTATACTATTCATCACGTATATGAAAAAAGTACAAAATGGTGAAGGACTGGACCACTCCCTGCATGTATTAAGCTGATGGGGGAAACCAGAGTGCCCGGAGGAAACCGGCAGAGAGCACTTGAGTTATAGCTGTTTGCTGGCAACAGTGGGGACGAAGCATATTGGAGTCACTTAACCAGCTGTCTGTCCATATGCTGCACTGTTCATAACCACAGAGCCACTTACTTTACATGGTAGTGCTGTAGACTTCCATTTTATTATACTTGCACAGAATTAAATTTGAAGGTGTATTGTGTAACTTCCATCAAATGTTTTTTCTCCATGGAGATGTTATCACTTTGTCTGGAATGGTTCACAGTCTGGTATTAAACCTTTCTATCTTCACGGAGACCGAACCAGACCAAGTTACAGTTCATATCTGTGGAGACGCGACCCCGCTCACAGGGAGAAGCCTGTTTTTGAGCAATAAAACCTCCTGTAATTAATAAATGTAAGGTAGAGCTGTTTAATTAATGTCATACTGTGGAACATTTCAGGCAGAGCAATGACATATCTATAAAAAAAACGCAGGTGACGGACGGACCACCAACCAAAAAGTTACACATTTAACTCAATTTCCCAATAATTCTTTAGCGTGATTTTTGAGTGCCTATTTCTGTTCTCTTGCTGTACTTAAACCATGCGTTGCAACAGTGGAATTTCCCCATTGTGAGACACATACAGTTTCGCTTACATTTTTAGCTTGAAGTGTCAAATTTGAAGCAGACAAAACTGGTATAGCAAAAGAAAGTTGAATTCTTTAGACAGTTTTGCCTCTCATCCAAGTAGCTTCTTCAGTTCTGCTTAAGGGTTATCTTAAAGGTTAATCTACACCAACTTGACTCTTGTGAGGTTTTAGCCATGTTATAATGTTAGGTGGAAGGTGGAACAGAACATTTTGAGTTTGGAGATGTCGACAGTCTAATATTAAATTTAATAAAAGTTACTCCGACGTGTGAATGAAACAAAACTCAACTCCAGGTATGTTTGTGATGAGGAAATAATGTTATAACACAGATCAGAAAATGTCTCTTTGAAGGGAGGAATTAGATGGAAACTTACACTTCCTAGTTGTTTATGGTGAACAACTATTATTAATCCACTGAACTACCCTAAGGTGTGAACTGTCAACTGAGTTATAGTTTGCATAATCATTAATACCCTTAAGTCGTCTAACTCCTATTATCTTACTTTCATTTGCCCTATTGTTTTCTTTGTTTTCCTGCAAATTGTAACATGATTTAGACCTAAAAATACAGCAGTTTTAAAATATTCATTAAACTACCCTAGGGTGTGAATGTGAACTGTCACCTGAGTATTATTTTGCTTAATGTTCCATGACCTTAAAATTCCATGATTGGCCCTATTGTCTTCTTTGTTTTGCTGCAAATTGTGACATGTTTTAAAGTTGTAAATTTAGCTCAGGCTGTGGCAGTTCGAGACATGAAATCTCCGCGCAGTGAACAGGACGGATGATTCAGCCAAGGGACATTTGTGACGATATCCATGTATTTTACGGAAGAAATATTTGAACTTTCAGAAAATCACGTTCCTTTTTCTTTCTTGAATTGTCCCTGCATTTTGGGTGGAGTTTTGTAAGTGGAAGAGACAACCACCAAGTGAAGTGACGTTTGCACTGAAATTCTATGTTACAGAAATGATTGTAATATATATTAAGGTCCTATATTACTCAAAATTGACTCTTGCTAGCTGTTCGCCATTTTATAATGTTTGTACCTCATCAAAAACATACCTGGAATTGGTTTTTGTTTCATTCACACATGTTTGAGTAACACTTTATTAGTCTGTCAACATTTCCAAAGCTTAAAATGCCCTGTTCCACTTTGTAATGTTGGGAAGCGGACATTTTCAAGGTCACAGCTACCTTTTATCGTTTATTCAGTAAATAATTTGGTAATTCTAGGGCTGAATTATCCAAATAATTTCTGTTTTCTGTCTGAGAGAAGAAGCGACTATGTTGAACATGTGTGAATGAAACAAAACACAACTCCAGGTATGTTTGTGATGAGGAAACATTATTTAAATTTAGATCAGAAAATAGTGTAATATGGGCCCTTTAACTCACCCTCCATTGTATGTTTACTTTTTTTGTGTAACTTTTTTGATGGAAGGTCCATCACCTGCTTGTTTCTATGAATGTCATTGCTCTATCAGGAATGTCCCACTGTATGACATTAAACAGTTCTACATTACATTTATTCATTTACAGGTGTTTTATAGCTAAAAAACAAAACAAAAAACAGGCATTGTGACTGTGAGCAGAGGTGCCTCTCCACAGATCTGACCTGTAACGTGGTCAGATTTGGTCTACCTGAAAATAGAAAGGTTTAATGCCACACTGTGAAACAGACAAAGCAATAACATTTCCATAGACAAAAGTATTCAAATGACCCTCCACCAGAAAAGTTACACAATGGCAGGGCAAGTTTATTTGTATAGCACAATTCATACACAAGGTAATTCAGAGTGCTTTACAACAAGCAAATCAAAACATAAATAACCCTCATAGAATTAAAAAGAGAAAGAGACATTAAATTAGAGAGACAAGTGAGGATGAGAAATGAAAACCTTTCAGTCAGATGCAGCTAAACAGAACCGTTTTTAGCCTGGATTTAAACAGAGTCAGAGTAGAGTCTTGTTCAGACTGTTCCAGGTTTTAGCTGCTTGAGTCTGAAACTCTGACTCCCCGAGTTTAGTCCTGACTCTGGGACCAGCAGGAGGCCGGTCCCTGAGCTCCTCAGATGCAGATGGTTCATACGTCACTAACATGTCACAGATGGACTTTGGTGCGAGGCCATGAAGAGACTTGTGCACAAGCAGAGCTGCTTTAAATGCATCTTTAAGTCTTTGATCATGTTTTATTAAGGGGTGGTTATTATAAAGTGCCATCTTTTTTGTAAACTGTGTATTGTTTATTTTCTGTATGATTGTTCGCAATTTTACATACAAAAACAAAGTACCGTAAATTCCGGATCACAAGCCGCTACTTTTTTTCTACACTTTCAACACTGCGGCGTGTAATATGAAGCGGCTTTTTTATTTTTTTTTTCATCGCGGGAAAAACATGGACCAATAAAATGAATAAGTAGTTCACTGAGGTCCAATGAAATTGTATGATTAATCACAACTTCCTTATTTCAGTCTTTCTGCTAACCCTCATCAACATGGAGAATACCAGACGAAAAGCATATGATGCAGCTTTTAAACTAAAAGCGATCACTCTGGCAGTTAAAGAAGGAAATCGAGCTGCTGCCCGTAAAATTGGCATAAACGAGTAGATAGTGCGAAGGTGGAGGCTCCAGCAAGAAGAACTGAGCCAGTGTAAAAAGACAACCAAAGCTTTCAGAGGTAACCATAGCAGATGGCCTGAGCTTAAAAACTTTCTGGAGGACTGGGTTAACACGCAAAGATCACGCGGCCGCGGTGTTTCCACTGTACAAATCAGACTGAAGGCTAAAGCGATCGCTACCGTGGTTTATTCCCAGAGCGCCAAGGTGTGTATGTGCATGTCGCGTGTGTGTGTCCCAAGTGTGTGAAGGTGTGTAAGTGCCTGTGGCGCGTGTGTGTCCCAAGTGTCACCAGTGAGCGAGTCCGTCCCCAGAGTTCAGCGGGGGACCGCGTCCGTGGCCCATCCCGGAGGCGCTCCAGGCGGCGGGGACGCAGAAGCGAACCCCCCGCCTAGTCTTTGGCCAGCGGTTTATAATATGGTGCGGCTCATATAATTACAAAATTGATTTTTCTTCATAAATCTGAGCATGCGGCTCTTAATAGGGTGCGCGCTGTAGTCCGGAATTTACGGTATATTAAAATGCTATCTTAATGTTTTACTTGGTTTATTATCAAAATGTCTGCTGCTGTCTACTTAGAATGTCTGATGCTAAATAGCTTAAATAGAGGATATTAAACCCACTGGTGTAAGTGGACAGTTTTACCTGAACTCCACCTGTGGGCGACTCCAGAGCAGCTGGAGAAACATCTGCTGCGTGTTTAGCCCACTGCTCCCAAAGGATCATGTACAATACAAGAGGTACTGACATGGCGATGGCAGAGGGGTAATCCTGAGCCATGAACTGAAACGGGACGGGATATAACAGACAGTAGTAATACAGAATGTAAATATGCTGTTAAGGTTGCATTTTAAAAGTGCACTGTGTAACCTTTCTGGTGAAGGATACACCAACTACTACAGAGAAGTTATTCCTTTGATTCAAATGTGTCACAGTATGGCAAACACGCTTCAAAACGCAATATCTAGGTACGATCAAATGACTTAAATTAAGAACATTTGGTGTTATTTGAGTGGATTCAACCTGACAAGTAAAATGATCTGCCAAGGGAGTGTGTGTCTGTGCTTTTCTCAATTCAAGCAACATTAAATTAGGTTTCGGTGCAAGTGAGTTGTTTTTCTTATTTTTTAGTGTAGCAAGATGCATTTTCACATTTAAGTACAAAACATCTTGTTTGATTTGTAGATTATTTTAGCTGTCAAGTGAAATTTGCTCAAAACATAATACAACTGTCTTATTTCAAGTCATTTTAACTTAATCTCCATAGAGACAAGGTTACCACAGTTTACTCTCACACTTGATTCGTGTGTTTCTCACTGTTATTGAGTTCATGCCTCAGCAGTATTGACGTATGGGTCAATTGCAGCGGACAAATTTTCCATTGGGCCAAACAATAAAGTGTATCTTAACCTTATCTAGGCCAAGTTCATGATGGGTTTTCGACTCCTTTATGGGATCGGAATCTTTTGGGTCTATTAATTTCAAAGAGCCTTTCAAAAGACTGGCTCTTTTTATCATTATTTATATATCAGATGCCGAAGTGAGAATTCATTTTCAACAAACAAACAAACAAAAGAAAGGACCCAGACTAAAATGGTTCACACTGAAAGTGGTGGTGTATTTACCTTTGAGATAATACATATACTAAATAAAAAAGTTGCACTACACTAAATATATTTAACTTAACTGTTATTACGATGTCAGATATGTGTTTTTGTACACAAAGCTCGCACTCGTGTTGCCTGCTCTTCTTCTGTGCTGATTCTTCTGCTGCTTCAGTGTAAAAATGCATAAAAAAAAAAAATGATTTGATTCTTTTAAAAAATGAGATCCGGATTCACATTACGGAACCGTGCAAAAGAGCTGACTCCTTTAATCACGTCACATCACTAGGCCAGGTAAGGTCAGATCTGCGGCGAGGCGACCCCACTCATAGACCGGGCCTCATTTCCTTTTCTTCGCTTCCTTCTCCTTGATTCCTCTCCTCGATTCTGTGGGAAATGGGTGAGGAAATCCCGCCCACAGAGGAGACAAAGCGAGGAGAGAGGATATAAACTCCTCACTGAGTCCCATAAAGTTTGATTCTTTTATCTGATGTCTGCCTCCCGAAGCATCTCTCAGGTTTACCCTCTTCTTTACGTAGTTTTCTTTGGGACACCACTTAATATGGCACATTTAATTGACAGATGAGAAATGGAGGATCAAGGAGAAGGAAGCGAGGAAAGACAATCGAGATGCGGCCACAATACGAATGCATTTTCAATTATAAATAATTCTACACAACATATCTGCAAAATGGATACGTTTGTGGAACATTTCAGGCCAGTCCTTTTATTGTTGTTGTGCAATTACAGACTAACTTTCAGCAGAAAATCCAAACATGCACCAACTTCCTCTATAAACTTTCATTGATGTTTGTTTTGTTTTCAGACTTGAACAACTTTGGACATTTCTGAGTTTCCAAATTTTCAAATACACTTCATTAGAACCCAGACACTTTTTGTCCCAGTTTGGCTTCTTTATCCTTAAGCCCGACTACATCTCACATTTTTATGACAACCACGGAGATGCAGAGTGGACCTTGGCTGTTTTATGGATTTACATTTTTTAAGCAAATTTCTGTGCATCCTGCTGTTTTCAGTAATTGGCTGCTTAAAAATTTTAATGGGATATTTGAAGGTGTGAATGACCATATCCTGTTTGATCAAAGCTAACCATACTTTGTGAAAATTCAAAGCAAAGTGTGGACCTCTTTTTCCTTTTAAACCAAACACACAGAGCATAAAAAGGAGCATTTTGAACCACTTTATGTTATGTGTTAAAAGTGTTGTTCCTGATTTTTAGTGTCTTAAAACTACAAACTGTTTAAAAGATCATTTTAAACAGTTTGCAGTGGTTCGAAGTTATTCCACATTTACCTTATACATTCTGATCATCCTAATTATTCACTGTGATGAGTTTATAAGTAATGCTAACACATACTTCCTGATTATCAGAGAACAAAAATGTTACCTGGAGTTGTGTTTTGTTTCATTCAGACATGTTTAACACACAAACCCTGCACATTTAGGCTGTGTTCTCAAACAGAAAACACTCTTGTAATGTCATGCGGTAATACAGGAAGTGCTCCACTGTGTCCATACCTTCATTAAAATCATTTGGATAATTTCAGCCCTGGAATTGCCAAACCAAATGTAAAGGTAAAAGGAGCTGTTCACTTGAAAAATACTAACTTGAAAATCACAAGGTGGAACAGCATTTGGAGCGCTGGAGATGTAGACAGACTAATAATATAACATTACTCCAGCATGTGTGAATGAAACAAAACACAACCCCGGGCATGTTTTTGATGAGATAACACCATTATAACATGGCGAGCAGCTTATACAATATATCTGTAATGGTGCACGACAGGTTTTGTGCAAATATAGGAACAAATCAGGTGCAGGTCATAAAGTTTTAAATATCCATCTCAAAAACTCATTTTTCACCTTGGTATGACCCACATATATTCCATACATGAATAAAACATCCTGATGTCTTGACAATTATTGCATCAGTGAGACCTGTGTGATAAAACAACATTCTCCTTAGCCCCTTAATTAAAACTGAGCTGGAGGGCAGGTGAGAATCGTGATAGAATTCGCCCTTAAACTGTCAAATTTTGATCTGGTTCATGGTTAATATCTCTGTAATTAGTGGCTCTATGGAAATGACACAAAAAGCAGATATAAAATGTAGCATATGTATGAAAAGCCCTCTATAAATTTGATAAAAAGTTTGATTAAAACTTTGTTATAAAATAGAAAATACTTGGAATTTATGTGATTAAAGATGCTATACCTGATTTTTACTTAACAAATGTAAAGAACTTGATCATTTTAGACGGTTTGCAGTGGTCCAAAGTTATTTAGCTCTAATAATAATAATAATAATAATGCATCAGTTTTATATAGCGCTTTTCTGGACACTCAAAGACGCTTTACAGAGCATTATTCATTCACTCCATACCCGGTGGTGGTAAACTACTATTGTAGCTACAGCTGCCCTGGGGCAGACTGACGGAAGCGAGGCTGCCAATCTGCGCCATCGGCCCCTCCGACCACCACCACCATTCACGCACACACCACTTTCATACTAGGCAATGTGGGTGATGTGCCTTGCCTAAGGACACTACGACAGTTTTTTCCACTGGCGCCCCACTGTGGCACCTGGAATTGCTCTAGCTTATGTATTCTGAGTATCCAAATGATTCACTATGATGAGTTTATAAGCACTTTTCACAACTCTCTTTTGCCATCAGGGTAAAGGTAACAACAATGGGCATGCTACCCTTGCACTTCCTGATTCTCAAACAAGAACAAACGTATTATAACTAGATGCAGATAGTACACAGCAAACATACTGTATTTTGACCTCAAGAACTGCTTACACAATACTTCTGTTCAGGAGCAAGAGGTTTTGCTAAAATACATGGAATAAAATCAGGTGCAGGTTTCTACTAAAGTTAATTTGTGAACTCGTTTTGACATTTTATGGAAATCAGTGGACAAATTGTGGGGTGAAGTTATAAACACTGGCTCCGCTCCATCTCAAATTCTCAAATTGCACCCCGGGAATTCATGAAGACAGTTGATTTCCCAAAATCCTTCAAAGATGATTGAACTCTGAACATGTATTTACTTTCGAGTGCAATACACAGTTGAATAGTATTTTCCTGTGCGTGTAGCTTGGACTCTTCCCTTTGCCTTGCCCACCTCCCGTTCACATTTTGCCAGAGGAGAGGTGGCGAGGGCGCAGTGACCCAGACGCCACGTGCCGCTACAATCACCAGGGACTTATGAGGCTTGAACGGGCGAGAGCCGCTTTTTGCTCCAGTGTGTGGTCTGAATACACAACTACTTCTGTGTGCCCTCTGTGCCTTCTTAAACAAACTGCAGGGGAATTTGGCTCAGAGCTTCAAAACAACTGCTAAATAGATGCTTCACAGGCCCCTGGATAGTACGAGGAGATAAGGCAAGAGTCACTCGGTGCTCTTTAAAGGGGCCATTATGTTTCTGGTCTATGTCACAATATTGTTTCCTCATTACAAGCGTACAGAAGTTTGTTTTGTTTCATTCACACATGCTTAACACACAAACCCTGCATATTTAGGTTTAGTTTTTCTCTAAAACTGAAAAATGTGCTCCACTGTTTTTAAACTTTATACACCTACACAGAGCTTTAGACATAATATTTAGACAGAGTAATAATAAAGGGTTATCCAAACGTGTGAATTAAATAAAACACAATTCCAGGTATGTTTTTGGTGAGGTAATAGGATTATAACATGACTTAAAGCTCACAAGAGTCAATTCTGTGTTATATATGACGCTTAAACCAGACAACTAACATCTTATTCTGCTCACTTTTACTTTTGAATACTGGACCTGCACTTTCGTTTCTATTGGCACGGTCAGTTAAGCAGGAATTCCACTGATTTCACTAGAGAACTACATGAAATATATGATATAAAGTAGGTTGATTTGTGCAAAATGTCCTATGTTCATTTGCACCAACAAGTCTTAAGCTTAAAGGTGCACTGCGTAACATTTTGGTTGGGGGTCTGCCACCTCCTTGTTTCCTTGGATATATCATTGCTCTGTCTGGAATATGTACCATATTTTTCGGACTATAAGTTGCTCAGGAGTATAAGTCGCACCAGCCAAAAAATGTGTGATGAAGAAGAAAAATACATGTATAAGTCGCACTGGACTATAAGTGCTTTTTTGGGAGAAATTTACTTTCCAAAATCAGAGCCCAAGAACAAACATTTCATCTTGAAAGGCAAGTTATAGAAGTTATAGTAATAAAACTGAATAGAGAACAATCCATGTATCATTTGTTCGTTTTTCAATATAGAGCCAAAAATAAGAAGATGGAAAAAAACAATCCTTTTCCTTATTTTTTCCCTATAAAACCAAAATGAAAAATCAGATAACGATTTGGTTTTTCAGTTTTGATTCATATATAGGATTCATATATTTGGTCTATTTCAAATATAAGTTGCAGGACCACCCAAAGTCTGAAAAATATGGTAATTTTCCACAATATGACATTAAACAGCTCCACCTTACATTTATTCAATTACAGGTGGTTTATAGTTCAAAATTATCTAGAAAAACAGGCATTCTGACTGAGCGGGGTCGCCTCTCCACAGATCTGACCTCTGACTTGGCCTGGTTTGGTCTCCATGAAGATAAAAAGGTTTAATGCCATACTGTGAAACTTTCCAGACAAAGCAATGACATCTCCACGGGGGGAAAAAAAAATCATTTGACGGACACTCCACCGGAAAAGTTACACAATACACCTTTAACAGTGTAGTCTTTCTCAGGTTTGTAGTCTGTTTGTGTAACTGATTTGTTTATTTGTAGAGATTGGCAGTTCTATGCAAAATCACACAACTGGTAGGTGGAGTATAATTAATGGTGGCGCCCGTAGCACCTTCTTGAAAAAATAAAATGACAATCTGTGTTCTTCTTCATTTAGTTATTAAAAAGTTTTTTTTTTACTTCAGGCGACCTTAAACCACACGTCCACGTTCAAACTGGCCTCGTCTCGGCATATTTTTTACCCTCCAAAATTATATTGATCACGTACTTTTAAGTTTAGTCCGTACATAATCACAGCATCTCAACGCCATCTGGGCCCAGCATCCCTGACAAAGGAGCTTTTAGCTGCTGATGCCTTGAACAGCAAATCGTTTTATTGATAAACTTAAAGTGATTCTACTTTTGTTACTTCACTTAGGAGAAAGGACAAGCTCACCGTCAGTGCGTGGGCGATCAGTCACTTCTAACAGTCGACCATGGATCAGGAGTGTGCATGAAGAAAAATGGTTTAACTGTGTACGTTTTAAGAGAAAGTCATTTTTTGGATATTAATAAATAGATAAATAGGGGGTCTAACACTTTTTGTACGTAATAATGTTTTGCCACAGTACAGATATATTGTATGAACAGTTCTTTGGGTCAAAACTAGACTACTACGTGCTATCTGTATCTAATTATAAACTGATTTGCGTGCTAGTTGTTCGCAAAAAAGCAACAAAACAAAAAAACAAAACTATGCTCTGGCCCAAAACTAAACTAAGAATGGTGCTCACATGTGCTGTATGAACACACTATTCAGTTATTGTGAGAAAAAGCTGTGGTCTGTTGATGTCAGTTGAGGTCGTCTGCACCGTCTGGCAAAAACAGACTCTAAAAGGAAAGTACTTTTAATGTGTCGCTGTTTAAATTGCTTCAAACTAAATCAAGGATCAGTTTTCGACATTTTCAAGACCGCAAAAAGGTGCAATGAAAATCCTGTATCAGGCAAGTTCGATGTCTGTTCCTCCTCTCCTTACAGCTCATAACTTCAACTCCGTTATTTTAAGGACATCATTTTAATCAAAGGCCCACTACAGCACCATTTGTTATACAGCCTAATTTGTGACAGTGACAATGATGAATCCCCCACAGTGCTCAGGGGCCAGAGCTTTGATGACCTGACAATAAGAAGATGGATTCCTGTTGCGTTGGCTCAATGAATGTCAGTCGCTCTCCAGTGTCCTATATCAAATGCCAGAAACATAAATAATTTTGACCAAAGCACAAGGTTAAGTTTGACTGCATAAAAGGGACATGCCTCGTCACCATCCGTCACTTAAAACAGCCTATTGTGGCTTTGAGTGGCTTGCCTATACACCGATCGGACCTGTAATTTGGCCTGATGGCATTGCTTGTTTATCTTCATGGAGAAGGATATGTTCAGGGCATAGACTGTTTATGTAAATGGATATTGCTAAACCGCTAGCCCCCGTGTTCCAGATCGTGAGCACGGATGTGCTTCCAGCTCCATCAACTCTGGCTTGAATTAACTTTGTACTGAAAAAACCATCAAGTGCCTCATTTTGTTTGTATTAACCCGCTCTACATAATCTTGGTGTTTTTATTTTGCTATTTTGCAATTTTTTCCGTAAATTAGTGTTGTCCATCGATTAAAATATGTAATTGTGATTAATCTCATGAGTGTCATGGTTGACTTGCGATTAATCACAAATTTATCGCACATTTTTGTGACTGAATAATCATTTTAATACTGTTATCAACATAGAAAAGTGGCTTTGTGCAAATGTTTTTTTTATTGCAACTGTGTTTGAGACGGTATTTGTCGCCCCGAACCCTGCTGTACTAAGGGTGCTGACGTCATCACACGGCGCTGTTTGTTTACACAGCAGAGCTAATGCTTTAGCGGAGAAAATAAATCCAGCGGCATGAAATATCTATTAAAAATGGTGAGATAGACAGTCCTGCTACAATACGCGCTCCTCCGTGAGTTTATGGATATAACAGCTCGGAGCAGTGAGGACAGCCGGAAGAGAGAGCCTGAAAAACTTCTCTCTGTCACAGTTGTTGTTTTCGTGTTTTCCTTGTAACATCAGCGCACTTGACAGGACTTCTCAGGTTTGTACAAATTGTTTTGCTTCCTGTTTACAGCCGGATCCTGTAGTTTTTCTAACGTTCTAACAGTGGCCACAGCTTATGAAAAAACTAGTTTGGGATAAAAGAAAATGAACGCCTCTAAAATAATAATAATAATAATAATAATAATAATAATAAAGCCTTAAAACAACATAATATTTTTGACAGCACCACCATGAATCAGTTCCTATTCCTAATATGGAACTTAACTCCAAATTCTCCCCAGAACTGCTAGCCTCGTGAGCTTCATTTGACTGGAGTTGAACGCTATGGGTGACGTTAATGCCATACCGCGGAACTCTCCAGGCAGAGCGATAACATCTCCATGGAGACGAGCAAGGGGCAAACCATGTACCAGGACTTTTATATGCAATGCACCTTTAGCAATGCGACTCCAAGACACAGATAACAGTTTACTGATAGTTTAAAACCATACTCAGACACCACTGTGCGTTTGATGGACAGCGGGAGTTGATTATATGGGTTTAAAAATAATTATGGTCTTTTGCATTCCCCGTCTATCTTCTCAAATATTATTTTACGAACAAACGAAAGACTTAAAATCTACATAGACATTGATGGTGGTCAGAAGAGTGCAAAATGTATAGAAAATATAAAAATTGGGCCTTGGTGGCTCATTTTGTGGAGAACTTCGACCATCCAATAGTTATTTATGTCTCAGCTACATTTTGGTCTCTTGCAAACACTTAAGAAGTTCGACCTTCACAGAATCACTTAGAAATGTTTCAGCAGAGAAGGAAGGTTAGAGGCAGTCTCCTCTCTTCTCTTTTCCTGAGTCAAAAAAAGGATGAATAGCATTTGCAAGTCAATTTTACTAACTTATTCTAGAAAAAACAAGTTGAATTTTGCATTGCCATTAATTTAAAGATGCACTATGTATCTTTTCTGGTGATCTGTTGTCCACCTTGGAGATGTTATTGCTGGAATTGCTGGACTGAAATGTTTGCGTAAATATGGCATTAAATATCTCCATGGAGGTGACACCAGCAAGTTAGAGATCAGATCTGTGGAGAAGTGACACCGCTCACAGTTCAAATGCATCGGTTTCATTTTATTTTTAGGTGGTAATGTACAGTGGGGCAAAAAACCATTTAATCAACCACCAATTGTGCGAATTCTCCCACTTAAAAAGATGAGAGAGGCCTGTAAGTTTCATCATAGGTACACCTCAACTATTAGAGACAGAATGGGCGAAAACATTATAGGATTTTTAATGAATTAATTGGTTAAATTTAGTATTTGGTCACCTAGTAATTGAATGAATTGGAGATAAATATGTTTAAAAGTCCTATATTGCACACAATTGACTTAAGAGATTTATGTTATGTTAGAATATTGTTACCTCCTCAAAAACATACCTAGAGTTGTGTTTTGTTTCATTCACACATATCAGTTTTATTTATTTTTAGTCTGTTTACATCTCCAAAGCTCAAAATGCTCTGTTCCACCTTGTGATGTCATGAAGTTTTCATTTTCAACAGCTTTTTAACAGCTACCATTTACCTTTAGTTCAGCAGAGATGGGAAATTCCAGGCCTGAAATGATCCAAATAATTCCGGTGAATGCTCCAGTGTGTGGAGTTTAAAAAGACAGTGGAGCACTTCCTGTATGACCACATGACATCACAAGGTGGAACGGGGTGTTTTCTATTTGAGAGCTCAGCCTAAATACGCAGGGTTTGTGTGTTAAACATGTGTGAATGAAACAAAACTCAACTCCAGGTATGTTTTCGATGAGGAAACAACAAAAATAGCGTAATATGGGCCCTTTAAGGCTACACTGTGTAACATTTTCATCAAATCAATAACTAACATCTCCATGGAGACAACAGATGTCTAACCCACCACTACAAAAGTTATGCTGCACATCTTTTAATATATGAATGACGATGTCTGTACAATTGAAGTGGATTTAAACAAAAAAAACACAAACTAGTCAGTGAAGGAGACAAATATTGTACATTGCGATGTTTTGTGTCATTCTTTTCAATGAAGAATGCCTCATTATTTTCTTATCGCTTGACCTTATTCCACGTGTGACCTTTTGCATCTGTGAGTTTAATTGCGCTAATTAACAGTGAAAGAATGCCTCTGCTTCCACTTCGTATTTTCTAATCAACTTCTCTGTCTTAGCAAACACACCAAACACGGGAGACTGTCGAGAGCTGTGAAAATTTGAGTTTGAATTAAACTTTGAGAAAAACATTGTCGCTTTGTTGCTTCCAAACTTATTTTTCTGTAATGGAAAAGTGGTAAAGACATACTGGATCCAAAGTTTTAGCAGTTTTATCATGTCAGACAACGCAATCTGGTTTGCTATTTGCAGCCCCGCCACGCTTTTAATTACAAGTTGTTTGCTCGTATGACACATGCAGAGCTTCTCTTCTGAACGTGCACAGAAACACAAGTGAGAAGGCGGCGGAGTACATCTCACTTTTTTAGACTTGGACTTAAAGGTGCACTGTGTAACTTTTCGGTTGCGGGTCCGTCACCTGCTTGTTGCCTGGAATGTCCCACAGTATGATATTAAACATCTCGGCCTTACATTTATTTAATCATAGGTGGTTTTATGTCTTAAAATAATCTAGAAAAATGGGCATTCTGACTGAGGGGGGTCACCTCTCCACAGATCTGACTTTTAGCTTGGCCTGGTTTGGTCTCCATGATGATACGTAGAAGGTTTTAATGCCATACTGTGAAACATTTCACACAAAGCAATAATAAAATGCAGATGGCGGATCCACAACGCACCTTTAGACTTAGACAAACTTTATTGATCTACAAGGGATTATTATTTAGGCGCAGTTTATCACAATATATTATAATAACAAAGAGCAACAATATAAATGGTAATAATAAATCTAAAATAAGTTGCAAAAATAGCAAGAGACTGGTGTCAAATAAGGAGTAATTATACAAATGTATAAATAAAAAACAAATATAGTAATACAAATATTTCTCAACTATATACAAGAGGTTGTAAGAAGAAACAATGCAAAGAGTAAATAGTGAATGACATGACATAAGGTGATCTATGACACAAGGGTGAATTGTACAGTTGTAGGGCGTATTATCTGTTACATAAGGGTGAGTTGTTGTACATGTGTATGGAGTATAGTATGAATGTAGTCCTGTATCTCTCATTGTTTGAGCAGAGCTGTAGGAGCCTGTTGGAGAATGAGCTCCTCCGTCGCTCTATAGTCTGGTGCAGTGGGTGAGCAGGAGTGTCTATCATATACACCCAAACATCATCTTTCACTATCCTAGTCAAATTGAATACATAAATCAGATGTTTTATGATGTTGTATGAACGTGGTGTGTGCATGGCAGGGCTCCCTTGAAAAAGAGATTAGTAATCTCAATGGGACTTTCCTGGGTAAATAAAGGCTAAAAAAATGTTTTAATTGTAAATATGCAAGTCACTTTTTCGGGTGTAGCTTGAGTTGTTGCAGCCCTGTGCATTAAATTCAAAGCAGACTGTTTCCTGCAACGTTCAAAGAGAAATTGAAATATTACAGTCTGATAAGGGCCCATGCAGTTTAAAATCTTTGTGAAGAAGTTTAACCCACCCTTCAATTCAGAAAAAAGAACCCTGCTTTGAGGCCAGTCCTTACAGATGTCACGGACATTTGTAAAAGTTAGAAAACGAAAATGAAAGAAAAGGGGAGAATTTGTCTCGTTCACGATAGACTTCTTCTGCTCTTCAGTGGCCACACCAGCTTGTCAAAACCTGATCTCGTCAGATCTCAGGAGCTCAACAAGGCCGGGCCTGGTCAATACTTAGATGGGAGAGCCCTGGGAAAATCAGGTGCCACAGTGGGGCGTCAGTGGCAAGAACTGTCATTGTGTCTTTAGGCAAGACACTTCACCCACACTGCCTAGTATAAAAGTATGTGCATGATTGATGGGTGGAAGTGCAGATCGGCCGCCTCGCTTCCATCCACATTGCTTTTCTTTTTTCTCTTGTAAACAGCTGGTCCCTGATTGACTAATCCACCTGTCAATCACTGGGACATACAAGTATTAGATAAATGTGTATTCTAGATCCCAGGCAAATGTCATTGGTGCAACTCACTCTAAAACCCACAGACTTTTACTGAGTTTCTATTCGTTTTTCCTCAGCACCTAAAATCCAGTCTAGGTAAACTTACACAGAAGCAGACACAGTGTGGTGCCCTGTCCCCGTCTTCCCTCCCGCTGACAGTGGAAGACGATGGTCCTTTGTAAATAATTGCTGGCTTATTAAGATCTGTCTGTACGAGACTTGTACTTTGAAGTGCAGCGCTAGTCTGATGGACAGCCGTGATTGGCAGCTCACTTCCTCCTGCGTTGACATTATTCTTTATTAAATAAGAAGCATTTTTATCCCCGTGACATTTATCCTCTCTGTGTGCAGATGGACAGTGTTAAAGGATCACTGCAGAGCTGACAATTACAGACTATGCAAGCCAAACTCTGTGTCACCTTAAGCACATATTTCTCTTAGGCGGATTTCCTTCCTACCTATCCACAATCTATTTACTGCTAAGAGACTAAAATGTGTTTTCAGCATCAGTATGAAATAATGCCTAAAAATGTCAAAAATAATGACTGCATTTGTGTGCGTTGTCACTATGGAGCTCCACGGTGACCGCCTGTCCCTGATCCTGGAAGAATTTCTCATTCACAAAAGTCTGAAGGCTCGCTCAGGGCTAATCAGATATGTGGTAACTAATGACTACAAAACCTATAATTTTATTCAAAGGGCCTATATTACGCTAACATACCTGGTGTTTAACACAAACCCTGTATATTTAGGTTGAGTTTTCCTCTCAACCTGAAGAAATATAGACAGACTAATAAACTTGGATTATTCAAACATGTGTGAATAAAACAAAATACACATCAAGTATATTTTGTAAAAAGGCAACAACATTATAACATGACTCAAAGCTCACAAGAGTCCATTTTATGTAATACTGGACCCGTTTCTGAAACTTTATAAAGCAAATGTGCTTTTTGGGCTTAAAACAACCGTGTTATGGATATTAGTTCCCACTTAGCTGGATGGCCTGTCTTTGAACTCTTAATATTTGAATTTTTCAAAATGTAAAAATGTATGAAATTTACTTCTGGGACCAGGGTAGACTTTGAAGTGGGCAGGACTGTTGAGCTTATTTGAGGTTCAGAGCACATATGTTTATAATATATGTCTTAGCCTATGAAATGTTGTGTTTTCACCTAACCTTTATTTCCGTTCTCTACTCTTGTGATTATGCATAGATTTACGAAAGAAATCTCATTTGGAAAAAAGCATTAGAGCGATAGAGATAGATAGAGGTGTTAGCCCTACTTTTCATATCAAAAGCAAATCAGCTATGTGTTCATTAGATCAAGTTTGCACCAGAAAGGGAACGGCATCTGAGTTAATGCACTTAGCACTTTGATCACACACAGGAACTCTATTCCCTTATTCATCTTAAATCAGCACACACCTTCTCTACCTTCCTCTTCTCCTGTCTTTTCACTGCACTGCACTATGTATAACCCTCTTTTGAAGCCTGCATTTGAATCTCAATGACAGTTTCTTTTGCTGTTTTGACATTTGACACTTTGCTAACAACTGGATATGATGCTCCCGTTAAACATGTTAATTTGCAGCGATCCACACTAAATATGCACTAGGCCCTTTGGCATTTCTAGACGCAGACGTTCTCGTGACATCTGGTGCATATTTTTGATACACACCGATACGAGCGTGTGCATATGTCCTTACAGGGGTTATGTTATGAGCTGTCTGCAGGTTATCTCTGTAGCAGGATATTGTCTGTCTTTACTCAGATAAGAAAAGCATCAGATATTTAAGGGACTGTGGTGGTGTTTATTCTGTTACGTATGGAGGCGTATTCATAGTAAACAAATATTTTCTATTGAGACGCTGTGTTTGAAAAGATTTGATATGGTTGAGATAAAGATGAAATGCACTACAATGTTATTAAAAGCGCTGGACCTGTTTTTACTGTCTGTGAATGTGAAAAACTAGAATTAATTCAACTGCTAAAAAAGTTATTCCTCACTTACCTTATATATTCAGAGTATCCTATAATTATTCACTGTGATGAGTTTATAAGCACTTTTCACAACTTTCACAGACTAGAGTGGAGTTTTCTAACAAAAACTAGCATGTTAATGTGCAATGCCTGATAATCTGACAATAAAATGCTTTCTAATTAAATGCAGTACACATAATATAAATATTATTACATATTTTGACCTCAAGTACAGCTCATACAATACATTTATCCTGGGCCAAGATAAATATTGCTCAAATACATGGGAAAATGGGCCTTTAAAGGGCGCTCGAAGAACAATCACTATTTTAGAAAACTAGAGCTGGCCCCTGCCCCGTGTCCATCAAAGACACATAGCCCTTGTGTTTAAAGTTAGTTGTGTTTAAAGTGAAAGTAAAATTGGCCACTTTCAAAGAGTAAAAGCATTTTGTAGAACTTTACCAACTTTAAAGAACAAGTGCTATGCATTATTTGTGTTGTTATTGGCCTTTAAACAAGCTATGCTAAGGCCCCTTTGCTGTGGCTATGTTTTAGAACTTAAAATAATGGCTATCCTCAGACAATAGGCAGCTTGTTTCTATCAGTGGATAGTAAGGGAAACAACAATTCAGATGGTTGGACATAAAAACAAGGCAAAAGACCTTGAGGCTTTTACCTATGACGTCACAAAACTGGGAAATGAGCTTTTATGGGGCTTAGAAGGAGTGGCTGTAGTAAACAAGGACTCAAACAAGTGCGAATAAAACAAAATACAGCTCCATGTATGTTTTTGATGCAGAAATCATGCTATAACTAAACATATAAATATTTTCAAATACAAAATCATAATGCAACACAGACCATAATTAAGAAATACAGCCAGTAGGTGGGCCATAGCGGCCGACCCATCTGCTTGTTGCTTCTTTGTGCTTTGTTCCACAGTGCTAAGTACTTTTAGTTTTGTACCGCCTTTGTGAATCCACATTTGTTTACAAAACGTCTAATCTGCCAAAGTAGCTTCTGCTTCTCTGTCAACAATATTACACCTACTACACAGAATGAATTACAGATGGAGAAAAGGAACTACAGGTAAGATTCTCGTTCTAAAGATAAATTGAAGAGCAAATGTCTTTTGTGGAGATAAGTTTTGCCAGTGTAGCAGCAGACAGAGCTCCGAGCGGCAGACACGACAGGGACCAAAAAGTACAAGAAAACCAAAATGACTTTCTCTGCTCTTTTTAAAATCTCCCAAATGCTGCTGTACAATCTGGCAGAGACCGGGGGTAGTCTGGGTGAGGCCTGATTGAAACTCCTTCTCTCCCAATTGTTCTGGGTCCTTTGTAGCTCTGCAATGTTTCTGATGTTGTACTGAACGCAATATACAGCGTCCTAACTTATGTTTCAGGATTGGTTTAGGACACAGCTGTCTACAGGTATAGACACTTGTTGAATTAAAGCTACACTGCTTAACTTTTCTGGTAATAAGTAAGTACATAACTTGCTTTTTGGTGCTAAGAAATGTTTCTGTATGTTGTTCTGAACACACTGTACAGCTTCCTAACTTATGTTTCATTAATTTAGGACACGGCTGTCTACAGGGATAAATACCTGCTGAATTACTACACTGCGATATAGTTATAATCTACAACAGCCGTGGATCATTGTTGTAATTTGCATTTTACTGCACAATATTCATCTTAAACGACTTAATAAAAGAAACAAGACAGCTGGGACCTGGCAAAACTCCTACTGATAGCCATAGATCACAGCGAGTAGCACTTCATTTGTATCAAAATGACTACGCAGTGTTGCCAAAGCCCACAGTATGTGTATCACTTTTGAAGAAAACAAAATTGGAGAATGTAGTAAGAGCAGAGCAGTGGGCGTATGCTGGTGGCAGTGAAAACTGTGGCTGATCTGCAATGTGGCTTCTTGAAAATAAGCGATTAAAGGACTCCCTTAAAAAGAGATCTGTGAATCTCGATGGGGCTCTCCTGGTCAAATAAAGGTTACATAAAAATAAATAAAATCATTAATACATTAACAATTTGTTTTACCATTTGTGGTACATTGGGGTATTTCTTACAAGACAGAAATGCAATCAATTCAGAAAAAAACTGTCTTCCAATTTGAGAGATTCTTACATAGCGTAGAAACCAGCATTGTTTTTTTACTCAAACATGCCTGAATCACTCCAAATACAACGTTGAGAGGGTAAATGAGAAGGGGAAACAGCTCTAACATGGTTAAAATGCAATGAATAGTCAAAACACAGCTCCACATAGATCAGAACATAACATAATATGAGCCCTTTAATGGAGGAAGGGGTAGATGAGATTAATATTCTTAGACACGAATCAGCCAATTATGCTAGTCTAATGCTAATCATGTACTTAACAGCTTGGAGGCAGAGGCTGGCAGGTTAGAATGGCCCACAATGAGGCTAGCAGGTAAACAAAGGGAGAGCAATTTCAGGTCGTAACTCCTCCCTTTAGAGCAGGACTAATCTAGCTCAGGGCAGTTTACCTTTTAGCTTCTCAGTCCAGCATTATAGTTGCCAAAACTGCTTCTTTATAGTGACTTTGGGCTTATTTTTTGGAAAGAAGCACCCATTCAGGGCACTTTCACGTCATAAAATAGGTGGTTTTATCCTTTTTCAGTTCTGTTTCATGTCCATAAAGGCAGTAATAACCATATACAGTCTGTAGAAATAGCAAAAATACACGCTGTTTATATTTTTAAAAGCTGTCATTGATGTTAAATTTGATAGTAAAAATATGCATCGAATTAGCACTTGTTCAGCAATGACTCACATTTTTTATCAGCTGGTTATAATTGAAGTCTTTTGTAGGGCTCAAGTAGCTTGTTTTTTCATAGGCATGATAATTTGTTCTCTGAAAATCTTGCAGTCCTGATTAGTCCAGTACCTTTAGACTGAAAATGACTTCTGGATGGCAATGGAAATGACTCAATTACAAAAAACCATTGTCCAGACAGCTACCTTTAAACCTGTTCTACAATAAAATGAGTATTGTTAACACTGCTAAATTTGTGTTGGAAACAGGAAATAATGGGCCTATGCATGAATGATTCGTTTGATGAAAAACCCAATTTCACATCATATGAGGCAGCGGTCCAATCAGTACAGAAAAAACATCTTGACCTGTACAATCTGAAATCCAGCGTTGTTTTTTTAGGTTTGAGAAAAACTAGAACACATTTCTTAGGCCAGTACATTTAGACTGAATTTACATCTGCATGACAGTCGAAACCTTTGAAACCTTTTCCATTATTGTCCCAAGTCTATTTCCCTGCGGGGTTAGAATAATGCTATCTATCTTATTTAGCTAAAATGAACACTATTATTGTCCCAGTTTGTAACATGAAACTATAAACATATCTGTTTTATATGAAATGTTGTCTGTGGGTTGTGCTAATCAGAGCTCCCTTAAAAAATAGATCTTTGAATCTCAATGGGGATCTCCTGGTCAAATAAAGGTTACATTAAAAAAAAAAAAAATACTACATTAATAATTTGTTTTACTATTTGTGGATTTTACTTTGGGGTATTTCTTACAATAAATAAATGCAATCAATACAGAAACAAACTTCCAATTTGAGAGATTCTTACATACCGTAGAATCCAGCATTGTTTTTTGTTTTTTTTAGGTTTGTGAAAACAATTAAACATGGAAATGACCCTAAGTATCCACAAAATAATTTTTGATCCATAAAAATTATGGATTAAAAATTTGCAATTTGCTTTCATCACTGCCATATTCTTAAGAACTATAATTTGTTAAGTTTTGAAAGCTTTAGTAATTTATGTTTTCTCAAATTATTTCAAATGTCTCAGTAATCTGGCCCCTGAACCACTCAGTACATTTATCCAGAAACCAAACAGCAGTAGAATAACAAGAGGCGTCTCAAACAGAAACTGTAAAATCCCTCAATGCAGAACATCATTTGGACAGTCGGCCTTTTCATATAAGAGCTGCAAACAGTGGAACTCACTGCACCGAGATAAAGGGCATCTCTGAATTCAGAATGTTCACCTCCAGTGTTAAGCAGTGGCTGAAAACAAATCAAAACTGTACCCACCAATAAATAAATTATATGAAAGTTGTGAGCGAGGGAAAGAGTGAGTGTTATATATGTTATTTATATAATGGAAACATGTTTTAATGTTGTTGTTTTTTATTGTAGTGTAATTTTAGAAAAGCCCAGCTGGGACGGGAGTTGAAAACTAGCATTTGCTAACACTCTGTATGCTTCACATCAGCTGCAAACTATGTTTTGTATCTATGTCTGACTGCACTGTCCCTGCCAGATAAATCAATAAATCAATAAATCAATAAATCAATAAATCAATAAATCAATAAATCAATAAATCAATAAATCAATAAATCAATAAATCAATAAATAAAAACTGCAAAAAGTGAGCTCAAATTATATCCATATTTCTCTTATTTTCAACAACTACTCAAACAAAATAATACCGTATACCAGGTATCCCTGTTGTCCCATCTCACACAATCAGATGTTATGATGAGACTTTGACACCTGCTATCTCCACATCTGTAACATTTTCTTTTACAAATGTGACAGGGGCAGGGAGAGGCTCATTGCTGTCACATTCGCAGTTGATTTGTATAAAAAAGGTCACAAGATAAAACAACACGTGCTGCTTTCTTATCAAAACTTGTCAGCCAGCTATACGCCTTTCGACTCCAAAAATACCATCTATTTTTCCTACCTTTGTCTTTCTAAATTCTCATAAATGATTGAAAAGAGACGCTAGAAGAAAGAGTTATTATTCTTAACAAAAAAAGAGAATGAGAGAAAGCAATCAGGTGTGATTCGGAGCTGACGTAAAAGAGAGAGAGAGCATGCGGTAAACACTGCTCCTTGCTCCCCGGACTTCCTCTGGGCGTCTGGGAGATGAACGACAAAGATAATCGCCCAATGTCCCAAAGAGGCGTCGAAATGAAGCTAGCGCCGCACATGAGTGTGAATGAGAGCTCAGGGCTGCACGCACAAAGGCAGACTGCAGAAACAAAGCTCTGTAATGGACTATGGTTTAAATCAGATTATTATTAGAGATCCTTTGTCCTCCTGCTAAATACGAGATGAGCACATGTGACGGAGGGTAGCGCAGGGGTTAGTTAAAAGGTCTCTGGTTGGAATTGCACAATAGTTATAATTAGATTAAATAACAACATCTTTATTGTGTTGAGTGAAGATTTGAACTCTAAATTGTCTCTGTTTAAGATGGAACTTTTGGTGTTGATGACATAGGCAGAGCTCAGTGCTTCTTCCTGTGGCAAAGGAGAAATTTTCAACGAACGTTCATTTTGTCAACAAACGTTCATTTAGGTCGAAAACATATCTTTTTTCGTTCTGGTCAGACGCGGGAGGACACTGCCTTAAATCTGCCTAAAGGGAGGAGCTAAATACACTAAAACTACTCTGAAACTAACACCTTAATTGTTTACGGTTTCTGTTTGTTAGCTCGGCTTATTCAACTGTACTGAGTGAGGAGTCATATTAGCATAATCATTCTGGCCCATAATGAGTGTTTTTACACCTTTGGCCCTGACCTGCATATCCCTATTGTTCCCTTTGTTTTAGGTTTGAGGATGGAGTTATAAATGGGAGACAGAGGATGTCTGAGGCCATTTCTGTTCAAGAATGGATTGTCTTTCCTAACCCACCAAACAAGAAATAATATGAAAACACATCATATGCTTTTTTAGGGGCCCATATTACCTGTACACTATTATGTTATAATGTTTCCCCATCACAAACATACCTGGAGTTGTGTTTTGTTTCATTCACAGATTTTTAACACACAAACCCTGCGTATTTAAGATGAGTTCTTTTCTCAAACAGAACACACTATGTTCCACCTTGTGATGTTGTGGTAAAACAGGAGGTGCTCCACTGTGTTTTTAAACTCCATACACCTTCACTAGAATCATTTGGAACATTTCAGTCCTGGAACTGCCCATTTCTCCTGCACAAAAAGTAAAAAGTACAGTAACTGTTAACTTGAAAACTGCCGCTTCATGACATCACAAGGTGGAGCAGAGCATTTTACTCTTTGGAGACGTAGTCAGGCGAATAATAAAGGATAACTCAAACATGTGTGATGAGGAAATATTACATGACTGAAAGCTCAAGAGTCAATTTTGTGTAATAAAACAAAATAGTACAGAAAGTTTTTTTATTTTCATTGTTCATTCATTCTTTGTTGAAATTTGCTAAATGTTGAATGACTCTTAAATTCTATTCTTAGACATCAGCTGTGTACAGTTACCACACGAATCAACAGACATTTTCTTACTGTGGTCCTTTTAAACCAATCTGGAGAAAACTTTATTGTGCTGCTCGAGTGGGACCCGACCTCACCTCTCTTGTATGAATCTTGTTTACTCTTATTCAAAACCAGTGAATGGAAAATCACAAAATCACGTGCCTCATTAGAGAAACAAAAAAAGGCCAAACAGCTCCACAATGCCGACAGAAAATCCTGCCTCACCTGCGAATGCCTGAGGATAACTGGAGTACACACTGGCACTACGCAACAGAGAGGAAATCAAATGAATCAAAGCACGACCACAACTACTGTCTACCTTTAGGCAATGGAGCAGCACAGTAATTACTAAAAACCCATTTCTTTGCTATGTTTACATGTGCGCTTATAAAAACCTTCCTGACGCTGATAGATGGCCTATGACGAACAGAACAAACTATCTAATGAACTCTGTATTTGAATGCTCGCTCCAAGCTCTTGTCAAACATAACAAATCTTTAAACAAGAAGTTCACAACAGGTGCTTCTCCATTCTAATTGCGCTATAAGCATCCCATCATGCTTCAGGGCTTGTGTGGAATGATAAGAAGGCAATGGATCAAGCAAATTCATAGTAGGGAGAATAATATTAAGGAATGGTGCTGAAAATGTGTGCGTCTGAGTAAACAGTAGAATGGGACATCTGCCGTTGTGCGAATGGAAAACAGGAAGTTGTGCTTAATGGGCTAAATCTAATGATAGATGGTGAGGCTTATGCATTAATCTGGAGTGTTTTTGGACAACGGAAAATGTCGATACTGTGGGAGAGAGAGAATACAAAAATCCTTTAATTTCAGACAAATTCTTGTTGTTTTTGCTGAAGAAAGCTCAAGAAATGAACCTGGCCTTCTAACAACAATAGATGTTACAAACAATTTTGTACATTAATACTGACTTTCATGTTGGTTGGCAGAAAAAGTTATTGAAATTTAGTTTGTAAATACTAACAAATTTAATTAAAAAGTTGCCCTTTTGTCTCATTTTGCAAATTACTTTAATTACTCACATTTTTGTAAAATAGACTAAATATGGCTTTGTATGTTATATACCTGCCTTTTCTCGTGTATTTGAGAAAACTTTATCTTGCCCCAGTGCAGGTATATTGTGTAAGCAACTCTTCAGGTCAAAATCAGGAGGTGCACATTAGTATTTTAGTTGCTGTTAGTATTACAGTGATGGGAAACTCTGCCCTGGTCTCTCAGAGTTGTATAAAGCGCTTCTAAACTCATCACTCATTACTACTAATACATTACTGTATGTATGTCTATGGACGTGCGTTCAGCATTTACTCTGGAATCCAATGCAATGCACAGATTGTAAATGCTGAGAAATAGTGAAAAATAGTCTGAAAACTCAAAGGAAAAATACAAAATAGATCTGAACTATAAAGAAGTGGGCTAAGCGAGTGTGACGTCACCCATAGAGTTCAGTTCTGCTCAAGTAAAGCTCGTCATGTGAGTGGTTACAGGGGCGAATTTTAGCCAGGCATTATGTTATGAATAGGATTTTTTTTGTGGGCACGATAGCGAGGAAAAAAAAGGACCATGTAGAGCAGGTTAATACAAACATTTTAAAATGATGAGGCTCACTGCAGCAGTCACAGAGAAAGGCGACAATATTCCAGTGTAAGTCAATGGGAGCCAGGGTGAGAAGGAGCTGGAAGAGCCGCTTGCAAACTTCCTATTTGGAACGTCACGGCTAGCGCGTTAGCTATGTTCATTTATATAGACAGTCTATGATCTGAACGCATTTTCAGGAGCTTGTGATCAATACGAGCATTCATGGTCCAGTTTCGGCGTTTGATGTCAACAAAAACTGAAAACACTGTCGGCGAACTGGCTTGTGAATATAATAGAATTGGAAAGGAATTTGTTTAACAGCACAAATCTGCTCTCCTGCTGTAGTTCCAACTAAATCAGTTATTTTTGGTCATAAAAGCTAAACAAAGCTCAGATTAAAGTCTAACAGAGCTTCAGACAGAGCAGTGCCTCTAGTTAGCTTCACCTCCAGGTAATACTGATGACTTTAGCGGCAGCATATCAAATGAGTGAACTCCTAAATTAGAAAACGGATCGGCTATGGAGGTTTTTTGTGTATTTTTCTATATGGCAGTCTGTTTTTCCAAGAGCTTTTTTTTTTTACCGAAACAAGTAAAGTGATTTTGATCTGGCAGGAGCTACAGACGCTGATCTTTCAATGTGACCACTTCAATAAACATAATCGTCTTAGCGTCATTGTAACGACTCTCTGAAACCTACATCAGGTTCCTCTCAAACCCAGGTACCAACTCAAGTCCTGCTGAACCCATAACCATAAAATGCTGCAAATTATGGCTGACTAAATGCCTCACAGTAATATATTAGGAGGTTGTCGGAGCAATTCAATTTGAGTATGAGCTATTACACGGTTTTGTAACTTTGAAGGTCAATCGCAACAAATCATGTGTCATTCATTTCTGTTTTTCAAGTTTTGAGATTCAGTTTCAGACACATTAAACTTGGTCATATCTTCAGCCACTTAAAATGGAAGTCACTGCACTGGCATTTAAGACTTCCTCCAGCCATTCTGTAGTGTCCTGCTTTAATCGCAGTCGTACAACACATTACCCAAGAATCGTCTTTCAATTATAGCCAAATTTACAGATCTATTTTTACCGATCTTTATATCACAGTGAATGCAGTTTTCTTTATCTTCAGAAAACTGCATTCACTGTGGCTGTATCTTTGGCATTATTAATCACCAGTCATTCCTTTGCACTTTGGTTATGGTGCAATGAATTTCTCTGTAGTTGTCCTCTGCATTTGACCCAAATTTACCGTATACTGTATTGCGTTATTCCACATTATTCCACCTTCAAGGCTCAAAGCACTTTACATCAACGAACCACTCACCCGTTCACAACACACACACTCATACCCCCGGCGAGGTGGGTTAAGCGTCTTGACCAAGGACGCAATATGAGCATTCATCTGCGGGAGCTGGAATCACACTGCAAACCTGTGGGTCAGTGGATTTGGCCGCTCGATCTATGATATTTATGTTGAGAGTGGAATTCGAACTGCTGCACCCATGTTTTAATGATGCAGTCCTGTCTTTTTTTTTTTTTTTTTACATTTTGATCTTTTACTTGAGCTTGGCTGGCGAATACCTTGAACTAGGTGCTCATTTTCTGCTCTCTCCTCCCTCTGCTTCCTGTTGGCTCGGCTGTGCTGTGTCAGTTGCATGTCCTTCTCTGCAGGCCCAGTGTGGCAAGTAGCCCCTCACTGCACTATGTCAGCATCACGGCGCCCCAGCCTGGCGCCTCTGCACTGGTATCAGTCGATATTGGGCATCCCCAGATACTTAAAGCCATATTGAAATCTGTAGTTGACCTGAAGTAGCTGGACTGGTGCATCTCTATCTTAGACAATTTTAGTTATATGATTCAGGCGAGTCTAATAGAAGCAATACTTTTTGGTTTGTGTGGTTGTGTGGGGCTGTGGGCTGAGTTCCTCGGTGTAGCCAGCCGTGAGCTTGTCAGGCCCCCCACTGGAGTCCTCCGTGTAGCTGGTGCTGGGCAGTTCAGATCCTGAGGAAATGGTTCACTGTGGGATGACGACGTGTGTCCAGGGTCGTGGTGTCCGACATCATTGGTCCTTTTTGGAAGCTGCTGTTTTGCCTTTGCCTTTTAATAATAATAGTAGTAGTAGTAGTAGTAGTGGTCGTAGTAGTGACAGTGGCAGTGGTAGTAGTAGTAGTAGTGGTAGTAGTACTGGTGGTAGTAGTAGTGGTAGTGATAGTAGTAGTAGTAGTAGTAGTATTGGTAGTAGTAGTAGTAGTAGTGGTAGTGATAGTAGTGGTAGTGGTAGTAGTAGTGGTAGTGGTAGTAGTGGTAGTGATAGTAGTAGTAGTGGTGGTAGTGGTAGTAGTAGTGGTAGTGGTAGTGGTAGTAGTAGTGGTAGTAGTAGTAGTAGTAGTAGTAGTAGTATTGGTAGTAGTAGTAGTAGTAGTGGTAGTGATAGTAGTAGTAGTGGTGGTAGTGGTAGTAGTAGTGGTAGTGGTAGTGGTAGTAGTAGTAGTAGTAGTAGTGGTAGTGGTAGTGGTAGTAGTAGTGGTAGTGGTAGTGGTAGTAGTATTGGTAGTAGTAGTAGTAGTAGTGGTAGTGATAGTAGTAGTAGTGGTGGTAGTGGTAGTAGTAGTGGTAGTGCATTTTATTTATTTGGCACCTTTCTAGACACCCAAGTTCGCCTTACAACAACAGCTATAGCGCTTTTACACACGCACATGTCCTCAAAGATGCTTTACAGAGCATTATTAACAGCATTGTTCATTCACTCCACCCAATGGTAGTAAACTACCACCAACACTCACGCACTCCACTTTCACACCTACAGTGCATGTTTTGGGTTTGTACAAATTGACTGAATTGTATCATGTATTAAATTATTCAAATGGACTGAATAGTAATCAACCTAACTGAATTGCTAACTGTGCAACAAAGGAAGTGAAGTACCCAAACTAAAGATGTGAACAGAACACATAATTTAAAACCACTTCTTAATTGAATAAATGTGAACTTATTAAATACAATTTGATCTGCCCCTCTCAGTCAGTGAACAAACCTGTGTGGCTTAAGGTTTAATTTAGCTTTCTTTATTTTATTTTCTGGGGTATGCTCAGTGGCGTTGTTTAGTTTATTATCGTTTATTTTTAGTTTATTTAATTTAGCGTTGTATTAAGTTCTCCACCACTCGGAATGGCACATAAAAGCAGACAATCCATCGTGGGCTTGTCTGCATGGACAGATTATTTCTTTGGTATAGCAGTAAACATATCTTCATGAAGCCATTTTTGTTTTACCTTTTATTGTCATAGTTTGGAACATTCTAGGCAAAGCAAGAACATTTTCATGAAGACAAGCAGGCGGCGGACACTCAACTGAAACAAATTGCACCTTAAGATGGGGGAAAACCAAACAGGGATAAATCAGAACTCCGCACTTGCAACACAACATAGGAATTCCCACTTAAAACCTGGACCCTGTGAGATCAGTGTTACCCATTTCCCATTTTTCTGCCATTGAACAGCTTAAGTAGAAAGAAAAACTATTTGAACTTATTAAAGAGCGACTACACAGTTCTCAGTGCCTCGGAAAGAAGTGCTGCTTTATTTGCAATAGAAAAGGAATCGCATTTTAAAACAAGTGCTCCAGTCTTCCACAGTCTCTCAACTCTCCTCTCGTCCGCCCACCTCTCCATGTTTCTATCCTCCCTCCCACCGAAGCAATCAAGGCTGTTTCTCTGCTGTTTTTTATTGTGCACTCATTTGTACAGACAGAGAACTGCACCACTTTAGGAGATGGAGCCAGCACAGATGTTCTTTTATATCGAATAAGAACACGTCAATAGGTTGAGTTCAGCGTCTAGAAGTCATAGTTTTAGGTGATGGGCAAGAGTCTATATAATGTTATGGGGGATTAAAGGGGATTAGAGGTCCTATATTATGTAAAATTGACTCTTGTTAGCTTTAAGCCATGTTATAATATATATAACTTTATTACAGACAGTTAGTCCAATTCACATTCAATAAAAGAGAAATATAAGAATATAAAATAATGCAGAAAACAAAATATATACAATTATAAGAGGTAGAAACTATTATACCAATGCCATCTCAGTTTAGATACATATCTGTAGCAGCTTTTCTGAGGACTGACCAAAGCTGCTTGGTTTTCTGAGTTGTCCAGATAAAACTAAACATTCGCTGTCTTAAAAGTGCCTCACTAGCTGGTAATCTTGTGGATACAAACAATTGACTAGCACTGTGCCCCCTAGGGACTCGAAGGAGCATTCTCAAGGTGATTTCTTATAATTTGACCACAATTGTGTGGTATAGAATGTATATATAATGTAATATAATGTTGTTGAGTAACCCTTTATAATTAGTCTGTCTACATCTCCAAAGCTCAAAATGCTCTGTTCCACCTTGTCATGAAGCAGTAGTTTTCATGTTAACAGCCCCTTTTACCTTGTTTATTTAGTAGAGATGGGAAATTACAGGGCTGACATAATCCAAATGATTCTAGTGAAGGTGAATGAAGTTAAAAACAGTGGAGCACTTCCTGTATTACCACATGACATCGCAAGGTGGAACAGAGTGTTTTCTGTTTGAGAGAAGAACTGTGACCTATGTTACAAAATTGTAACATAGATCAGAAAATAGTGATCCCTAAATGTCCCAAAAATTACACTCAAGACCCCCCGTCCCGAATTTCCACCGTCCTAAATTTCAGTGTTACGACCCCAGGGCTCCAGTTCTTTGATTTGTTTTCTGTGTGTTTTAATTCCTTTCTTTTGTCCCCCTGTTTATCCCCTCAATTATTTGGGGCTGCTGTGGCCCGTCTGCCATTTTGTGTGTGTCTGTGTCTCATTTTTTCTCACTTTGTTGTACTAATATGTGACTTTTGGTGTGTTGAGATACTATTTATGTTAGGTTAGTTTAGTTCTGGTTTGTTTTGTCACTTGATTCTGTTTGTGGGTTTATGTGATTTTACTTTGGGACATTTGTTATTTAGTTTTGTTTGCGTCCCTTTGTTTAGTCCCTTGTTTATCTGTGTAAGGCCATGTGACTTGTTCTTGGCACAATTTGCTCAATGTTGATGTGGCTATTTTGTTTCTTAGTTTATTTTATGTACATATTTTAGTTTAGTTTAGTTTTGTACATCCTGTTAATTAAATTACCTTATTTATTCCATCTTCTATCTTGTTTTTTTTTTTTTCTTGTTACTTGGTCGTAACATTCAGCCAATCTCATTTGGTCATCCTGGCAAAAAACTGACAAAATTACCACTGGACTTGAATAATGACACCACTTTCTGAAACAGTTGTGAAAGAATTTATAGTTTGAACTTGGTCTTTTGGTCTAATGTGGATGGGAAGTAATTGCAGATATATTAACCTGTTTATTTCAGGCTGATGAAGATGCTTTATATCTTATCATCTGCAGATTTTCAGAGTACCTGCCCACGTCTGTTTGCATCGAATTTACAGTCTCACAAAAAGTTGAACTTGCTCATCTCTCAGTCCATTACACAACAAGGATATTTACTAATTAAGAAATAGATTTTGAAAGCATTTGATTTAACCTCTCCACCTTTTACTTCATAATTTGAAGTGCTGCAGTGAGTCAGAGTCCCTGATGGATTGTGGGCTTGAGATCCAAAGGCTCGGTCCCCTAAGGTCCAGTGCTTTGACCTGATGCGGGGAGTGAGGAGGCTGGTGTCGGCTTTTGCGGTTTTTGGACGTGGGTGGAGGGGAGACATACAGAAGGCTATTGCAGTAGTTGGGTCTGGAGGAGATGAAGGCATGAATAAGGATTTCTGCGCTGGGCTGAGAGAGGGCGGGGCAGAGATGGGAAAAAAGATGTGTTGAAGAATAAGAGGGTATGGTCCATGATATACCAAGGTTGTGTACAGAGGGAGAGAGGGTAACAATGTGGCCATCGATGAAGAGATGTTCTGAGCAGAGCGGAGAAGAGCTTTGATGAGCAGTTCTGTTTTATTGCTGTTAAGTTTGAGGAAGCTGTGGTCCATCCAGGTTTTAATGTCAGACAGGCCGTTTGTAATAGTGGAGAGAATGACTCGGGTGATGGATTTGGTAGAGATGTAAATCTGAGTGCCATCGGCGTAAGAGTGGAAATGGAGTTCATGGTGACGGATGATGTGGCCGAGGGGAAGCGTGTAGATGATGAAGACGAGGAGGCCGAGCACCGAATCTAGGAAAACACCAGTGATGACAGGGGAGGAGCGAGATTTTGAGTTATTTATGGAGACGTAGTGGTGACGGTCAGAGAGGTAGGAGCAGGACACAGAACCAGGAGAGTGCAGTGCAGGAGATCCGGAGATGCCAATGCACTGTAGATGGTGGAGTGGTCGATGGTGTCAAATGCTGCGCGGAGGTCGAGGAAGAAGAGAATGGAGAGGGAACCCGAGTCTGCGGCAAGGAGGAGGTTGTTGGTGACTTTTAGGAGGGCTATTTCAGTGCTGTGATGGGGGCAGAAACCAGATTGAAATGTTTCGAAAAGCTGTTGAGGAGGTATTTTTGGAGTTGGGGGATGGTGGCACGTTCTATTATTTTGGAGATGAGAGGAAGGTTGGAGATAAGTGTAAGTTGTCCAGGCTGTCAGGGTCCAGGTTGTCAGGGTCCAGGCCAGGTGTAATTGTGACTAGTTTGAGTGCAGGAGGCACAGTGCCAGAGCGAGAGTTGCTGAATGCCGAGTGAATGGTTTGGATTTTCTCATGCTAAGAGGGCTATCCTCCATTCTCACTGCTGCTGCTGCATTCAAGGCTCATTCAAGTTTTTCTTTTCATTGTCAAGGCAAATACATAGAATTGGTACCATTGAGTAAGTGGAGTCCATTAAGCACTTTTTATATTAAATTAGCCGGTGATATTTGAATGTGATCCTTGAAGCAGTTGTATTGCCAAGAAGCACTTAATTTTTGCCAGATAAACTTGGCTTCTATGAGCGAGGTGTGACATGAATACAGGAGTCTAATCAAATGTGAACTCAGGGCTAAATATAGACTGAGAAAATGGTTCCCGGAGGTGTGAGTTCAGGGTAGATAGAAGTGAAGAAAGACTGTGAGGTTGTGAGGGCAAAAGTAGAAATATAACAAAGTGTTATTTAAAGGTACACTTTAAAAAAATATATATATACATTTTTACATTCAGAGGAGACACATACATTTAACGCTATACTAATAATGCTATAATAATAATGCTATAATATTCAGGGTAAAGCAGTAGCATGAATTATATATAAGTATTTTTCAGGTTTTGGGTGGTCCTGGATTTATATTCAGGTGCGACTTATATATTACATTTTTCACACTGACAGCCCAGAAACCATATATATGAATCATATATATGAATTAAAAATGAAAAAAACAAATCGTTATCCGTTTGGTTTTAGAGACCAATGATAAAAAAAAAGAGTTTTTTTTCATTTTCTTAATTTTGGTTCTACAAAAAAATAAATAAAATAATGAGCGAATGATACACAGAATATTTTCTATTGAATTGTTTTTATTACTTTAACTTCTATAACTTGCCTTTCAAGATGAAATGTCAGTTCTTGGTCTCTGATTTTATAAAAATGAATTTGCCCCAAAAACGTATAGTACAGTGCGACTTATATACGTTTTTTTCTTCTTCAAAATGCATTTTTTGGCTGGTGCGACTTATAGTCCAAAAATACGGTTTGTTTAAAAAGTAATGAAAGCCACAAGAAGGTATCATGCGTGTTCTTTGAGCTCTTTGAATGAATAACACAATCTATGCTTCTTATAAAACTGTCCGGCACACTCCGCCACATGTGTTGCTTGCCCTTCGACCTCTCCTCTGTGTTTCCTAACATCTGATGATTGAAGCGCCTGATGACTTCACTGCAGTTCCACTTAATCCCTGGTAAGACGCCGGACACGCCGCTCAGGCCAAACCAAATACTGCAAGCTGAAAGGTGCTAAAAATGGCAAACTAAGAAGCTTTGTCATCCCAGTGGTTAAAGAATGAGTTCATGATGAAAAGCTGTGATAGGAGCGTAAACACTACAGCTTATGGTGGATTTAGTAAACGATGGATAAACTTTCACAGTACCAGATGGTCAAGACTTTTTTTCCCAAGTATGTTTAATCCATAAAAAAAACCTTTCAATGTAAATCTGTGTACTACTATTACTACTACTACTAAAGTTTTCAAACAGTTGTATAGTTACTGCGTTAAAGATCTGTAACACAAAGAAGCAAGGCGATTCACAGCAATTTTTATATAGTGCTTTTCCACATTCAAGGCACTCAAAGTAATTTACAACAAGTGGGTTTAGTGGTTGATGTTTGTGTTGAGAGTAACACAAGTCAGGTACTGGCTTGTGTACCTATCATCAGTACCTAGCTTGTGAATACTACATTTGGCTAAATTGTCTTTAAGTAAAAATATATTAAACGTTTGTGTATTTTTTCATCAATTATTAAAGTTTGATCGATAACACACGACATAGTAAAGCTATTTAGGTTTTGACGCGACTAATCTGCTCGTCTGTATCAGTTTAGTGGTTTCTTAAAATAATAATGCATTAGTCTTGTGTAGCACTTTTCCAGACGCTCAAAATCACTTTACAATTGCGTGCATTATTCATTCACTCCACACTCGGTGGTGGTAAGATACTGTTTGTTGTTGTATTGTCCGTTCAGTTGAATGAGGATAACACAAACTCTGGTATTGGACAGTTTTCCTTGCATCAACACCTTCCTGCTTACTTGCAAACAACTATCTAAATTCCTAAAAGGCCCATATTATGTTTCTTTTTTCTCTATATTGTATACGGTAATGTTGTTTCCTCTTGGAGAAACACTTGGAGTTGTGTTTTCTTTCATCCACACAAGGTTAACGCACAAACAGAAAACACCCTGTTCCACCTTATGATCACAGCACTACTCCAGGTACATTTTTGATGAGATGGCAACATTATAACATGACTTAAAGCTGAAAAGAGTCCATTTTCCATAACATAGCACCTTTAAAAGATGAATACATTGATCGCCATGGTAACCCCACCAGAATACAGTTTATAAGGAAGAGGAAAATCATACAAGTGAATTACATTTATAAAGCATTACATTTTTTAATTTTATAAATTACTATCCAAAGTCCCTCTTTCGCCCCTGCTGAGTCCCAAAATAGCATTAGGGTACCCTGTTTGCCAAATTACGCAACAGGCTCAGTGAGGAAGGTTGTAAAAAGCTGACCACGTGCGCGGCCACCTTTTTTCTATGGGGTTTGTCCAGATGGGTCCCTCTCAGTCTCGTGTGTGAATGATTTGACTCAGGGCTGCCCCAGTCCCGTCTGCCCTTGTGTGTATATTCTAAAAGTACAAGCCCAGACAATGCAGTTCAATCAGTCTGACATCTCCAGCCATGTAGTACTATAAATCCTAGGACCTGGATGTAGTAATTGGAAAACATGTCAGAACAACTGAAACATGGATGACCTTGGGCATCCTGGTGTCTTGGAAGCACTTCAGATGCATTTCAGTGAGGAACTTTTCTGATGGGGAGAACCTGCTTGTCTCCATAGTGATGTAATTGCGCTGTAGTGTTCCGCACTGTGGCATTAAACATGTTTATCAAGCTAATTCCCATCTCCAGTCCCTCGGCAGGTTGATCTCAAACAATCATACAAAACCAACTGCAATACGCACTATACATACGATGAAAAGAACAGTTCATTTGAAGTTAGAGGTTAAAACTTAAAGGTGCACTGCGTAAAATGTCTAGTGGAGGGTGCGCCACCTGCTTGTCTCCATGGAAATGTTATTGCCTTGTCTAGAAAGTTTAATCTAGACTGTGGAACAATCTACTGTATCAGACAAGCAGGTTACAGCACTACGCAACATTACAATTCAGATCTGTGGAGAATCGCTGCTGTTCACAGAAGGATTTACTGTATTTTTGAACAATAGACAGACCCATATTTAATAAATGCTAGTTGGATATGTTTAATGTCATACCATGGAACATTCCAGGCAAAGCAATAACAAGTAAGGAGCGGATCCTCCACCAGAAAAGTTGCGCAGTGCACCTTTAAACCAGCAACCCGTCAATATAAACATTTATTTTTGCTGTAACATATTTGACCCTGGGATAACCACTGTTTTAAAGCTTTAGAAAATGCTGCCAGTGTTGAGAGGTTGAGAAGTTTAGTGGCATAACGTGGAACATTTTTAACAACAAAGCAATAGCATAGCAGATATACTCCATCAGAAAAGTGACACTGTGTACCTTTAAATGAGAAGATTATGGTGACATGGCCAGAAGTGACTGCACCATCTTAACAATACCAATAACAATAACTTAATAGTATAATATAGTAGTAGTTTAGAATAAATATAATTCTAATACACTTATCTCTAGGGATATTTATTGCAATTTTTGAGAGGTAAACAAATTGTGAATATCATTTTTTTTTTTTAGCAAAGTCTTGGGTTTTGTCATAGTACAAATAATTAAGATTTAAAAGGTGCTACACAGTTTCTTCATGTAGCCTGCACTGAAAGCAAAGGATCATGGTCTATGTAGTTCGCTCTGTGTTTTTAGCAATTGGTCCACCAAAACAATCAATATAAGCACAGAGACATGTAATTTAATATATTGTGATGGCCAACGATATTATTTATACTTTTTACAGCACGATATCAAGCTATGTTGGTCTTTCTTACTTATTCACTTAACTCTATACTTTTAATTAGTAAAGGTCATAGAAAAGTATATTATATCAACAAATAACCTTGGGGTATTCGTGGTCTTAAGAGAATTATAAGCAGCATATTTATGGTACTAATTGAGACGAAGGAGATGTTTCTCGTTGTGAGCTTTACAGATTGTGTGGACTGTTTGTTTGCCTGGCAGCTGGTCCAGAATGGCTTTGTTGCACGGTTGTTACATCTATCCATCAAGTGTTAAAATAAATATATTTCTAGATGTGACAATCAGTAACACGACGAATCAGAACTGACATATGGTGTTGATGGAAACATATGTTCAGTGCTAATAGATAATTGCTTATAATGACAGTTTACTTCATTCACCACTGGTTCATATTACGCATTTTTCTGATAACTCCGGGTAGGTTTTTTCCAGTTTTGCTTAGTTTCATTCGCACATGACAACACACAAACTCTGCATATTTAAGCTGAGTTCTTCTCTCAAACTGAAAACACTCTATTGCACCTTGTGATGTCATGGTAATACAGGAAGTGCTCCGCTGTGTTTTTAAACTCCATACACATTCACGAGAAGCATTTGGATGATTTCAGCTCTGGAATTGCCAATCTCTTCTGAACAAAAGGCAATTATTAACTTGAAAACTGCTACTACATGACATGGCAAGGTGGAATAAAGCATTTTAAGCTTTGGAGATGTAGACAGACTAATAATAAAGGATCACTCGAATGCTTAAATGAAACAAAACAAAACTCAAAAATTTTTGAGGTGACATTATAACATGGCTTAAACATGCACTGCGTAACATTTCTACCACCTGCTGTCTCCGCGGAAATGTTTTTACTTGTCTAGAATGCTCTATAGTATAGATTAAACCTGTCGCACTACGTTACAAATCGAATCTGTGGAGAGTCACCCCTATTTACAAGAAAACTTTTGAGCAATAGAAACACCCGTAATGAACTAATGCTAGATGTATGTTTATGTCATACTATGGAACATTCCAGGCAAAGCAATAACATCTCCATGAAGCAGGTAGCCGACCCACCACCAGAAAAGTTGCACAGTGCAGAATCCATTTTGTGCAAGACAGGACCTTTAAAAAGACAAACCACACATTTGATTTGAATTTTAGTTGCAGAAATAATAGCAGACACATCATAAATGCGGCGCTGTGACTCACCAGATACTGAAGGTCACCAGCATTAGCAGCACTAACGGCGTTAGCTCCGTTAGCGCTCATTGTTCTGGTCTGTGAGTAATGGCTCAGCTGTGAATGGTACATCATGTCCATGTTTGTTTAGTGTTTGGGAAACAGCGGCGGTATTTTGAAAGGCTAAAAGGAACAATTCGAAAAGTGGCAGTTGCAGGCTGACTTCTAGTACAGGAACTAGTTACGTAATCAGATCCATGATTAAGTTTTCTTTGCAGTCAACGAAAACAACTGTCTTTAAAGGTGCACTTAGGCCTGTCACCATAATTACTCTACCACACTGTGTATCTGCAGAGTTTTTGCTGAGTCCTGCTAAAATGAATACATATTTAAAGATAAGGCATTGGACGGCGAGTTGCGGGTGGATGGGACTGAAAAAAAAAAACTACACAAATAAAATGAATACTTAAGCAGAGGACACTTCTGTGATTAGAAAGAGAGATGTTTGTGTCCCAGTGCTAATGCAAATTTTAAAGCATAATAAATATTAAAACTAGGGTGACCTGATGTCCCCATTTACCCAGGACAGTCCCAGTTTTGTGTCCTCTGTCAAATCAGATTTATACAAAACCAGTGATTTGTCCCAGTTTTATACAAGAAATGTTCCTGGTGTCTCTATTTTTGACAAATTTGAGCTAAACCAGGTCTAAAGCAAGACTAAACCAGGACTACATCACCTCTAAACCAAGACTAAAACAGGACTATCACCATTTTTGACTAATCTGCTCCCTGCCAACTAGGGGTATAACAATATCCAAGTCTCATAATACAATATTGTCACAGTATGAACCTCACAGTACGATACTTATTGCGATATTGTGGGAAAGCTCACGATATGGTGGAGAGTCTCAGGATATTACGATATTCTACATAATAAGACTGACATTATAAAACGCTTTGTCCAGTCATTTGGTACAACATTTATTGTCATTAGGGATGTAACAATATCCAAATCTCTCTGTACGATATTTTCACCATATACATCTCACCGTACTTTTATTACAGTATTTTGTGGAGGCTCACAAAACTGTGAATATGCGACTTTTTCCTCTAAAAATGGCTTCACAAGACTTAATCCAAAGAATGAAGATGTAAAAGTGCTTAGAACAGTTATTTCTTCATGTCGTCTGCACTGAAACAGAGCAAAGGATCATGGTCTATGTAGTTCCCTTTGTTTTTTTAGCTATTTTTGCATCATAACTATTCATTTAAGCAAAGAGACTTGTGATTCGATATATTGTGATGGTCCACGATATTATTGTGAGACCTTCGACGATACGATATCACAATATTTCAGTTATTGTTATATCCCTACTGCCAACAGTAAAGAGGAGCATAAATTATCATTTGTTTAGCCAAAATACAGAAAACTGTGTTTGTGAATGACCATAAAGCAAAAAAATGCAGTGTCAGAAGTCCCTCAGAGTATGACTGACCGAGAAAGCAGTGTTACACGCTCTTTTCACAATTTTATTTATACCATCCCAGGTCTGTCCCAGTTTAGAATTTTGAAAAATCTGGTCACCCTAATGAAAACAACACAGCAAACTCAAGTATTTTACACATAAAAACTATTGGGTAGTCTTGAGATTCATTTATTTGCATTTTAACAGGTTTATTTTGTTTTAAGACGTGACTGTTTTGACACACAGTGAGGTAGCTAGTGTGCTGCTGCGCACAGAGACAATTATTTTTGGGGTCAATATTTATCGTGGGGCCTTTTGTTTGTAGGCCTGCTAGTGGGGGAGCTCTGTGCTATGATTAGATTTCAGGTGAAGAGAGTTGAATAAATAACAATGATTCATTAAATGTATCCTAACGACTAAAGTGTTTAATTTAGCTGGTTAGTTTTTTGTTTTTTTTTTGTTTTTTTTTACTGTATTGTACCTTCATAATAGTTTTTTTTGGAGATAATCAGGCTTTTGGGGTGATTGTTTCAATATTATCATGTAATGTCTATATTTTCCTCAGTAATATATCGTAGTTCAAAATATGTTATCGTAACAGGCTTAGGTGCACTATGTAACTTTTGGACGATACGCCAGCTGGTTGTCTCCATGGCGATGTCATTGTTTTGTCTAGGATGTTCCACAGTGCGCCATTAAACTTCTTCATCTCCACGAAGACAAGCAGGTGAAGCCAGGCCAAGTTACAAGTCAGATCTGCAGAAAGGCGACCCCACTCACACCAATGAGGCACGCAATAAGTAGGGGTGTAACGATATACAAGTCTCACGATACGATACATTCACGAATGAACCTCACGGTACGATATTTATTGCGATATCGTGGGAAAGCTCACGATATTACGATATTCTACATAATAACAAGACTGACATTATAAAACGCTTTGACCAGTCATTTATTGTCATTAGGGATGTAACTTTATCCAACTCTCTCTGTACGATATGTTCACCATATACATCTCACGGTACGATATTTATTGCAATATTTGGTGGAGGCTCACATTTTCTCAGGGTTTATATGAGTCCAATCTGTTCTAGAGTTAATTTCACGTTTTTGGAAATGTTAATTAAGTGACACTAGACCAAAGTTCCCGTTTAACCCTGAAATGATGTTCTGAGAGTAAACGGATAACACTTTGTAGGGTTATCCTGATTTAACTAAACAACATACAGAGGTGTTTTATTTTTACACTTTATTTTAGTTCATTTAAGATTAAATTACGTACAAAACAAAAGAATTAATGCATTCACTGTGGCATTGTTTCAATAAGCTTCTACAATGTCACAAGATTTATTTCTATCCAGTGTTGCATTAATTTTTCACCAAGATTTTGCATTGAAGATGGTCGAGCTGCACAAAGCCTTCTCCACATCCCAAAGATTCTCAATGGGGTTAAGGTCTGGACTCTGTGGACTCTGAAAATGATGCCTCATGCTCCCTGAACCACTCTGTCACAATTTGAGCCAGATGAATCCTGGCACTGTCATCTTGGAATATGCCTGTGCCATCAGGGAAGAACAAATCCATTGATGGAATAACCTGGTCCTTCAGTATGTTCAGGTTCAGCTGACCTCATTCTTTGACCGCACACTGTTGCTGAACCTGGATCTGACCAACTGTACCAGCCTTGTACCTATTTGCTTAGTTAAATCCAGGTGGCGACTTTTTTTTATTTATTTTTGGCCAGGCAGTTTAGTAAAGCTATTTAGGTTTGGACTCATCTAATCTGCTTGTCTGTGTGAATTTAACGGTTTCTTCAAATGTGGATTTTTCGCTCAGCAGGGTCTCTTTACACTGTGAGGCAGCTCAAAACCAAAAGTGAGATGATAATAATAATGCATTAGTCTTGTATAGCGCTTTTCCAGACGCACAAAATCGCTTTACAATTGCGTGCATTATTCATTCACTCCACACTGTTGGGAAGCTACTATTGTAACCACAGCTGCCCGGGGGTAGACTGAAGGGAGAGAGGCTGCCAATCTGTGTCATCTGCTCCTGCAAACACTAACAAAACTCACACTCACACCATAAGTATAGTCATTACTAGGGGTGTAAGAAAAAATTGATTCAGTGATATATCGCGATACCACCTTGTGTGATTCTCATATCGATTCAAAATGCATCCGAAGTTATATTCTTCAGGAAAAAATCAGAAGTTCTGTTTGCTATTCTGATGATTTAAAAATGAAAGTAAATGTATTTCATCATTTGGCCTCATGAAGGTGCTTTCGACCATAATATTATACGTAATTAATGATAAATTGCAATATATTGTCCTGTGTTTTAGTATTGGGATATATCATGATATATTGAATCATAACAGGGATATCGTGATATGTATCGTATCGCCAGATTAATGGTAATGCACAATGATACTGACACTACTTTATTCCACTGACCCAAAGCAGGATAATCAGAGTGAAGCCATTTTTTTAAAAATAGTGACTAAAATACATGAGCTGCAATGAATAAATAGCAAAAAGAAGCAATAATTAATGATAGAAGTTATTTATTCTACTCTCTACAGCTCAAATCTTACAGTGCTATAGTGTGGTGTAAATTTTAGGAACTGGTCTGTCTGAGGCTTTGTTAGGCCTTAATATGAGCTTTGTTTTAATACAATCTGACCATAGAGAACTAGGTTCTCCAGGTCTAAACCAGGACTAAACTAGGTCTAAACCAGGTCTAAACCAGGACTAAACTAGGTCTAAACCAGGACTAAACCAGGACTAAACCAGGTCTAAACCAGGACTAACCCAGGAATAAACCAGGTCTAAACCGGGTCCAAACTAGGTCCAAACCAGGACTAAACCAGGACTAAACCAGGTCTAAATCAGGTCTAAACCAGGACTAACCCAGGACTAAACCAGGACTAAACCAGGTCTAAACCAGGTCTAAACCAGGTCTAAACCAGGTTCAAACCAGGTCTAATCCAGGTCAAAACCAGGACTAAACCAGGTCTAAACCAGGTCTAAACCAGGTCTAAACCAGGTCCCAGACCATTGTCATTTTCTACATGTATTTGTATTTTACACTTGTTTTGGCTCAAACACATCAATGTTTTATTTGAATAATTTTATCTGAATAATGTTCACGCAGGCTTAAAATAAACCGAGCCAACTGGACTGAACTTAAACACACCCACAGTCTGAGAAGCTCTTCTTTAAGCCAACTTCCACTGGCGTTTTGAACTCTAGCAGGTGATCTGGTTTGTGGTTCTAAACAAATTTCTCACGCATGAAATTACAGTCACAAACTAGTTGGCAATAGTTTTTCAGTTAGTCGCTCTCCCCTTGTTAAAAATCAAACAGAGCCATGAGCACTCGTACTGATCACAGCTCCTGAAAATGTGCAGTTTAAATCCATTTAGTATTTTTTCTTGCGTTTTCAGACAACCTTAAAACTTTTTTGACAATGTTTGCTAATGTGTGCATTGTGTCACCATGGTAACTCCTCAACATTCCACCATTAGAGATACATGTAGAACACCCCCAGTTTGATGCCACTGCAAAGTATGAATTTATCTTTGCTCATGTTTTAGGTAAGGAAAAATTGGGTCCCAGAAGGAATCGTATATATATGCAGACAATATGCAGACTCCACACATAACCCTAGATCAGGGGTCTCCAATCTTTTTTTTTTTTTTTTTTTTTTTACAAAACAATAATACCAGAGATCTACTAATGGTCTTAAGAAATTTATACAAGAAAGAGGGCAAGCCTTAGATGGGGTACAGTTAGATGCCTATAAAACATAAACCATTATCCATTCAGTATAACTTGTATAATTCAGAAATCCCTTGGAAAGCTCCTTGGAAGAGGATGGCGAGCTACAGGTTGGAGATCCCTGCCCTAAACCTTCTTGATATATTCTCATAGACAGTGACAACCTAACAGAGACAACGGAAGTATCTTGAGATTTATAAGGATCAACCAGAGCTCAACTAGCATTAGGAACACTGGTGTGAAGTGAGGAGTCAGAGATACAGTGAATACCAATAGTCTCCAGTATTATTACTTCACTATTTAGGCCTTATACTTAACAGTTAGACCTGAGGAATACTAGTCTTTTGCTTGAACCGTGCTACACACAGTTAAAGATGTAAAGGACGTGTAAATGGCCCCCTGGTGCAGAACAATGGGAAGAATTCTCCATTATGAGTTAGTACTTTTGATCGACTGCGAAACACTGAAACATTGAAGATGCCTTTAGCTGGTACCACGCAGAGAGCTGAACCCATAGGCCACTGGAGTTTTGAGAGAAAATGCCAACTACTGTGCTTTAGAAGTTCAAATTGATTTTATGGCATAATTAAGGAAGTGGAATAACAACTTCAGCATGTGTGGCTTTAAATGCACCATTATAAAAGCGTAAATGAGACCGTTTAGGGGATATATTGTGAACATCATTTCAAAAAGAAAGACTTTATGTTCTACTTTCTTTACTTAGAATACAAACTTTGCTCATGATTCTTTTTTACTTGTTGCTGATTATTATGTATTTGTTCATTTGACTTAAATTAACTTAACTTAAAATAACCTAACCTATCTTAACCTAACTTAACCTAACTTAACCTCCTGAGACCCGAGCTTTTGTCTGGTGTGCATTTTTCATTTCGTCTTGCTATTTGGGATAAGTAGGACCTACTAAGTAAGTATTTTGTATGACACCATTGGTTAAAAAATTTAAAAACATTAAAATGTATAAATAAATTACAAAAAACAAACAAACAGCAATTAGCTGTTTATTTCAAGCCCTAAACCTGCCAAATGTGACGTAGGTCGACCGTGAGCGGGTTAGGGTTCAGTGAGTGAGGTTAAAAACACACAAAAAGGCCTGAAAATGTGGTCCACAGTTTTCATTTTTTCTGGTTTTCAATCGTTACAAAAAAAAGTAGAGGTGCAAAAAGTGGAGACAGGCAGCAGTTTCCCTATAGCAGCAGAAACGTCCAGCAATTTATAACTGTAAACTCATCTAAATATTCCCAAGTTTACCTCACAACATGTACAATCAATAATATAACATAGTCCCAATGTCTTCAAACGAGGACATGACATTTCCTGATGCTCTCGTCTGCTGTGGTCAATAAAATGTGTCGAATTTTAATGCCAAATGAAGATACATTAAGATACATGAAAAGACATTATTGTACATAAATACATTGGTTTTATTCATAAATTTTGCATCTAAACTTTACCATGCAGTTTTTTTTTTACTTTCGGGAGCTGCTGTAGAGGTTTTTAGTTGATTACAGGTGAAAGTTTAAAATAATTGAAAATCATGGTGCTAAGAGGCAAAAATGTAATGTCCTCGTATGGGGCCACAGGGTCTCAAGAGGTTAAAGGAATAGTTTGGGTTTTTTGACATGAATCTGTATGTCCCCGTCAGCAGTGTTGTGCATCAACACTGACTTACCATTAGCATCCGGTGAGTCGAGTTCTTCCCCGGTTTCGGTGCTGAGGAAAGTGTCCGGTAAGTTGGCTGGAGTCACGAAAATAAAGTGTTTTTCTTCTCAAAACAATATGTGTTCATTAGAGGGATCCATTTTTGCTCATAATTGCTTGGTACTATTTTCTCTCTGGTCATATGACAGTCTGTGCCTCCAGGTGATGCCGCGCATAAATCCAACACTTTTTTCAGTAGTTCGGCAGTGTTTTCGTGCTCAGACAGTCGACCGTCGTGACGCGAGAGAACTAAATGAGAGCTAGAGCCATAAGTGTATAAGGGTGTATAAGCTATATAAGAATATATATAAAAAATGATGTGGACTTGTGAATATCCAGGCCATTTGTCAGTCACCCGGTCTCTCATGGCTCCAGCTTCAACTTACGCCACTTCTCTGTCCCTCTTCTCTCTCTGCCCGTTCTCCATCTGTCGAATTTGGGCATCAGTATATTCGGGTTCATAAAGATCTCCCCTTGGCTCTGTGCTAAAGGCAGTCTCTTCATCGTCTGTGTCATAATCACACATGTTATCGTTAACTTTCCGAGCAGTAAACACAGTGCAGTGATATGACTGGAGAGAAAACAGTACCAAACAATTACGAGGTCTGACTTTTTTGTGGATCACCGTTTTGTTGGCACTAATGAATCACTCTTCACTCCGGGGAAGAACTCGACTCACCGGGCACTGTCGGGAGGTAAGTCAGTGTTGATGCACGACACTGCTGACGGGGACATACAGATTCATGTCAAAAAACCTGAATTATCCCTTTAACGTAACCTAACTTCACTTAACTTACTTTACTTTACCTCATGTCAGATTTCTATAGTCAGTCAATTACTTCCCTGGCCAGCCAAGACTCACAGGTCTAAAATACTTACAAAGATGTCTAGTGTGGATACCTGTTTCAGACAGCTGTCCAGATCAAAACGAACACGGTTTCTTACAAGGAACAAAGAAAGGGAAAAATGTCACAGGAGGCTGAAGAAAATTGGAGATTTCTGTAGAAGCAATGACTAAAGCACTACAGTGTTACTCTGAAGCGAGAGAATTTTGAGATACATTTTTTGGAGTTACAAGATTAAATGAAATGTGAACACAAATCATCTAATTTCTTTCTGATCATGGTCTCTTTCATTAGCCGTATCAGATCCACCCTCCTGTGGGCTCACCGCTCACAGAGGGGTTCACAGGGGGTCAGGTGCACAGAGGACTGGGCGGCGAACAGATGCCCCCGTGACCCAGCCAGATTAAGCCGGAGAAGATGGATGGATTTTGGTCTTTTTTTGAAGAATAATTCATCGTGATTAATCAAAATTCTAAAGTGTGGTTAATCCGATTTGAAAAATTAATCATTTGACAGCACTAAAATTTATGCAAAGCATTTTCTCAGTGTTTAATTGCTTTTGTAATAGTAAATAAAGCCAAAACATACTGAGTCATTTTAGGTGTTAAGTCATCAAAAATAATCATTATAATTTACATAATAATAGAGGTACTCTCTTACTCTCTTGAGACAGTATAGACAAAAACTCATCTCCTCTGGGTTGTTTTATCCCAAACAATCATCTAATTTATTTATGAAATCCTCTTAAAGTAAAAGGATCAATTTTTCATTCCATCACATAGAAACTCTGTCTTAAACATCGATTTTACTCTGGCTGGATGTTGGTCCCTCTCTGCAACAGCGACCAAACTTTTCAATGTATTCAGGCAAATTATTTAATGCTTCTCTCAGACTGAACAGGGAATAGATTCATTTTTCGTACTGATTAAAACTGAATGTTACCTGTTGATTTATTTATTTCTATGTTGTTTTTTTTGTCAGTGTACTGTATATCTTCTTGTGTTTGCGTCTGCTTTTTTCTTGTTTAAAGGTCCTATATTACGCAAAATTGACTCTGGTGTGGTTTAAGCCATGTCAGAGTTGTTTTGTTTCATTCACAAATGTTTGAGTATCCATTTGTTATTATTCTGTCTACATCTCCAAAGCTCAAAATGCTCTGTTCCACTTTGTGATGTTATGAAGCAAGTGAACAGCTCCTTTTACCTTAAGTTCAGTAGAAATAGACAATTCTAGTGCTGAAATGATCCAAATGATTCTAGTGAAGGTGTATGGAGTTAAAATTTCCTGCACTGTATGGCCACATGACATCAGAAGGTGGAACAGAGTGTTTTCTGTTTGAGAGAAGAAGTCCCGGTATGTTTTTGATGAGAAAACAACATTTCAGGTCTAAAAATAGTATAATATGGCCCCTTTTAAATCTTGTAAGTGCTTGAAATGCAAAACCCTTCACTGAATGGTGTTGGTTAAGGCGTAATTATATCTCGTGGTTTTGTAAATGAATTAAAAGTGAAATGCTGTTAATGTCTGGAAGAACCATTCTCATAAATATGTGATATGCAGTGAATGTTTAATGGGATTAATAACTATTGGAACATGTTAAGTTCATTATTAATAACCGATTTAGTCATGAGATCATTACATGTTGGTTAAGTGGTTTAAATAAAAGCATTATGGGCCTTTCAAAAATGAAAAGCTCCATGAATTGAATCACTTCTTTCATATTATTTACCTTTGGTTGAAATGGACAGAAATTCAATCCAGAGTTCAATAGTAAAAACAGAGAGCAATAAAACAGATTTGGCTTTTGGTAATATTACTACACAAAGAGTAAACTACAAGCCTCTGATGAGTTTTTCAAAGGGACTCTTCATTTATTGATGTGAAATAATAAAATAATACATAATAGTCAAGAACACGGGTATTGTCAGACCTGTTAGTTGGATGTTAAAGATTATACATAAGCGCTGCAACTATAGACTGCATAAAAGAAGTGAACTACGGGAGTGTAACGTCACTTATAGCGTCCATTAATCGAAAGAATGAATCAAAGTTTTGCTTTTTGAATTAGATTTTTGGTTCAGTCAAATGAACCGAAAGAATGAATCAAATGGAAATCTTGCAATGTAACATCAACTGAAGCCAGCCATATATACAGTCTAGGGCTGCAATGAATGATTGAATGATTATTTTACTAATTGGTGAATCTACCATTTATTCATTTAGGTAATTGATTAGTTTAGATCATAAAAGACCTTTGAATTAGATTACATTTGACCTGATGCTAAGTGGATGTATTTTGTACTGATCCTGATGGAGTAAATTTACAGACTTATTTTTCTTTTTTACGTCAAAGACACATAATAATAACTAAGTTGGTCACGTTGTGGTGATGGACCCCATATATATAAGCTTGCCAGTTTTTTTGGTAGTCTGTGTTTTTTCACAATTAGTACATATTGGCATACTTAGTTTATAGTGTCAAATGCATATGCAGCATATACAGTAGGTGCCTTTGTGGGATTATACTTGGAAATTGTGAAAAAATGAAAAAATGAAACTGAAAAAAAATGAAACTGAATAATTATTTGATTACCAATTGGTCGATAAGTTAACTCAATCAATGACCTTGTTTCACCCTTAATGCAGAGACCCTATACTATATACCTATACCCTATACTATATTCTTCAGTTCAGCCTATATCAAAGCAAATTTCCAAATATAATTCTACAAAAGCCGTCTGTGTGTATGGTTTGGAAGGAGTCTGTGTTGTATCTGTAATAACAGTCTATTAGTGGCAATATTAGGTCTGATGGCTCTTAAGTGGCTCTGTAGAATCCATCATATAAGATAATGGCTAATAATAACAGATGCACCACATCACAAATCATGAGAGCGTAATCACTCCGCTTCCAAACGTATTCTCCTGCCAGTGGAGCCACAGGCACTGTTCTCAGACTCAAGAGCGCTGTCAGGTTTGAGTGAAAAAGGGGGAAAAAACTGAAGCACCAAAAGAAGTGATATATTTACAAGAATTTCAAGAGGAGATATTTTCCGTATTTGAGAGACACATGATGACATTTAATATTATTATCATCTATGTTATAATGTTGTTACCTACAGTCGTGTTTTGTTTCATTCACACATGTTTAACACAAAAACCTTGTTCTTCTCTCAAACAGAAAACGCTCTCTTCCACCTTGTGATGTCTTGTAATACAATAAGAGCTCCACTGTGTTTTTAAACTCCATACACCTTCGCTAAAATAATTTGCAGCCCTAGAATTGCATGAATCTTTACTAAATTAAATATAAAAGGAGTTGCTAACTTGAAAACTACTGCTTCATGACATCACAAGGTGGAACAGAGCATTTTGAGCTTTGGAGACGTAGACAGACTAATGATAAAGAGTTCGTCAAACATGTGTGAATGAAACAAAACACAACTCCAGGTATGTTTTCGATGAGGTAACAGCATTAAAACATGACAAAAAGCTCACAAGAGTCAATTTTGTGTAATGTAGAACCTTTAAACTTGAGTTGGATAAATATCTGTTAAAATACTGGATGCTCAGAATATAAAGTAATTGACTGGAATGATTTGATGTGAAGCAAATAGCCCAAGAAGTAGGGCTAGTTACCTCCTGAGCTGTAGTTTTTTGGTTCAGTTCTTCTATGCAATCAACCCACTTCTAGACATATTCCCCTGCCGCATTCACCACGCATTGTTCTTAAGACTCAGATTTCACAGTCAAGAGGCCTGTCAGGTCCGGACAACCTGGTCGACTGTCCTAAATACTGTAGAATGTACTTGAAAGTGAAAAAAACTCTCAGAAAAGCTCTACCAGTACATACACCCCCAGTCTGACTTTGATGGTAGACCACGGCTAAGATGGATAAAAAAGGGGGCTCTAGCTACTCATTATCTGGACCAATCTCACCACTCGGTACACAGTGGAGACAGCAGAAGCAGAAGATTTCAGACAAGACGTACTTTGATCAGAAAATACCAGAGAAGTAAGATGTGACGTCTTTTCATCATTCTGAATTAGAAAGTTTCTTGTGCAACTAGCGGTATTGACTTAAAAGAGGTGAATAATGGCAAATCTACTTTTACTGACTTTTCACTATCGCTGTTCCCTCATCACAAGTCTGCTCAGAGTTGTATTTTATATATTTATGCATATTTGAGTCATCTTTGAGTGTTTTCCTGCATGTTTGGCTTGAGAGGACAGAAAATGGTCCGTTTTAACTCCAAATCTTCACTCACCGCCTTGTACTTATTTGTGATTTGTGGAGAAATTCACACTAGTATGTTTTTATTAAAATAACAAACACACTCTTGGGAAAGTAACTGAGATTTGAACAGATTGGATTAAAAAAGTTTTGTAGATGAAAAACATTTGACTCTACCTCCAATATCAGTGTGATGTAAAAGGGTTATGTACCTGATTCATCTTAGAAATTAATCTCAAAATGTGAAGGCAAAAGCACCAGGGGAACTATGGAGGCAGCAGTTCCCTGTAATGCGATTCATTTCATAAAGTAGTATTGTTTTAAACAGTTTTTAATTGTATTATTTTTCTTTATGTAGTAGTCTACTACCCTCCTGTGGGCTCACCACTCACAGAGGGGTTCATGGGGGGGTCAGGTGCACAGTGGACTGGGCGGTGAACAGCTGCCCCTGTGACCCAGCCGGATTAAGCGGAAGAAGATGGATGGATGGATGGATAGTAGCCTACTACTCAAAGCCTGACCTCGCCAGATCTCAAAAGCTAAACAAGGCTGGGCCTTGTTAGCACTTGGATGGGAGACCACTAGTAATTCCAAGTGCCACAGGTCGTTGTGTCCTTAGGCAAGGCACTTTACCCAGCTTGCTTAGTATGAATGTGGTGTGTGTGCGTATTGGTGGTTGTCAGAGGGGCTGATGGTGCAGATTGGCAGCTTTGCTTCGTAGACCAGGGCAGCAAAACCCACCAAATGTGGAGTGAATGAATAATGCACAAAATTATAAAGTGACCATGAGCTTCTGGAAAAGCGTTCCAGACTAGAGAATTATTCATATTTTTTTTTTATATGTAATTTGGTTGGTTTTATAAAATGTGCAATAGTCTGGATTTGGATAAATACAGTGAATGTTTCACTATGTTGAGAATACCAAAAAATGATGCCATGCTTTGTTTCAGCAACTGGTAGAGTTTGATGTGAAGCAGCAATAGTACAAGAAGTGGTGCTAATTACCCTTTGATCAATAGACTTTTGATTCAATTCTTATATGCTCGTGTTTACCAACCAGTGAAAGGATGAAGTATGTGGCAAAGTGGCATCCATTGTGCCTGAATTCAACTCTCATAGAAGCAAAAGCAACCAACTCAAATTTCCCATTTTCTCTGATTGGATTACATTGGCGTAGTGTGCTAACATTACACAACTGTGCCTGGGGCTGCCTTTGTGCGAGTCAACAGTCTGTCTTTAATAGGAGTGCCATTGTGAATCAGTGGATGGGCTCTGAAGTGCCAGGTGAATCTTCCATTCTATTGTCCCACTCACACACAGCAGTTAGGAGTAATATCTAACTGTCATGGACTATTTTTACAGATGTTCAAATTCGGAGGACTCACGTGTGACGGCAAATATGTGCGGCTGAAATTGGTAATGGTGAAGAGAAGGCGAAAGGCGAAGTCAGGATGCCAAAACCAATAAAGAAAATCAAACAAACATGGCAGGAAAGAGGATGTGAATAAGCTCTACAGCCCTCCAGTCATCAGCAGCAGTGTAAACCACCACTGTGAACGACTCCAGTGAGATCCTGAATTTCAATGAATGAAGTGAGTGACTGTAGCCAAACACATAGTGGAATGGTATCTGCTTAACTGTGGGATTTCCATGTTCTCCCTGTGCATGTTGGCAGAATCCTTCAGCTTCATACTCTTGATTTAGGTGCTTTTTGCTCATTGTTTTCCCCAGTGGCACTGAAGAATTTATCTCTAAACCCATATAACCAAAAAAGGAATAATAATAATACATCAGACTTATATAAGACTTTTTGCACACTGAAATATGCTTTGAACAGTGAATAGTTGTGATGATGAAGAGCTGTAATGAGTCTGAGATCCTGATGTGTTGTGGGAGTGAGTTTTGGAGGGTGGGGGCAGTGGCAGCAGAGTCAATAAAGTAAATAAAATCTTTTTTTCCAATTCTTGTTTTATTACTTTTTTTTTTTTTTTTTTACAACTTCAGTACAGTTTTTGTCATATGTCATCTACAGCATATATACACATTACACATTACCTAAAGGGCCTCAAACTGGTAGCCAGGCTGGTGCCACCTAGTGCCTCCACTTAGTTTCATTTTTCTCCAGGGACTAGTCAGGAATCAGAATACACTCGGCGATTTGCAAGAACCCCGGAAGTTGTAGTCAACGTACCAACCAATTAGCGAAGCGGTGTGTTGGCCAGAACCAACCTGAGTTGCGATAGCAGACTGCATACACTAACCTCCTTTGGACTTCATTTGTCAAATAATAACTTGGCATTTTTTATCGTACCTTTACTTCACAAGTTCACCTCGCAGAAATGACAATGCTCATTGACAGACATGTTCACTCTCACTTTGTTTGCTGTTGTGCCTGCGATTACTTCGACACCACTGAGCGTTCCGGCGAATTACATGCGTCATGACCAAATAACAGCGACTGGTTAAATTAAAAAAGCACCTGCCTACTGTCAAGCGAACGAATCCTAACGCTGCGAGGTCAGATGGTTTCCACGAAGTGAAACTGGCTGATTCCAGTTCAAACTGGTGCATGCAACAGGAAGTCAAACCCTTAAATTAGCGACTCATCGATATAGGGTTTTTTCATGGCAATAAAATCTAATTGCCATATCTTAAAGCTGTGGTGCCCAATTTTATATTATGAAGGAGTAAATTGTTTTTCCCCATAGAGTATATTATAAAAGCAGCACTTTTGGACATTAGAGCGCTGCACATTGCCTGCATCTAATTCAAAAATGTATTTAACGGATCGCGAACCAGGAACTAAGTGCTGCAGTGCAGCTGCTTTGGCGATCCTTCATCTGAAAATAAACACAACACAGTTCTATCAGCAACAATAAACCAAAGAGTCTGCTGAAGCTAGGAGAGCGTGTTGGCAAAAACAACGTACCTCTTTAGCTGCCAGGCTGGTTAGCTTAGTCATGATGTCTGCTTGGAGATGTCCAGACTTACAGATAGTTATAATAATAATAATAATAATAATAATAATAATAATAATAATAATAATAATAATAATAATAATAATAATAATAACACTTGTATGTGCTTTTCATGACACTCAAAGACGCTTCACATAGATCAGGACAAATATGAGAGAAACAGAGAAACAGGAGGTGCAGTCATTTAAAGACAGTTTTGAACAGGTGAGTTTTCAGAGCTTTTTTGTGAGATTCCACTTGTATCCACTATTTTCCAAACATAAATTAAAATCCAAAAGGCCATGGTTGGCTTATAAGCATACTTATAATAGCTCCACCCTTAACGCACCCAGCACAAAATAATACCTTTTAATGTAATTATTATCTCTAAATTAATCTTCATCAAAATATAAAACCAAGGTATAAAATGGCCACTGCAGTGAGACTTAAATATACTTCTTTTTTATGGTTTCAAATGCAGCTTTCACTTGAATAATTTGCTGATGATAATATAAAAGTGCCAGAGGCGAATAGTTTTGCAAAATGTTTTTATGCCTCATTTTTGATCAAGGACAGAAGTTTACGCTCCCTGTGCAAAGCGAACCTCTCACAGGGCCTGTTGCCTCGTGCCATCAGAGCTGACGCACTGATACAAGTCCAGCATTATTTTATTCCACTGCAGTAGGAAACTATAAAGTGCTTCTACTCATCCCTTTTGTGACCATGGCAACTGCACAGTAATGTAAATTTACGAAAACCTTGCGGTTCCATCTCATGTCACGTCTACCAATACAAATATTCACCATTATTTGTTTTGGCATTAACCTTTATCGTACTCTTAAGTACCATGGGACACAAAAATAGACCTTTTCCGACATGCTGACACGGATGTAATGAAAACGATTTGAAATGCTTAGAATGAGTCTGGCGATGAATTATAGACTTAAACATGCACATACACACACACTCACACACACATTTGTATATTGCACTTTTCCACCTTTAAAGCACTTCACATCAGGAACCACTTCTATAGGACGATATTAATTAAGACAAATGGGGGCAGCTAAAATTAATATTGTTAAAATGCAAAATGAAGTTGTAATACGGTCAGTTTTAAGGTTTAGTCAGTAACTGAAACTACCACATTCAACATTTGTGAATTTTGGATATTTCGTTGTAAAGTGTAATGTAATCAACCAAAAAATCTGGCCCTGGCCCTTCGTTTGGAAGTATGACAAACCACCATCAGAATGACACACATTCATACACCGGAGTACGCTGACACCGGTGGCGAGAGAGGTTAAACGTCTTGCCCAAGGACACAACGACAGCATTCATCTGTGGGATCTGGAATCGCGCCGCCAACCTGTGGGTCGGTGGATCTGATCACTGATAAACTGAGCGATTGTCACCCCATAGTGCAAAATGGATTATGGATTTTTACCTGTGACGTAACAATCCTGTAAAAGTGGGTTTACCAAGCTTTACGTTACTGAAGTTAAACACAACTCAAGGAAACAGTGTTATAACGTGGATGAAAAGCGATGTCTGGAATGTTTCACAGTATGGCATTAAACCTTTCTATCTTCATGGAGACCAAACCTGACCGAGTTACAGTTCAGATCTGTGGAGAGGCGGCCCAGCTCAGTTTTGCATAATATGTGTTCTTTAACCACCCGTTAATCCAAATACTGTACGAATGCACTCTCTCTCCCCTCCTGCCCATTCAGATAGAAGCCATAACTCCCTTTCTCAATCTCCACTGTCCACAGCAGCAGAACCACCGGCCTCCTCAGTCACTCCATCTCCTCTTCTCTTTACACTTTTACTAATTTTACATTTTTCTTATAGGCCTTTTTCACAATGGCCGGAAGTGCCCCACTGTAGGTTTTCTATGGCAAAATATCTGTGGAAATGTCTCGCGTATTCTCCACCAGCTTCGTAAATCTGCCCCATCTCCAGATCTTTACCTAACAAGGTCCACAAAGGATAAACATTCCTCCATGAAGAATTTATCCCCAACTATCAAGGTAAGAAAGACGAAAGCTTTAAGGCGAACGACGACGAGCGTTGGTGAACTACTGAGCAAAACTAATGTTACGGTCATGAATAAAACATAAGTAACTTGTTCACTCAGACTGATTCTACAATTAAAATAAAAAAATTGAGTTCATGATGTAAATATTAGCATAGATAGAAACAAATAGATTTGTGCAGTTTGAATGCGAGACATCTCTAGGATACCATAACATTAGTTTTGCTCAGTAGTTCACTAATGCTTGTTCGCCTTGAAGCTTTCGTCTTTCTTACTTTGATAGTTGGGGATAAATTCTTCATGGAGGAATGTTTATCTTTTGTGGACTTTGTTGGTTGAAGATTTGGTAATGGGGCAGATTTATTAAAGCTGGTGGAGAATACGTGAGACATTTCCACAGACATTTTGCCATAGAAAACCATTAACCTAAAGCGAGGCACTTCTGGCCATTGTGAAAAAGGCCTATTATAGATTTTGGATTTACTGTATATCTAGTCAAATATCTAGTCATCTTATTGTTTGCATAGTTTGTAGTTTCTATCCGTAGTTTTTGTTACACCACAAATTTCTAGTTTGGAATTCTGTTCACTGACAATGGGAATAAAACTTATTCTGATTCCGGACCACCGTTGTCTCCAGGGAGAGATAATTTCCAAACCGAATCAGTTAAACTCTCATTTTATTGTTTAGATCCCACTATTCCTTACTTAACTTATGCACTGCGAACATCCTAATTATTCACCATGATGAGTTTTTAAGCCCTTTTCACAACTTTCAGGGACCAGAGCGGAGTTTTGCCACTATGGTAATGCTGATAGTGACGTGAACACTTTATACTGCTTCTGTTTTTAAATCCTGTTCGCTGGCAATGGCGATAAATCTTATTCTGATTCACTGCCATTGTCTAGACTCCAGGGAGATATCATTTACAAACCAAATCTGTTCAACTCTCATTTTATAGCATATATCTCACTATTCACAAAACACAAATGTTACACAATTTTTTTCTGTCTGTCTACCTGATATTTTTAAAATGCAAAACCAGAACTTGATCGTTTTAAATAGTTTGCAATGGTCCAAAGAAAAAGACAGATGAAATTCATGGGCCATGTCTACAGAAAAGGTGGATTGGAACATCTCAGCATGACAGGAAAGATCGAGGGGAGAAGAAGTAGAGGTCGACAGCGAGAAACCTATGTAGACAGGTTAAACAACTGGGCAACAGCAAAGGCACTAAACAACAACCAATTCATGAATGCCTCGAATGAAAGAGACAGATGGAGAGCCATGGCCGTCAATGCCTGTTCCAGACAAGACACCTCATGATGATGATGATGATTTGGAGTTTGCATGTCTGTACATATGATTTTGTGTATTATGCTCGAAATAAACCATACACACATTATTATTGCAATATGATGATAATTATGTTACCAAGCTAGAACAGTTACTCATTGTCCGCACTTGTAAATAGTTCATATAGTTAATGTAAAATGTCTGAAAAATGAAAAAGAAAGTCCATTGCGTTAGATTAGAAAAGGGGGTGGGATTAGTTTTCTTCCCACTCCTTTTTGGGCAAAGTATTATGATTTCTCTAATGTTATATGTCCCATTGTAAAAGAATGCAAATTTCTTAATTGCCCAAAATAAATAAATACTCACACTATTTCAGTTTTAACAGTTTGCTGTGGTCCAATGTTATTCCTCACTTACTTTATGCATTCAGAGCATCTTAATTATTCACTACAATAAGTTTATTAGCACTTTTCATAACTTTCGGAGACCAAGGTGGAGTTTTGTCATCATCGCTTCCTGATTATCGTACAATTAAACGCTTTATTCCACTTTTAGTATTCATTGTTTTTGTTGCACCATGTCTCCGAAGCATATTCATAGTTTTTAAATTCAGTTCACTAACAAAGGCAATAAATCTTATTCTGATTCACCCCCATTGTCTAGACTCCAGGGGGATATAATTTCTAAACAAATCTGTTAAACTCTCATTTTGTTACATCGATCTCAACTTTTCACAAAACACACAAACATCTGGAGTGATATTTGCACCACACATGCTCATTTTTAAAGGGTTTTCTGGTGGAGGGTCCGTCAAATGCTTTTCTCCGTGTAGGTGTTTTTTCTTTGTCTGGAATGTTTCACAGTGTGGTATTAAACCTTTCTGTCTCCGTGTAGAACGAACGAGACCAAGTTACAGGTCAGATCTGTGAAAAGGCAACACCTCTGAATCAGAATGTCTGTTCTGAGCTATAAATAAATGTAAGGTAGAGCTGTTTTATGTCATATTGTGGAACATTCTCAGCGGAGCAATGACATATCCATATACACAAGCAGAACAACCTTTAGGGCAAACATTTTATGAAATGTTTGCAATTTGATGGAAATTTCTGTTTGGGAAAAGACAAAGAAACCAGTTTGTATACAGGATTATTATGATTTCTCATGATTTACCACTATTCCTCCAGTGTTTCGATAAAGTCAACAGGTAACAAGACTAGACAGGAGAGAAGAGAAAGTGTATCCTAGAAATGATCCAAAGAATGCACTGTTTCTTCTGTGTGGGAGTTGTATTTCACTCAGGGGCTCACCATATTACAGTTCTTGGAATATTACGACTCAAAATCTTATACATAAATTTTCATGATACGTCCAGAAAGGTCACTAAAACAAAACAAAAGAAAGTATTAGGTTTCGATGTGTATTTCAGTCATGTTGGAGTCCAGAGTATAGCACTATGTTATGTTAGCTTGTCTTGTAAATTAAGTGCTTTTCGTAGCTATATTCCGTGAGACTCATCCTCAGAAAATGTTTGACAAGTAACGGGAAAAAAAGAAAGAGCAAATTTGAACATTCCACCTCAGTCTCTCAGCGTTCGCACAGTCATGTCAGCGCCTCATGTAAAGCTTTTAATACACGGACATACGGGGGTTGTCAGCTCATGTTTTTGTGAGACTTACACACGTTATAGAAAAGTGTTGACATTAAACAAGAAAGATGTATATTTAATGGTTTATTTTGGTGATGAGTTTTTAGTAATCTTATTTCATTAAAAGAGGTCAGTATATCCAATTTTATTTCAATCCAATTTATTTGTGGGCTGCATAAAATCAGAACCTCAGGCCTATTCAACAAAATGGACTTTTCAGAGCTTTTAACCATGTTATAGTTGTTTCCTCTTCTCATTTCCCCTCTCAAAGTTGTATTTGGAATGATTGGTGCATGTAATCATGCGAGTAATCTTTATTCACATATTGCTAATCACGCCATGTTCAATCACGCTCACCGCTCTGTATTAACTTCGCTCTCCGGTTTTATTTTCTTAACTGGTGTAGGTTATAACAGTATCATGGAATCATTTTGGTGCAAATGAAAGAAATCTGCTGTTTGCTAGTGCGATCTGCAGATATACGTCAGAGTTGCCGGCTCTTTGTGGTGATGCCGTTTATAACGACGGACATGTTTCTTTGTTAAGTCATTTTAGATAAATATTGTGATTTAAAACGTCCAAATGATAACATAATGATCCATGGGTGTTGTAGACTCTAACTCTATAGCAACCACGGGTGTTGTAGACTCTAACTCTATAGCAGGCTCAAGCACAATATATGTTCTTTAACAAATTTGATGATTTAACCAACAGAAAGTTAGAAAATCAAACACACAATACATGAAATCATTAAAACTGGATACCTGTTCTTATCCTATTCAAACCAATGGAGTCAAAATGGAGGTAAACCCAGGAACTATGATTGAGGTGTTGTAATAAAATCCCAGTGATCACAATAATATATCTGGAGAAGTTAATAGGTACTCAGATGCCCACTGTTTGTAAGCGTGCAGTCTGCTCACACTAGGAGCAGGGTATAGGAGAGGAATCATCTGCCCAGTGTAAGAAACAGCCAGGGAATTACTAGGCGTGTTTGCTTACTCATATTAGATCAGCAGCAAACTGCAGTCCCTCTGCAGCGGATGAGCACTTACCTAATATGTTAAAGTGAAAGAAAAGGTAAAACTGAGCTTCAGTCTGTTTATTTGTGCTGTGGGAAACAAATCACCTCAGTAACACAGTTCCCAGCATATCTGAAAATCAGATTTTCAACGTAAATGAGATGTTGCTTATCTGTGCTGGCCAAGAGTATAGTTATATTTATGATGTGTTTATTTGCAAATATAGCTGCAAAGTTTTAATGCCAAATGACTGGACACACCTGAATGTCTCTCAGCACCTGCTCCTTTGACCTGCGTCTAGACTGGGACAGAGTTGTCTGACAGGTTTTGGACAAAGAACGCTTAAATTTGCTTGTTTAGTTCGCTCGAGTTTCTCTGTGCATGTGAATGTGGACACTGGTCAATAACAGACAAGCAGATTGACAAAGAGGAAATGGATTATGTCCCAGAGCATGCCCTGTCCTTAGACCCTTCTTCACGGCATGGAAAACATCAATAAACAAATGAATTTTGTACACATATTAAACGGTTGCTAAGTGACCACCTCATAGAAGGAGATTACTGAGTTCAGGGTCTCCAGTTTCCCCAACCTAAAAAACCAAAAACTGCAGCGAATCCATGGGTGTCAGATTAATGAAAAATGAGGTCGTGGCCACAGCGATTAACAAATTAAGACAAAATATTATATCTTAGGAATGGCAAATTAAGGTCTCACTCCAACATGTTGCATATCAGGAATAAATAAGTTTCTAAAGATGCGTAGTCCTGATGATCTGAAGATGGGCTGCTTCACTGGAAATGAAGGATGAGCCAAGTTCTCAAGGAAAACATCAATAAAGAAATAAATTGTGTACATATATCAAACAGTGGCTGAGTGGCTTTTCTATCACCATGTTATTAATGTGCATTTTGAAGATTTGCATAAGTAATGGGAGCTGGAATCACAAATATTTCATTTAGAACCTTTACTTCACTTCATTTAAAAGATGATTTTGATTTATGCACATCACACTTAAACAGCATTTTGGAAGGTGCAAATGTATTTATAGAAGGAAATTACTGCAGTGGATCCATGGGTTTCAGACTGATGAATAATTGTGACTGTGGCCGTAGTGATTAACATTTTAAGTCAAAATGTTATATCTTTCAAAGGGTCCAAATTTCTCAAAATGTCATGTATTGTGAATGAATAGGTTCCTGTGGAGCTCAGCAATGACTGTCCACTCTGGTTCTGGAAGTAAAATTTTCTCTTTATTTATAGCAGATGGGGGTCAGGAAGTAAAGACAGACGCACAGAACCCCGTTTACCTCCACTGACTTCTATACAGTTTAGGGTTGCTGCAGTCGCTCTAATCATTTTTTATTTTTTTTTCCTGGACCGAAAGTGGTGTCTCACAAAGGAGTTGGTTTTAAAAACTTACAAAGGAAAGATGACAAAAGTGGACTGAAAATTTCCGGCTAAAAACAGGAGGCGTAGAAACAGACAATGCTCGAGTTTGCACTTTGTAAAAGATAAGGATTGTGTCAGTTATAAGTTTTAGTGTAAGTTTTTCAGACAATTATTTAGAAAGACAAGCACCGTAAGTGACGGGTAAAAAAACGTCACGCAAAAAGCTTTAAGTGGTGCTAATATTATTAGCTTACTGCTGTAATTTGGTGCTTTATACCTTTTTTAATCATTATTTTAGGTTATCCTGGTGCAGCGGCTGATTTTAATTTTGAAGACTGGGTCCCTGCTGTTAACCTGGGGTAACAATAGCGTTAGCAATAGCGTTATTAATATGCACGCACAATTGAGCTAAATAATAACAAAATAATACATTCCACTACTTACCCGGGCAAAAACAAGGTGACAGCCATTTAAAGCCTCTTGGACTCTGATGGTTGACCCAACCAGACACAAAATAATTGTACGCCTCCAGGCTTTTAAAGCCTTTGATTTGGCTCGCAGTGGAAAATGTCGTCTGTAGCTCTCTCTCTGGCCTCACTCCATCTCGAAAGATGATGGCTGCACATTTAGATTGGGTCACTGTTGGTGATGCATCTCCTGCTGTGACTGTGCAGGCCGATGCGAGAGTGGCAGTCCTTTGAGCAGACTGGGCAGATGTGGGCTGAGACTGCTGGGTCACTAGACCTTGCCTTGCGCATAGTTCTCTTCCGCTTCAGCACTGTGCTGCGTTCAGCCTCGGCCTGCTCAACCAATGATAACCAATATGTAGACTTATTTTTTTCAATATAGTGGGTCTGTGCTGGCCCATTCAAACTTTTTGCGTACTCACTGTCACCCACTGTGCTGTGTTTTGAAGTGGCACAAAACACTTCCTGCCCCCATATGGATTTCACGCGTCATCAGGGTCACGTGAGTGAAACCAGCAATAATGAGGTTGTTTTAAGTCCAAAAAGCACATTTAAATCTCCTGATTCTGTAAAATGTTTCAATAACTTAGGGTTTATCAAGTTTCAAAAACAGATTCTAAAGGTGCACTGTGCAAATTTTCTCATGGAAGGTCCGCTACTTACCTGTCTCCATGGAGATGTTATTGCTTTGCCTGGAATGTTCCATGGTACGACTCTATGCACCATTTATTCATTCGTCTCTATTGTTCAAAAATACAGTCATTCCTGTGAACAGGGGCGCCTCTCCACAGATCTGAGCTGTAATATGGCATAGTGATAGATTTAGATCATTTAGTGAAGCCCATTGTTGATAAAATTGAGTGCGGAGTGAATGAATAATGAACTGTAAAGCGCTTTGGGTGTCATGAAAGGTGCTGTATAAATGCAATGATTAATTAATGATTAAATTTGATCAGCAAATTTGTGCTGCTGTAAAATCTGTTTTTTTCCAGCTAAGGCAAATGGCCAAAATTAAGCCCGTTTTGTCTGCAGAACATTTCCAAACTCATCCATACATCTGTGACACCAGACTGGATTATTGTAACACATTTTATGTTGGGTCAGTCAAAATGCACTTTGCCGTTTGCAGCGGGTCCAAAACTCAGTGGCTCGACTTTTAAGAAACACAAGAACATCTCCCCTATTTTAGCCTCTCTCCATCAGCTCCCAGTGTGTTTTAGAGTCGATTTCAAAATTATTTTATTTACTTTGAAGTGTTTGCACGGCCTAGCGCCCTCCAACCTCGCCGACCTGATCCACCCTTCCGCCCCCTCTCGCACTCTCAGGTCAGCACCAGCTCGCCGTTCCAAAGACTAAACTTGAGCTCCGTGGGACGTGTGTTTTCTGTTGCTGCCCCACGGTTGTGGAACCAGTTGCCATTAGAAATCACTCCTAAAAACACATCTTTTTTCACTGGCTTTCAGCAAGTGAGATGTACATTTCTTGTTGTTGAGTATCTTATTGTTTTCTGTGTTTTTTACTAGTTGTATTGTGTTTATATTGTATACTGTGTTGTCCTGTCCTTGTCTTTTCTATGTTTGAGTACAGCACTTTGGTCGGCTGTAAAGTTTTTAAAGTGTTTTATAAATAAAGTTGGTATGGTGTGGTAGATTTAATCTATACTGTGGAACATTTTAGACAAAGCAATAACATTTCCATGGGGAAAAACAGGTGACAGCTGGCGGACTCTCCACGAGAATTGTTACACAGTGCACCTAAATATAATCATAGGTCTTGTGGTCTTGTGTAGCCCTGAGAAAGCTTTCAAACTTTTTTTTTTATTTTATTTTATTTTTCAGAAAGTCTATGGGGAAAATTAATGACAAAAGTACTTCCGGAAGCAGGGGAGTGTGGAGTTTCATGGCCCTGAACCTATAGCTCAAGATCTATGAGTTTCTTCAGTGGATTTGAAGAATGGTTGAATGCAGATGACAAATTTCACTATGGTGACTGTAAGTAGCCTATTCCTCAAAAGTTAATGTTGTGAAATGTTTACAAATGTGAGATGGACCTGCTGACTTGGCAAAGTCCAACTCCATTCTCCAATTGATGCTCTGCAGTGACATCATGCTGGGGGTGTTCTACATCTATCTATTGGCAGAATGTTCAGAAATGATCAGTGACACAATCCACGAATTCGCAAACACGGACAAAAAATGCTAAAATCATCAAATCAGCTCATCTGTTGTAGTTCCAGCTAAACCTGCCCTTTCTGATCAGATTGTGTTAAAATAAAAGTTTAAAGGGGAACTCCGGCATGTTTGAAGCTAAAGTCCATCGCTAGAGGTGGTCGAATACTGTCAGAATCCAAAAAAACAGCACAGATCAGTGTTGCCTCGGTGGAGATCTTGATGTGGTAGTGAGTCTGTCAAGGTAACGAGCTAGTGTAGTGATGGGGCAAGTTCTTAACTTCCATGTAAAATGCCAGTTTGCACAGAAGAAGCTTAACTCCACTTTCTAACCCATCTTACAACAGCCACGAGTCTAACAAACAAAACGCTCTGCCTGGCTCACTCATTAGTGTGAAACGTTATAAAACAACTTTATAAGCAGCTTTAGCCTTACCTTGTTGATTTCCCACTGCACATGCGAAACTCAAAAGACTCGACTGCCAATGTCGTTTCTAATCCCTTTTATTTAGTGAATTATATATTTTTTTAAAACACAAAAAAAAGACATTCCCAAACCATTTTCTTTTGACAACTTTTAGTTTCTATTGTCCTTCACCGTCAGTAGTCGATCCTCACTTGTTGCTTCTGGCGGCTGGAGTCGGCAGTCGAGTCTTTTGGGCTTTTGCATGTGCAGTGGGAAATCAACAAGCTAATGCTAAGGCTGCTAAGTTATTTTATAAAGTTTCCAGACACTAATGAGTGAACCAGGCAGAGCGTTTTGTTTGTTAGACTCGTGGCTGTTGTAAGATGGGTTAAAGTGGTGTTAAGCCTCTTCTGTGCAAAATGGCGTTTTACATGGAAGTTAAGAACTTGCCCAATTCACTACACTAGTTTGTTACCTTGACAGACTCACTGCCACAGCGAGATCTCCACCTAGGCAACACTGATCTGTGCCTTTTTTTGGCTTCTGACAGAATTCGACCACCTCTAGCGATGGACTTTATCTTCAAATGTGCCGGAGTTCCCCTTTAAAGTCTAGTTGACCTTGTAAAAAAGTAGTGCCTCTGGTTAGCTTCACACTCCCAGAGAAAGTTGATAACATGAGCTGCAAAGTATCAATATTCTTTTCTTGCAATTTTGTGTAATTTTATAACTTCCTCTTCCTTTCAAATTTGTATTCATGTATTTATTTATTCATTTATTTTACAACTTCGCCCATAGACTTTCTTTTGAAATCACCTCAAACTTTCTCTCAGTTCTACACGTCTTTCTTCATGTATATTCCCCGCTTTAAAAACGAATCCATACATATTTTTACTTCTCATAAGCTTGTTAAAAATACTACCACTGCGAGCTAATAAAGACACGTCTGCATCTCATCTGCACCAACGTTATCAAGCCTGATTTGATTAAAGGTAATGGGTACATTTCACATTATACTTAGTTCAGGCTCATAAACAACATGATAGTTATTCTAGTGGTTTTAGACTGAGCTAATGTTTGCAGCTTGATAGAGTGAGAGTGACTAGAGTGGATAAGAAAGAACCCCCAAGGACATAATGGCGAGCAGTGCATGTTCCCAGTGAACCTTTGGCAAAACCTCATTACTTATTTGTGGGTTGAATTTGCATACCGTGTGTAGCTTAGTTGAAAATACACTGGGATATTCTGACAAATGTTATGCTATATATTAAAATTTGACCTGCTCTAGTACTTATACACTACTGCTCAAAAGTTTGGGCATGTCATTCAATGTTTATTTTATTTATTTATGTATATTTTCACTTCTTTCTTCATTTTAAATACATACAGAAGACTTCAAATGTACAGTATTTGTGGAATTATGTAGTAAAGGAAAAAAGTTAAATAACGGTTTTCGACAAAGCAAAGGGTGTTTACGTTAAAGGTGCATTGTGTAACTTTTCTAGTGGAGGGTCTGTCAAATGCTTTTCTCCATGGAAATGTTATTGCTTTATCTGGAATATTTCACAATATGGCATTAAACATTTGTAGCTTTATGTAGACCAAACCAGACCAAGTTACAGGTCAGATCTGTGGAGAGGCGACCCCACTCACCTTCAGAATGCCTGTTTTTTAAGGCTGAGCTATAAAACCACCTGTAATTGAATAAATGTAAGGTAGACGTTTAATGTCATGTTGTGGAACATTCTCAGCAGAGCAATGACATATCCATAGAAACAAGCAGGTGTTGGAACCCCCACTAGAAATGTTACACAATGCACCTTTTATGGATTTGAATATAAAATATATAAAACAAATGTGTATTATTTCACTTAACTTTTTCTCTATTGCCACATAATTCTATATATTATACTGCATATATGTCTTGTCTGTGTATATAAACTGTAGAAAGTGCTAAAAATGAATGAATAAATGAATAAATGAATAAATGAATGAATGAATGAATGAATAAATAAATAAATAAATAAATAAATAAATAAATAAATAAATAAATAAATAAATAACAATGAATGAGATGACGTGTCCAAACCTTTGACTGGTTGTGTATATTCAGAAAAAAAATCAGCTGTGTTCTGTCTGTATCTAATTATAAAGATTTGTATTGTCCGAGAATCAGGAAGTGCACCATTAGCATGCTAATGCCTGACCAGCATGGCAAAGCTCACTTCGGGCCTCTAAACACTGTGAAAAGCGCTTATAAACTCATCACCGTGAATGATTAAGGAATGCTCTGAATGCATATGACATCTAGTTCTGTTTTTACACTTTTAAGACAGTAAAAATCAAGTACAGTGACTTTTAAATGACTGTTTCCCTTCTTATGTGCCAGGGAAATTGGATCAAAGTGTGTATAAAATTGTGTTGTTAACAGAATGTAATCAGTGTCTGGCGTAACAAGCGCTGCTCCTATACAAAACCATTAGGAGACAGTGAAATGGGAAAACCTGTTGAGAAGTGGCACTTAGCATCTCCAGGCTCAGTGTATTACGTCCAAATTAACAAGAAGTGTGCCTCACGTTTAAATATGAAGGTTAAACACATTTTTCCTGCAAAATATGGCATCTGCTTTTGTCAATGAAAATCCACCTGTGCTCTGTTATTTTGCTGTTATCACGTTATTAACTGGGTTTGACTCAAAACATGCACAACTGAATGAACAACTGAAGGATGGGTCAAGCGCATTGTGTAAGTTTTCTGGTGAAGGGTCCATCAAATGCTTTTCTTCATGGAGATGTTACTGCTTTGTCTGGAATGTAATGGAACCAAACCAGACCAAGCTACAGGTCAGATCCGTGGAGAGACAACCCCACTCACAGTCAAAATGCCTGTTTTTCTAGGTATTTTTGAGCTATAAAACCACCTGTAATAAATGTAAAGTAGAGCTGTTTAAAGTCATGCTGTGGAACATTTCAGCCAAAGCAATGAAAAGTTACATATTTATGTTATACGCCTTTACTTTTACTTTTAAGTTTGCTCTTTGTTTCTTGTAATGCCAACTATAGAGATGGCTAAAAAACATCCTATTGCAATAATCATATCTACAGTCCCTTATAAATATGCTAAAAACGTTTAAATGTTTTCATTGCAGTTTAGGTCTCATGTGAAAAAAAAAAAAAAAAAAAAAACACAAGCGCCAAATATATCACTTAGGTACTTAAGGGTTATTTTTAGTGATTAATTACTATCTTTTACTTTTTGACAGCTTTGACAGTTTTCTTAGATTTGGCGTTCTAAACTCACTAATATATTGTCCCCATTTTCTACACATGGAATGATCGAAAGGAGGATTGTAAATCTAATGTGAAAACCTTTTTACAATGACGATACCACTATAGACCTATTTATAATAAAGTATAATAACATTTGGCACGTGAGAGAGAAAAAGAGATACTTTAGTGGTCCTGAGGGAAATTCAAGTAATATGGTTTTAAGAAGCAGACAGGAGCTCAGTTGGCGCTTGTCCACTGACCCACAAGTTGGCGATGCAATTCCAGCGCCCACACATGAATATTGTCATTGTGCCCTTGGGCAAGACACTTAACCCACCTCACCCCCAGTCTCTGCGTACATTGGTGCATGAATGGGCGAGTGGTTCATTGACGTAAAGTGAGTGTCTAAAAGGTGGAAAAGCGCTATATAAAAATGAGGGCCCGACCGATATGGATTTTGTTGCGGCCGATTTGATACAGATAAAATGGGTGTTGGAGCTGTCGACAGCCGATATAATCGCCGATATATTAATGACGTAAAAATTCACTGTACATCTTCAATTGTTTATAAAACTTAGGTTTAGCTCTGTTACATTTTCAATTGGGTTTATTTAGGCAACATTTATTGTTATTCTGCCTCTTTTAGCGGTAAATGCGTGTGCGCCGCGGTAATTAACGAAATGCTAAATGCCGATAATTCACACTTCTATTCACAGCTCATTTACATATCAATGCGTGTCTATTAACATATATACGGCCACTATTGTCACTTTACAGTCGCTAATAGAAGAGAAAACAGCCTGTTTATGTGTGGAGCTACAGCAGCTAATCGCTAACCAATGAGAAAGAACCAAAATGAGCTTCAAAACCGACACATTTCCAACACTTACCGCTCACACAGGCTCCTCTCAGATCACAAGTCTGCACTAAGAACTGTCCTTTTAATCCAGACTGCGCATATGGATCTATGGCTGCAGGTGTAAACAAGCGCACATGGCGATGGGTTCAGGGGCAGGTTGGAAACAGACAAATGACTCTGCAGAAAAATACTGATGCCGAGCCACATATGAGGACATTTATCTGTCTGTAAATTGGATTAAATGGGCAGAATATGGAGAGTGATCTTTATAACAAGGCAAAACATGTCTACGTGGAATATTCGCCCATATCGGCAAGATTTTGACTGATAGCCGATATGTGTCCCAGCGCCCATGTTGGCCGATAATATCTGCCAACTGATATGTCGGTCAGACCCTAATAAAAATGCGACTTTTGGAATTTACCAAATGAAAAAATTTATTATAACAAATATTTTCATCTATATTGATTCAAACAAAACTGAAGAATGCTCCGTCTTCTATGGCAGTGCTCGGCTCAGTGAGAGACAGCAGCTCCATGCCGCGTTCAGGGGAAATCCGGGATAAGCTGCCCATCTCCGAGGCGGGTTGCCATGGGAGATGCGCGGGGGCGGGGTCTGGATGAATGGCGACGAGTGAATCATGGAGAGGAGTCATCAACAATGCATCTGACGTGGCTCTACAGGTGGAGATCCCCCGCTGGCCTTTTGGATTCAGGCAGCAGAGACCTATATGTTAATGATAAGAAAAAGTTCAAGAATTATGGCAAGTTTTCACATATTAATGCAGTACTTTGTGAGATTGAAATTTGATGCCACAAGATACCTGCTTTTATATGAAACTTGTGGACAAAATTCCTCTGGTAGGACTTAAAATAATAATGGGTTGAACAATGTAAGTTTAATATACACCTACAGAGTGCTGTCAGGACCACTCAGCCGTCTACAGTGAGTTCACCGGGCAGCCAAGGCTATAGCACATACTCGGTGGGGTTTATAAAAAATTTTCTCTTGCCCCAGAACAGTTATATTGAATAAGCAGCTCTTGAGGTCCAAATATACCTGCTGCGCGCTGTCTGCATCTAATACGGAATCAGGAAGTGTGTGTTAGCATGCTAGTTGTGGCAAAACTTGGGTCTGGCTTGCGAAAGTTGTGAAAAACGCTTAGAAACTCATCGTGGTGAATGATGAGGATGCTCAGAATGCATAAGGTAAGGAAGGAATAACTGTGAACCACTGCAAAAATGACTTGTTTTTTCAAGTTTTTATAGTATAGTGCTTTTAAAAGGAGCATTGCGTAACTTTTTGGTCAGATTGTTTCTATGGATATGCCATTGCTCTGTCTGGAATGTCCCACAGTATGACATTAAACAGCTCTACTCTACATTTAATTAGGTGGTTTTATAGCTCAAGAATATCTACAAAAACAAGCATTCTGACTGTGAGCGGGGTCGCCTCTCCACAGATCTGACTTGTAACTTGGTCTGGTTTAGTCTATATGACGATAGAAAGGTTTAATGCCATACTGTGAAACATTCCAGACAAACCAATAACATCTGCATGGAGAAAAGCATTTCACGGACGTAAGGAGTAAATATCTTCTTGCCATATATTTTTTGTCAAAAATAACGTAATAAGAGCTTTGGCCTTTTTATGCACATTGCTAGGTAAGAGTTATGGTATCATCCCTGCTTATGTCAAGTCTGGAACCATTTTCCAACCAAGTAAAATGAACTGAAATGACCAAACTATAAAAAAAAACATCTAGCCAAAATCAGGTTCATTATACTGTACATGTTAATTCAAGTCCTTTCTGCTGTTCAGTCTGAGTTTAATTTTGGAGAGAAGACAAAAGTTTCTGATCATGATTGCTTTAAAGAAAAACTTTTAATCCTCATTAGCACTGAAAGGAGTGTGAAGAAGAGTCAGGAAGAAGTGCATTTATGTGATCGTTTAATGATCTCAACCCATGTGAAGAAAAGTGAGAGAGATGTGTGATGTTACTGGATGTTCTGTTTCAAGGCCACAGTGAACTCAAATGCACCGTAGACATAGATCTGTAAATGTATAATGTAAACGGACAGGTATGGTCAATATTTAAAGTCTGATGATGTTAAATCGAGTATAGAAAATGAATTGTGCTGCTCCGGGGAACTGACAAGAGTTATTTCTGCATGATTGAATAAGACAAATATTATTTAAGCAATGAAAGATGTGGTACATAGACACTACCAACTTATATTTTATTCTGTACAGATACTAGGACCACGCCTGCCCCATAGTCCTGGTTATGGCATTTACTATATGATGTACCCATAGACTGTATATATGAGTGGACATAGCTAACCCGTTAGCTGCCGCGTGCCAAACAGGAAGTGCTCCAGGAGGCTCTTCCGGATCCTCCTCTCCCGTTTTCCCATTGACTTACATTGGGATCTTATCGCCCCTCTTTCTGTAACTTCTGCACTGAGACTCGTCATTTTGGTCTTATAATGTTCATATGAATCCACTCTACATGATCCTGAATTTTTCATTTTGCTCTTTTGTTCCTAAATCAAGATATGAACATAAATAAGAGACCAGTCAGATGCCTTCATTCTTCAAGGTCGCTGCCGCCTGGCGTTAGCAATAGGTTTGATTGACAGTTAGTGCGTTACGCTGCTAAGTTCCCTTCTCGCTTTGCTGCCCCGTGTGACAATTTTTGAAATAAAATGATAAAATAAATCAAACAATTACAATAGCTAACGTTACTAGAATCGTAACTAGCATAACTTAACTAGCATAATGTAAAGTGAATTCTGTTAAATTGCGACTCTATTGTTTGCACGTAACAGAACATATAACATAAATCAGTGACTTAAACTTACTATTTAAAGATTCACCAAAATACAGCAGTCCGTGCAGAATGGTGCAGAGTATCGTATCGCCGCTCTGCCATGAGTCCAGCGGCACATTTAACGACCTCAGTCATGATTGGGTCTTGTTGTTGCTATGATACTCGCGGTCGGATTTCTGTCTCCAAATTCGCTCCTGTAACCGTGGCATCAGGAGCCTCATTTGAGCGGCGCTGAACGCTGTGGGTGACGTCACGCTCACTTAGTCCACTCATATATACGGACTATGTGATGGACCCTGTGGAATGTGGGGGGAATGTGAGTGTAGTGTACTCAATGGCCACCAGGGGGAGTCTGCCTGATCACGCTGCCTGTCCGATTTATGGAAGCAGAGAAACCCATTTTACCCATCTCATTTGGGTGAAAGTGAATAGCTGGACTGAGAGATGACCCAAGCCAGATGCCCTTCCATCGTTAAACCCACATACTTACTGTGACTTACTACTGTTATAACAACGCAGAGTCTGGTCACTGTTGAATCTCCCTGAGTGCAGAGGGGCGTGATTGACAGGTGGATATAGGTATTATTGCAGATGTCAAAATGGGATAATATGTAATAATTATTTTAACTGTATAGAAACTGTGAACGATCTACAGTTCAACACTTCTGCAGTTTATCTTGTACACTTTTAAGTTTGAGTTTTTTGCTCTTTGTTTCTTGTAATGTCGGTGGTCACATTTTTATATTGCGCTTTTCCACTTTCAAGGCACTCAAAGCACATTCCCTCAAGGAACCACCCACCCATTCACACACACATTCATACATCAGGTTGCGCAGACACTAGGGGTGAAGTGGGTTAAGAATTCTTGCCCAAGGACACAACAACAGCACTTATCTGTGGGAACTCTATCATCTGAGCTATTGTTGGGATGACAATCAGGGACATAGTACATGATCTGTCTTTATCAACAAAAATACAGAAGCTCATGGGGGAAAAAGAAAGGAAAAATGTCACAGCGACTGAAAGATTTCTGCAGCATCAATGAGCGAAGCACTAAACCAAATCTAATATGACAATGAGATGACTATAGGCCCTTTTAGTGTGCACATTTTGGCAACAGAAGTACGGCAGAACTATCAGGATTATCATCAAAAGATCGCAAATATCTCCTCAAGCTGACTTTGACAAATGGTGTCCGACTGCCAGATCCTTGTGTAATCAGTGAGTAAAACTTTAAAACTTTAGTCTGGTGGTAAAATATCAATTCTGACAACCACACACATAACAAGACATTTTGGTGCTGGAAATGTTTTTATCTGTTCAGTCTGAATGAATCGGAATGAATGAGGAACAATGACACTTCTGTTGCCAAAATCCATGCACAGCTTTTTTTTTTTTTTAAATCACTTCTGTTGGGTCTATTGGAGATATGTTTGATTTTATTCAAAATGATGTGTGACCAATGAGCTCCTTTGTTTCACATGCATTTATTGTAGCATAAATAATAGAAGTCTCATTTAGTAAATATGGAGACACTAAAGCTCTTTCATAACGACTACAGAGCTTTAACTGTCTTTTTAATGTTTTTATGCTAAGGGTTAGTCTGAATTTAGACTTTTTTAGCAAAATTTGTGTATCTCTAACATTGTATCATTGTCTTCATCGTGTGTTCTGATGTCAGCACTTTGCCGAATTCTTATTTCCCTGTGGGACATTAAAATATATTTGTTTTGACTGATCACTTTGACTGATTGCATCTGGTTTGAGGTGCGAAACCAGACTGATATCTGCCCGTTTAAAAAAAGAAAGATAGTTTTGTGTTTGCCAGAAATAGCTTTATAACTGCTTTTTCAGGCAGTGAAGAAAAAACAATTCCCAGAACATATTCTAGCAACATATTCGTCTCTTTCCCTATTTTTTGCCATCAATAATTATTTTAGAATTAGAATTAGATGCAACGTCTGATTGTTTCTTTGTTTATTCACACATGTCAAGCAAATAATTCCTTCCTGATTTGAAGGATTTCGTGAGGACCCATTCAGAAATTACAATATTTTGATTTGAGTTGTGTTATCGCTGTAACAATGGACCACCGCTGCCATGCCAAATCATTCAAATCAGGCGGCGAATCCTTACGCCACAAACGCATGAATAACCGATGGGTGGAAAAAGTAAATTTACTCATTTACAAACGTCCACACGGCTGCTGCTCCAGACTCATCCTCCACAGAGCAGCCCTGACAAATGAGCATGAGCTCTTGGGAGTTCAGGGCTGGAGGTCTGGGGTGAAAATGTGCAAAAACAGCAGCCAAAAACGATCCAAGATGTCCGCCGCTCCCTCGCAGCTCCCTCTTCCCTTGTGAGTGTCATAATGAAGACTAAGCCACATAAGCAGATTCAGAGAGGGGAACCGTGACCTGCAAATATGCAAGAACCATCTGCGTACGCTAGAAATGTTACTGGAAGAGCCTGCCCTTTTGTACAGCAACAGCTCTGAAAATGAGCCATGCGGTGTTAATTAGTGCTAGACATATGCATGCAGTGTGCGTCAATAATACGCAGAGTTGAGTAGCATCAAGTCAAACGCTATTATCAAGTTTTTGCTTTTATTTCCCGACAAAGTCAAAGGAGTTTAACTTGTGTTTGCGCAATTCGAAAAGTTTTACTCAACTTGACAAAGAAACATGTCAAGGCTGAATGATGTTAAGCTTTAAACAATAAGAAAGAATAAAAAAACAACCGCTTTTAATTACTCCTCAAGTACTTCACAGTATATGGATTCTGTCTGCGAATTATGTAGATTACCTTGCAATCAAAGGGAACCAAGCCTGTGATGGGTAGAGGTGACCTTTCTTTTGAAGGGTCTGTCAAAAAGTTTTCTGCGTGGAGATGTTATTGCTTTGTCAGACCAAGTTACTGGTTAGATCTGTGGAGAGGCAGCATCGCTCACAGTCAGAATGCCTGTTTTTTTATCAGTATTTCAGAGCTATAAAACCACCTGGGATTGAACAAATGTAAGGCAGAGCTGTTTAAAGTCATACATACCAGCCGGAGCAAAGACTTATCCATAGAAACATGCAGGTGACGGACCCCTCGACCAAAAAGTTACTTAGTGCACCTTTAATGCACTACAAACATTTCTACCAATCTTAATTACCACTAATTCCAATTTTTATTGATCAAATGTATATTGAAAAACATGCTTTATGCTGTGAGCAGGTTTATCTTTGCACAGATCATAATTTTGGCCTAATTTGATGTGGTTTTGTCTCCATATAATAGAGTTTAATGCCATACTGTGGAACATTCTAAGACAATAGCATCTCCATGGAGACTAGCAGGTGCCCCTCCACCTGAAAAGTTGCATAACATTAAAGGTGCACTATGTGGCTGCTTGTTTCTGCGAATATGTCATTGCTCTGCCTGGAATGTCCTACAGCAGCTCTATTTTACGTTTATTAAATTACAGGTGGTTTATATCTCAAAAATACCTAGAAAAACACACATTCTGACTGTGAGCGGGGTTGCCGATCCACAGATCTGACTTGTTACTTGGTCTGGTTTGGTCGCCACAAAGATGGAAAGGTTTAATGCCACACTGTGAAACATTCCAGACAAAGCAATAACATCTCCATCGCCAGACAAGCATTTGACGGACTCTCTACTCTCTAAAGTTACACAACATTAATATTAATTTGTGGTGGCTGCTTTTGAGACATTTCAGTGCATTACTCAAGCTTTTTAACACATCCATTAATGCACAAAAATGAAACAAAACACCACTCCAGGTATGTTTAATTATCACAATTAAAATCGCGAAAACAGTGTCTCTGTGTAAGTTGTTTTCATTACTTTTCTAATAGGTTTTAGTTTTCCATCTCTCGTGTGATGTTCTCTCGCTGAAATAGTACGTGTCAAACAGAGTTTCATCCTTGGAGGTGAATAAAACTGAAAAATGACAACTCTGCTTTATACAAGGACAGAGTGTTAAAACCTGTGGTGCTTAAATGTTTTTGGAATAAGTTTTAAAATTGCTGATTGAGCCTCTTGAATTATTCATTAAACACTAACGAAATTACAAGCTCCATAGTTCGTCCTCAAAGTGGAGTTGCATTGACATATTTAGTTCATTGTGTGTTCTTTATATTAAGTATTGACTCTATGTATTCATATGTGTGTTTGTGTAGCCTGTGTGTGCAGGCCTTAGTGTTGGCCCCATACTAACACTTCAAACCCAATTTCATGGTGACAGTAAGTAATTTTTAACATTAAAGATGCTTAAAGATGCAAATGCTTTTCTCTGTGGTGATGTTATTGCTTTGTCTGGAATGTTTCACAATATGGCATTAAACCTTTCTATCTTTTTGAGCTATAAAACAGTTTTACCGCCGGTGTATGGTGTTTTAAAACTCCGCACACCTTCATTATATCATTTGGACTATTTCAGACCAGGAATTGACCATTTCTACTGAACTAAAGGTAAAAGGTAAATGTTAAATTGAAAACTACATGACATCACAAGGTGGAACAGAGCATTTTGAGGTCTGGAAATGTACACAGACAAATCATAAAGGATTACTCAAACATGTGTGACGTGACACACCTTGCGATATACACGATCTATTTCTCAGACTTCATCTCATAAGTTTTACTCAGAAAACGGTCCGTTGAGACATTTCTATGTAACATAATATAATTTTAGTGTCCAGAAAGAGGATGGAAGAGGAGGAAAAGAAATTATCAAATCTTTATCATCAAAGAAGGAAAAGTCTGACAGTGTAGCTCCCTTAGAGTCTATATTAAGAGTAGACTGGCAATAATATATAATATAAAATAGGCTGAGAAAGCTCTGCTCTTATTTTCACTGAAAAAAATTTCCGAGCTGTAAATCATTGAACCAAATGAACTAAAACACTTCACATATGAACTACAGCTGTACAGTAGTTATCCTGTAATACATAGTATATATATATAATATATATAACTTTATTTAACCAGGGAAATCCCATTGAGATTAAAAACCTCTTTTTCAAGGGAGCCCTGGCCAAGAGGCAGCAAAAAGACAATTACAACACAATTAAAATTACATACAAATGAGTTAAAAACAGGTAGTAAAAGACAATTACAACACAATTAAAATGGCATACAGATTAGTTAAAACAGGTACAGTTTATGGAGGCTGTCTCAAGTGCTCTCAGTCTGGATTTAAAGCCATTCAATGAAATAAGTTCTGTTAATTTCCAGTCCTTTTGCAGCTTGTTCCATGTCCATGTGTTATTATCCATCCATTTTCTTCCACTTTGTCCGGCTGGGTCGCGGGGGCAGGTGTTCACCGCCCAGTTCTCTGCTCACCTGACCCCCCATGAACCCCTCTGCGGGTGGTGAGCCCACAGGAGGGGGCTCACTCACCCGTGATAGTGTTATTATATTATACTCATTATCAGAAACAAATTACATTTTTTTGCGTCTTAAATCGAATCGATATCACGACCCATGTATCGTGATATGTACTGAATCGTGGGAAAACTGTGTCATTGCTTCCCTAATGATGTCCCGGACGGCTGCTTGAAGAGATTTTCTCTAACTGGACCTTCTCAGATTTTAGTTGAATACACCTGACATAGAGGGACGGGGCATATATCTATTTCTTCACCCTGTTCATCCCAGGTTTAGTCACAATTGGTACACAACACCAAATCTGATACCATAATGATAGTAGAATCTTGTTTTACTAAAATATATACTTATAAATACATAGGTTTTCTTTCCTACACTCAATAGACGAGTTTTGTTTGGTCTATACATAGATTTTCTGTTATTGTGTTGTGGTTAAACTTCAGCCTAAATGTCTTCGGTCTGTATGTGATGATTATGGCAATTTACCCGAGAAAATCTAATTTAACTAACTTAACTTTATAACATTAAATAATAATACCTTATTTTATATTACCATGTAGTGTTATACCTGTGTAATCCCTCAGTCGCCCAGGTTTGTGCTCTTATTTTGTGCTCTTATACTTGTTCTGATACAGCTCAAGATGATTCTAAAGCTCTTCAGGAAAGCGTCATTTCTGTCCTGTGACTGTGACTTTTTTGTTTGTTTCGATACTTGTTCAAATCGAGTGTTGGTACTAGTTTCAGTATCAGATTTTCCTGTACAATCCTCGTAGGCCTATATTTTGTTTTATTTGTTTGATAATTGAAATCGCTTTGTTATATTTGGTAATAATTAAACTACTGCTCACTGAATAATAGTAATAATGGTTTGGTCGTGGCAGTTGTAATTATAATGTTCACAATAAACAAATTTGAATTTCTTGTGCTTTTAGGTTTACTCTGGTCTATATCCATTCCCTGTTGCATCTGTTGCCCTGATTAAAACATAGGGGGAGGGGGGGTGGGACATATTTCTATTTCTTCACCCCGTTCACCCCATCGCCCGGGTCGTGTCTGGCCGTATTGTGTTGTAACACCGCCTGCTTTTAAATTGCGTCATGTCCTCTGAGCTGTAGAAAACGTGATTCCGTAATTGAGATTTTATTTACAAGAGAGAGCCGTAATCTTGTTGTGTCATGCCAGGATGCAAATAATCCGCAGGTTTCCCTCGCTATCCTACAGATGTTACATGCCCCCACTCCCTCCCTCCTCTTCTCTCTTTTCGGTTTCTCTCTCTCCATCCCCTTTCTTTCCCTCCCTCTTGCTATCTCTGTCTCTCACACACATGCATGAAAGCTTTACCTCCCTACCTCCTCTCTCTTTCTACTCCTCTCCCTTTCTCTGTCTCACTCTCTCTTTCTTCCTCCGCTCTCTCTCTTTCTTTTCCTGCTCTTCCCTCCCTGCTCTTCTTGCCCTCTCTTTCTCTCTGTCTCCCCTTCCTTCACCATTCCTCCCTCTTTCTCCCTGCTCTCTCCCTCCATCTCGCTCTATCCTTCTCCCACCATCCCTCCCTCTTCCTTCCTGCTCTCCCCCTCCATGTCTCTCACGCTCTCCCTCTTTCTTTCTGTCTCTCCTTCTCCCACCATCCCTCCCTCCTTCTCCTCTCTCCCTCCATCTTTCTCTCTCCATCTCTCTCTCTTTTCCTTCCCCTATCATCCCTCCCTCCCTCCTTCTCCCACCATCCCTCCCTCCTTCTCCCTGCTCCTCTCTCCCTCCATCTCTCTCCCTCCCTCTTTCTCCCTACTCTCTCCCTCCATCCCTCTCTTGCGCTCTCATCTCTCTCTCTCTTTTCCTTCCCCTACCAGCCGTCCCTCTTTCTCCCTCTCTGCCCCTCTCACCCTTCATCTCTCTCACGCTTTTCCTCGTTCTCGCTCTTTCTCTTTCCCCTACATCCCTCTCCCTCCATCTCTCTCTTCTCCTTTCCCCATCATCCCTCCCTCTTTCTCCCTGCTCATCTCTCCCTCCATCTTTCTCTCACACTTTTCTTCTCCCTCTTTCTTTGTCTCTCCTTCCTCCACCATCCCTTTCTACCTGCTCCTCTCTCCCTCCATCTCTCTCAATCTTTCTCTTCTCCTTCTTCCACCATCCCTCCCTCTTTCTCCCTGCTCCTCTTACTCTCCGTCTGCCCCTCTCTTGCCTCTCTCTCTCCTTTACTCTCTCCATCTCCCTCCCTCCATCTCTCTCTTCTCCTTCCCCACCATCCCTCCTTTCTCCCTGCTCCTCTCTCCCTCCATCTCTCACTCTATCTCACCCTCTCCATCCCCGTCTTGTCTTCTCCCGCACTCTCTCTTTCTCTCTCTCACGCTCTCCCTCTTTCTCCCTGCACCTCTTGCTCTCTGTCTTCCCTCTCCATCTCTCCCTGCTCTTCTTGCCCTCTTTCTCTCACACGCTCACTCCCCCCTTCCCCCACCATCCCTCCCTCTTTCTCCCTGCTCCTCTTAGTCTCCGTCTGCCCCTCTCTCCTCCCCTCTCTCTCCTTTACTCTCTCCATCTCCCTCTCTCCCTCCATCTCTCTCTTCTCCTTCCCCCACCATCCCTCCTCTTTCTACCCCAATCTGTCACTCTATCTCTCTCTCTCCATCCCCCTGTCTCGTCTTCTCCCACGCTCTCTCTTTCTCTCTCTCACGCTCTCCCTCTTTCTCCCTGCTCCTCTTAGTCTCCGTCTGCCCCTCTCTCCTCCCCTCTCTCTCCTTTACTCTCTCCATCTCCCTCCCTCTCTCCGTCTCTCTCGCTCCGGCGCTTCATCCCTCGGTGCGCGCAGAGTGCTCGGGCTGCTCACACTCTCCGCGCACACACACGCCGAGCCACTCCGCTGCGATGCCACGAGTGCGACTCTTCCCCGGACTTGAACCATGCGCCGCCGCCTGCGTCCCGCCGCTGCTCCCGCTCCCGCTGCTGGAATGATCCGACTGAGAGGCGCTTTCAAGGGACTCACCTGTGGATTTGCGCCCCCGCCGCCACGATGCCTTATCTGACCAAACATTTGATTCTGTGCGCTTTGCTCCTCTGTCTGGTCGTCACGGGGCGCTGTCGCAAGCACGGCCACCGGGTGAGGAGATCATGGACCGGGAGCGTGGAGTCTCCAACGCAGACGAATACTCAGACACAAACGGTGAAACACGGCCCGTAAGTACCATAAAAAGTATTCTGTTTTACGCATAAGGCTAAATTAAACCACCGTGTCATATTTCTGAGATGCGTTTGGCTGTGCGTAAAAATATAAGGTTTTAAAAGATGAATTCCAATACAACTAACACAACTATCGGACTATTTTAAAGCACTTTATGCACAGTGCCAAATGTGGATGTGCGTCATGAGGGGAGATTTAGAAACATCTACACAATTAAACCAATACAGCTTAATTTTTGGGCTTTAAAACCTCTTATAGAATCCGTGCGTAATTCATTTTGGGTGGCTCCAAATGGGTCTCTGTCAAATCTGCGCAAAGGTGTGGCCGGTAGACGTCTTTTGGGAGGCGGATCGCAGACAATGGACCGCGTGTGCGTTCAGGTGAGGCGGCACATGCAACAGTTGAGATCCTTGCGCCTGTTCCAACTTCTGTGAGACGTGCGTGCATAGCGTGCGTGTTTGGAGAAGTGGAAACACCGAAAGGCTAAAAAAGGCGTGGATTAAAATGGGGTGTGACATCCTATCTAATAAAGGTCACCCCGACCGCGCATCGCAGCAGCCTGTACCGCCAGTGACCATCGTATCATCCGGGGACACAACGGTGGCTTCATTGCAACTGGCTGCAATATATATGCTAAGCAGCGGTGGTAGTGACAGCAGTTGCGCATCTCCAGTCAATTCTGCGCAGTTTGAGGGGTATTTTTTGGCAGTGATGGAGCTTTAAAAAAAAACGCGAGGTAGGCCTACTTAAAACTACTTCTTCTGTTAAGCCCAAGGACACGAGACACCCAAATGCGCCAGAAACGCGCGGCCGTCTCTGCCACACATTGACCTCTTGTGGCCGTGAGAATAACGATCAAGTCCAAAGAGCGCGCCGAAGTTTCAGTGAGGAGGAACCGGAGTGAGTGAGGTGCGAGGAGGTGGTGATGTGGACCGTGCGGGGTGCAGTGACCTCGAGATAAAATGTTAGGCTGGTTGCCAAAGTGCAGGCATTGTTTTAGATTTAACTACCCAACTTTTTCCCTCATAAATTAGCAGTGGTGCAAGGTTATGAAGTGTGAGTAGTAAAGTAGTGTACTGAAGAATACACTTTACTTAAGAGCATTTTCAAGTGGATACATTTTACTTTTACTTCATTACATCTGAGAGCAAGTAGCTGTACTTTCTACTCCACTACATTTTTGCACAGTAAGGTAAAAATTATTATTATTGTTGTTATTTGAGACCTGCTGAAAAGCCTGAGGGGTTTATTTTATTATTATATCAGTTTTCTTTTTCTTTTTTTCCCCTTTTTTTTTTGTAGTTTGTAGTTTGAGCACGCAAAACTATACGCTAGGATCAAAATTGATACATTTGAAGCTTTATATACCTCAAAATTTACGCAAAATACCTTTACTTTTTACTTTAAAGAACATTTGTTAAAATTTTTTTGTACTTTTTACTACAAAATTAAACTAAATTACTACCACCAGTTTTGAGAGTTTATTGTAAGAAAACTGGAACAAAAATCAAACTGTTTCATAATGTCTTCTTCTCGTTGCAGAACATTTTATTTACTGCACAATGGTAAGAAAAAGCAGTGCATGTTACTATGTGACACTTTGGGATGAGAGCTGATACTGAGTTGACACGGGGCTCCATCCAACTTCACTTTTCGATCCTAAAATGTTCTTAAACTTTGCCAGTGGCCACAAAATCATACATGTGAATATTAGCAATGCACCAAAGAGTTTTTATAGGAACAAATGTCTTAGGTTTTGGTATTTCTTCTGGTCACAGTTTAAAAATCAGGTCTTGTTTTGTTTAAATTGTCTGTACAGCTAAACTTTGACTTGAATTTGCCATTTTAGGGTCTTCACAGTATGTAGACCCAATAGCCTGGTCTTAATCCTTGTATAATTCTGGTTTAGACCTGGTTTAGTCATGGATTATTTACTTTCTGTGGTCTACATTGGTTTAGTTTGGCCATGACCTATAGTCTAATGTTATAATCTATTCCACATTCGAGTTCTGTCTTTGAATTTGCATAGACCTGGTTTAGCCCAGTTTTGTCATTGTCGTTTTTGCCTTTTAAATCCCTTTCTTCATTCTACTTGTTTGAAACTTTGAGCGAAAATTGCCTGAGGTTTTAATATGGAACACTTCTCTTTTAAATCTTTAAACGACAATGTCAAATTTAACACGTGGAGGTGTGCTTCGGTTTGCAGTCAAGGCTGAATATTCATGCTATAGCTTTTCTGAATACTGCAGTGACATTAGGAGGTGCTGAACCCAAATGTGTCCTTGGGTATAAAAAAGCTTTCACAATTCATTAACGTTGTTTTTTGAAGTTGAAGAAATTCAGAGAGTAACAGGTACAAAGTGACCAGGAGTTATTTTATTAAATTTTTTAGCAGTGAATTATTAAAAACTTTAATAGATGTTTTATTTATTTTTGCATTTTGTGTCTGGATACAAAAACCTTGAACGTTCACATTTACATATTTGACTCCGCCGAGCTGCAAAACCCTCTAGCAACGTTGCAGTGTTGAGGAAGCCAATAGCCAAGAGGTTTTGGTTCAGTGGACTATTTTGGATTCATGTTAGCGACATCTCGGCAAATGAAAACATATCTTCTTAGCGTGTGTGTGTAGTTAAACTTGGACCGTTATCAGTACCAAGGAGAGTCTCGGAAATATCAACTTGGAACCTCTTAGAAGTGTCATGATTTGGCTGCTGTGTAGGTGTAACTGAACCTACAAAGCTGATATGATGAAAGAAAGTGAGTATTTCACGGTGCTTTTCACAGTAGTCTAATAATTATAGGATATGGTGCCTTTATTTTTAATTTAACCTTTATTTAACCAGGAACAAATCCCATTCAGGTGAAAAAGCAACTTTTCAAGGGAGTCAGCACAACTTTCAGACAAATAACAATAAAAAGACATGATCGCAGATTAGGAAAAACAAGTGCACGTTTTTGAGGCCGTCTCTGATGCTTTCACCTTATTTATCGAAAAATAGCTTTAAAGGTGCACTGTGTAGTACCATTATGTGCAATATGTAACTCATCTATCAAATACTCTACTATACCTTATTCAATCCTACCTGCACCTTTGTATGTTACTATATTTTATTACATTTTATTATATTTTATTATTTTTTACTATATTGTTTACTTACTTAACACTTTTTAACAGTACGCTTTATTGCAGCTATTAGTACTTCTTGAATATATTAACAAGTCAAAAGGTTCTTCTCATCCTAAACATTTCGTTGCACTGTTGACCTTGTGTTGAACCCGCATATGACAAATAAACATGAATCTGTAACTTTTCTAAGGGACAGTCCACCACCTTCTTGTCTTCGTGGAGAAGTTATTGCTTTGCCTAAAATGCTCGAATGTCCCGGGCTGGCATTAAACAGATCTATCTCTATAGATATTCATTCATTTATTTATTATTAAGGGCCACAGAGCAAAGTCGGTGGAGTTTGTTTCCGGTGCAGCACTTAATACTTAATGCTCACATCTCTTCTGTGACAGTTACATTATCAGCAAACAATAAACATTCAATACAACCAAGAGTAATGATTAATACACAGGTTACATCAAGACAGTGATTGATTTAGTGTCCGTACGGATATTGGGGGAAAAAACTGTTTTAAAATTTAAGTTGGTGGTGAGAGAGCTGTAGCGCCCCCCAGAGGGCAGGAGTGTGAACAGGTGATGCGCAGGGTGTGTGTGGTCTGAGGTGATTTGTATTGAGCGCTGTGGTCGAGAGTGTCTGTGGCAGTGTGAGACCAATGATTTAGGATGATTTGTTAATGATGCCTTGGAGTTTTTAGCATGAGTGACTGTTTAAATTTACGTACCAGACTATTACGGATGAGGTGAGAATAAAGTCAGTTATGGCCGAATAAAACTGAAGGAGAATATTGTGTTTTACGTTGAATTTCTCAAGTTGCCTGAGCAGAAAGAGTCTTTTATTGGCCTTTTTGTAAATGTTTCTATATTAATATTTATACACATCATCTGCTTGTGTCACTGTACAAGGAGGTGATGCCGCCAGGTCAAGTTTTACAAGCCAGATCTGTGGAGACGCCTGCCCACTCACAGTAAGAAAGCAGGTTTTTCAAGCTGTTTTAGTGCAATTGCAATATATATTATAAGATAATAAATGCAAGATAGATTTTATTGCCAAGAGTTCAAACATTTCCAATAACATCTCCAGGGAGACAAGCTCATGACGGACGCTCCACCAAAAAAAGTTACATAAAATTGGTTGTTTTATAAATGTAAAAACATAAAAAATTAAAATACGCAGTAACTATTTTATTAATATATTGGCCTATGGGAGGCATTTTTGTCATTTAGTAGGAGTATCATTGCAGTTAACCTTTCCTTGAATCTCCCTCTAAGTATTCATATTGCAGAGACTCTCTTTTTTTTTTTTCAGTACATCTCCAGTGTGTTGGCGAGTTGTGTGCGGTGCGTCTTTTTCATCTTAATAAAGAGAGTATCGTATTAAAACCTGAAACCGAAGTGGCCTTTATTCAAGTCATGATCACATTGGGTTTAATATGCAAGACCATGGATCCAGACACTTTAAACCAGCGAACGCACAACACCTCCATAGTCCCCGAGCTGCCTCTCTCTGTCACACACTGATCAAAATTATATGTTTTTCCTTTTCTTTTTTCACACCAGCGCCAATCCTGCATGTTAAGTACGTCAGGTAAAACCGATGGGATGATGCACAAAGACTTGAGAAAAAGGAGAAATACTTTTTGAACATAATAACATAATTCATGTTTAATTACTCAAAAGAATTTATGGTAAGTCAGTATTTTAACATCATTTTAGTGTTTTACTTTACATTTGACTGCTTGTTTCAGGTCGGTTGTTCAAAATTTTAGATTCGAGTTATTTTAGTATTAATTTTATCTATTAGTATTTTGTCAATTACTAAAAATTGATATATTCATGTCAAAATCATCTCAGATAAATGTTAAAGCTTTTACATTCTCTGCCAAGATAGTTTTTTCTAAGTCTTTCTAATTCCCTTTCCCCCGAGGTCCCGAAGCCATGATTATGAAACAGTAGTTTAAGCGTCTGGAGCCGTGACACATCCAAAACTCTGAGTAATGATGATTCGCAATTAGCAGCGTCACTACCGTTTGATTCCAGGTTAACTGTGGTTTGAATATTGATTTAGGCACAGACTACGCCAAATGCCCTCCCTGACACATTTTCAACATTTTTGAATAGAAAATAGACACTGATTGATGACTTCTTGCAGTACAAAACAAAGTACATGTATAAATTGATATAAAAAAACTGTTAATGTTTAGAGCAGGCATGTTCAAACTATGGCCCAGGGGACAAATGTGGCCCTCAGGCTTCCAGGTGAATTTGCCCATAGTACCGCAAGTTGTACTTTTTACTGCATGTTTTTGAAATCTGCCTTGATCAAGCAAATTTCACGTGTCCTTGTGAGGGTCTAAGCATGAACAAAGGTCTGGAGGGTCATTCAAACCTGTGCACAGATTTGAATTACTCACTGTTTTGACCCTCAGTCTATGACCCTCGATCGGCCCTCACGCTGGTCTGTGTTTTAATATGTGGCCCTTGATGAAAATGTCTTGTATTTGAGATTGGACCCCAGGAATACTAGTCTCTGCTTCTGTAGAGACGAATGGGGATCCTTAAATAAACAAATAAACAAATAAACAAATGAAAAAAGTTTGGACACTCCTGGTTTAGACCATACACCGATCCAGTGCTGGTAGCAGATGTTGGTGAATTGCTAGATCGGATTTAAGATTCCAAATGTCAGTTCTGCTTGTTTGGACACATAATTGATGTAATAAGACTATTTTTTGATCGTAGGCGTCCCAGAAAGTTTCATAACGTTTGAATTTTTACACAAAGTTGTTCTGTTACTTGAGAGAATAATGGATGGATTTTAGCCTTAACTTTTTATTTTAGTTTAAAGATGCAGTGAGCAACTTTTCTGTCACCTGCTTGTCTTCATGGAGATGTTCTTGCTTTGTTCAGAATGTCCCACGGTAGAGATGAAACTTATCCATCTCAAGGGAGACAACTGTAGGCTACATTACAGGTCAGATCTGTGGAGCGGCAACACTATTCGCAGAGAGAATCATCGTATTTTTCAGCAATAGAAACATCCGTAATGAATAAATCCTAGATAGATGTGTTTAATATCATAACGTGGAACAGTTCAGGCAGTAACATCTCCATGGAGACAAGGAAGTGATGGACACTCAACCAGAAAAGTTACCTAAAGCACCTTTAAAGGAAATAAATACTGTTTTCAGGCTCTGCACTTCTGTTGTTAGCATGTATTTAAAATGAAAAGCTGAATCAGTGCATCTCTAGTATGGACAAATGGCTTATGGATATAATTTCAAAGGCATGATGATTTTTGTTTTTCATTTTACTGTTTATGTTGATCAAAACAAAACTGACCCCTGAACTCAATCTGGCATAGCTGAAACCTGCCATCATTAAACACAACCTTGTCAGCTCGCCAGCCATTCACACACGCTTGGCAGAACTTTTCATTTATTTATCCCTATACTGGCGAGGGCTGATTTGCACAGCACGGGGGCCAAATAGCAGCTAACGCCGCCACTTTCTGTCTGGACGCCGCATACGATGGGCAATTATGGGGCAGCTCAGTAGGTTCCCGGACCCCATGCAAAGATCTCACACCCCCCCGCGCGGCCAAAGGGGGAAGCCAAACCTAAAAATGTGATTCTAAAGCAGTGGTGGAAAGAAACAAAGTGAAAATAGTGCTTCAGAGGGATGCAATTTCCACAGGATGAAGATGAGCTACGAGATTGCAGCGTAATTCTTTTGTCCGGCACCTTTTTGCCTTCATGGAGATGTTATTGCTTTGTCTGAAATGTTTCACTGTGTCTTCATTGAGACCAAGTTACAGGTCAGATCTGTGGAGACTCCGCTCACAGTCAGACTGCCTGTTTTTCTAGGTATTTTTGAGCTATAAAACCACCTGTAATTGAATAAATGTAATGTAGAGCTGTTTATTCCATGCAAAGTAATGACATATCCATAGAAACAACCATGTGACGGACCCGCAACCAGAAAGTTACACAGTGCACCTTTAAGCAGATATTTTCATGTGATATTTAAACTTTTACTTTGTTTTTTGTTTTGTTTTTTGTTTTTTTACTACAGTGTCTGTACTTGTACTTCAGTAATAAAATTCCACCGTCCTCCTTCACTCCAGATTGTAAATACTGAATACAGCTTTGGGATATTTGAAATGGTCAAAATAGAAATGGTTCTGTAGACTTTTTAAAACCTGCCAGGAGTTTCTACATTGTATGAAATAATTATAAAACTGGGATTCTTATCATGTCCAATAATGTAATAAGAATGCCATTTGGATTCTCTTATTAATTAACTAGGCTGGCCATCATTCACGTGGCTATTTCAGTATGAATAGTGTTAAAGCGAACAGCGCTGGGTAAATTGGCCGCTTATAGAGAGTTATGAATGGGAAAATCTCTTGTAGTTAATTTAACAGCTAAATTAACGGCTTCTAGTGATTTCAGGATGAATAAAAACTTACAGCATCGAGCTATTTTCTGTGAATGTAGTCCTCGTTTGCTTTCACTTCTTGTTGTGGTTTCAGGGCAAGACGAACCACACTTTATGTAAGATTTGATTTTAAATTTCATAAACGTGAGTGTCGGGTTGCCAGATCCAATGCTGAAATCGGTTGGTTTGACCCTAAAATGACTCTTTCTGATTTGAATTCTCACTACCTACACCCTGCTCCTTGGGTTTTCACACGAGAACGAGAAAAAAACGTGTATATGTGGCTTCTGTTTGTAGGTGAAAGGTCCTATATTACGCAAAATAGACTCTTTTAGTTTAGCTTTAAGTCATGTTATAATGTTACTTCATCATAACATGTCCAGAGTTGTGTTTTGCTTCATTCACATGTTTGAAAAACCTTTTATTATTAGTCCGTCTACATCTGCAAAGCTCAAAATGCTCTGTTCCACCTTGTGATGTCATGAAGTGATAGTTTTCAAGTTAACAGCTCCTTTTACCTTTTTTCAGTAGAAATGATCAATTCCAGGTCTGAAATTATCCAAATGATTCTAGTTAAAGTGGAGTTTAAAACACAGTGGAGCACTTCCTGTATTAGTTTAGTTTAGTTTATTATTTATTTGTTAGTGACAATGTACAAAAACATTAATCTCACATAGAGAAGAGATGCTTTGGGCCAGGTTTAGCTAAAGCTACTTTCCGAATGCAGTCCCTGGGCAAGTGTGCACAACAGGAAAATAAATCATACCAAAGTTACCGTTTGCTCATTCATAAAAATACTTTCTCAATATTAAGAATACTCAATACAAATACACAGCGAGCAATACACAGTAAAAGTAAACACAGCATCAGGGTCAATGTTGGCACAGTTGCTTACTGAGAAAATGTTTTTTTTTTTTTATGTCTCGAGAAAAAGTTTGCAAATCCACAGACGATTTCAGACTGTCAGGGAGCTTGTTCCACTGTGTGATGGTTTTGAATAAAAAGGCCGATTGTGCAAAGGCAGAGCATCTTTTTGGGACGATGCAATTTTTATGAGACGTGGACCTAGTTGTTCGAGTTGTTTTTTCCGAACATAGTTGAATGAATTTCTTTAATGGATGTGGAGCAATATTACTAACAATTTTGAAGGTAGTTCGGAAATTTGAAAATTGAATTAGGTTATCAAAACTTAGCATATTGTATTTGCTAAGAATATTGCAGTGATGATAATGAAATGTTTTTTTGTCCAGCACCTTTAGGCTTTGGTTGTACAGAGACCTGAGTGGTTTGAGTGTGGTCTCGTTACCACATGACGTCACAAGGTGGAACAGCGTGTTTTCTGTTTGAGAGAAGAAGCCTAAATATGCAGGGTTGGTGTGTTAAAGGTGTGTGAATGAAACAAAAGACAACTCCAGATCTGTTTGTGATGAGGAAACATTATAACATGGATCAGTTGTGAACATAATACCTTTCATTAAAACTGTAATAGTTTGTACTGTTTCTTTAAGTCCACATGCTCAAAAATACATATTTGTTTACATACTATAGAGCACGTAGTAGAATCATATGTTGTCAAACTTTATGTCACTTCATATTAGTTTGAAGATTTATGCCAGATGCCCTGACGTGGTGCGGGCTCAGTTAATTATGGTAATGATGTGGTATCACTTGCTGTACAGACCTCCTCTTGATCATATTGGAAATCAAATTCAATCAGTACGAATAAAATAATTATTGCCTAGGGGACATTTTCAAATTTAATTCACTTAAAAAATCATCAACGTCAAGATGTCATCACATCTATACATTTTTGATTCACTGCACGATGCGGCTTTAAGTGAATTAACTCTATTGAACTGTTGAGTAATGATCTATTAACAGCGTGACTGATGGTTCAGTTCCTGTGTTTTGATGTCAGTGAGGGGAGTTTTGATGTTCTAATCATAACACGTGTCTGGAAACTATTGACCCCCCTGAGTGAATCTGGTAGAAAATAGTATAGAAAGTCATATCACAATTTTAGAAACTATAGATCACACTTTTAAAATTCATTTATTAGCATTAGGGCTGTCAACGTTAACACATGCGATTAATCACAAAAAAATATTGCACTAATGTTTTTTGAACACAGATTAATCACACAGTTTATTTTGAACGCTCCTCTATGGAAAGTGTGGATAGTGACCTGAAAGGCGGCGCAGGTTATTAGGTCAGTGATCAGGTCTGTCCATACGCGGATGTGAAGATGACAGACGAGACTGTGACTGGAGCTCAGCGAAAAATTTCTCTTCAAAAAACTGCCCGACGGGACTTTAGATAAAACTAAGGTAGTTTGCAGATATTGCAGTGATGAACTCTCTTACCACAGAAGCACAACAAGTTTAAAATACCATCTTAAAGCAAAACACGTGTTTGATTCAGTGCCAGCAGCGACGCTACTTGTACCAACAACAAGCCGAGCACGACAAACAGCGTTGGCGGAACGCACCCGCGGCAATGTTGTCAACAAAACTACCAGCGAAAAATGTCAGTAATATAACTTTTTGATAATAAATTGCATTTTTGTCAAAATATTTTGGTCTTTTTTTGAAGAATAATTAACTGCGATTAATCGTGATTAATCAAAATTCTAAACTGTGATTAATCTGATTTAAAAAATGTATCGTTTGACAACACTAATTAGCATATTACAGGTAAACAAATTTTCTGAATGATGTTATAATGTTGTTTACGCATCAGAAACATACCTGGAGTTGTGTTTTGTTTCATTCACATGTTTAAAACACAAATTCTGCATATTTAGGATGAGTTTTTCTCTCAAATAGAAAACACTTGGTTCCACCTTGTGATGCCATGCGGTAAAACAGGAAGTGCTCTACTGTGTTTTTAAACGCCACCCACACCTTCACTAGAATCATTTGGATAATTTCAGCCCTGGAATTGCCAATTTCTACTGAACTAAAGGTAAAAGTAGCTGTTAACTTAAAAACAACAGCTTCATGACATCTCAAGGTGGAACAGAGCATTTTGAGCTTTGGAGATGTAGACGGACCAATAATATGTGAATGAAACAACTCGAGATATGTTTTTGATGACGTACCAACATCATAACATGGCTTAAAGCTCACAAGAGTCAATTTTTGTAATATAGAACCTCAGAGCATGACAGAAGCTGACCAATACTAAGAGAAGTTGGTGAGGGGATAGCCACAAGTTAGAATCACAATCAAATTTCTATACAATCTTATTGTGTATGTCATCGTTCCTTCTTTGTAATCCCAGCCAAATTTATAGAACAATGCTCTATTAATGCTATTCTTTTTTTCTTATTTATGCGAGTCTTGAGTCTGGATCTATGAAGAAATCATACACCAAAATCTATATGCTAAACACGGCGCGATTCAAGGCTCGCTGTTCAAATACTCCAGTCCACAACTCCAGCGCTAATACATGTTTTCTATTTTCAAACGCTCTTTTAAAATTTCACGCTTTTCCTGAGTCAAGTGTCCGAACCTTTCCCATCATGCCTCGCACCCGCAATTATCGCAGCAGGGTGGCCTCTCTGCGCGCCACTGTACGGAGCCCAGAGACCATACAATCATTTATTTATGAGTACATGACAGACAGCTCCCCTCATTCACCATGCGGCCATTTTTTACACGCTTTGTACTTTTGCATGTATTACGAAGAATTCTATTGTTTTAATCCTCCCCCGAGCTCCACAAGGTTTTAAAGAGCCCATATCACGCCGTTTTCTGATCTGTTCCACGTTGTGATGTCATGTGGTAATACAGGAAGTGCTCCGATGTGTTTTTAAAATCAAATACACCTACGCTAGAATCATTTGGATAATTTCACCCCTGGAATTGCCAATCTTTACAGAACTAAAAATAAAAAGTAGCTGTGGACTTGTAAACTACCACCACATGACATCATAAGGTGGAAGAGAGTAGTTTTAGTTTTGGAAATGTAAACGTCCTAATAATGCAGGAGAACTCAAAGATGTGTGAATGAAACAAAACACAACTCTGGGTATGTTTTTGGTGAGGGAACAACGTTCTAACACGGCTAAAATCTCAAAAGAGTCAATTTTGTGTCATATAGAACCTTTAAGCAGTAGTTTCAGCGTTAATGATTCTGGCTGCCTTCGTGAAAATCTGTTCAAAGTAAAGTTTTCAGTCTTGCCAAGTCTTAATCTTGATTTTTGAATTTTCTTTTTCTAAGATCACTCGCCAAGAAGCCTCCAGATGTGACCAAGTCTCGCAAAGTCAAGACAGAGCATTTGCTCAGAGTAGATGATCACGACTTCACCATGAGGCCCGGTTTTGGAGGTGAGTCTCTGTTTGGTCTTTTTATTCTTATGCATTTAACCAGAATATACAAATTTTCATTCATCTGTATGTCTATAGTTCATCTATACATGTAACGCTGATACCAAAAAACATTTTCTTCTATTGGAGCTAATATCACTGCTACAACCTCAGAGCTGTACTGTTTAAAGCTGAACTACTTTTTATACTTTGTACTTTTGCTACGACCAGTATCTCAGTCTTTTACAGCTGGTTCGCAACCTTTTTTGACAAGTGACCTCTATTTTACCCGTGGATACGTTGGAGACCCAAACTTCGTATTCTTTTCTATTCCTATTCTATTACAATTCTAAAGAAGACATTATCCAAATGAGGATTAACTGAACTCAATTATTTAGCTAAATCTGGCAAAGCCTCAAAGTGAAGAGCTGTTCGAGTATCGCCTGAAGTAGCTTGCGTACTGAGCAACAATGCTTTCTATCTGTTTTCACTCTCTCGTCACTTATCATTGAAAAGATGAATACGTCCCATTTCGGAGCCTGTCTCCCCGCTCTCTCGAGGCCAGACTTTAGGGCAGTGTGATTTACTGGACCTTGTTTCTCCATGGAGACAGTAGATATGTCCTTCTACTTTTTCGAGCTTGACGGATGCCTTTATTCCAGTTCACAACGAAGAACAAACAAAGCCACTTCTAAAATCGATATTTCTCCGGATGTAACAGGGGAGAAGGGGAGGACCAAGGCTCAATATCCCCTCTGAGATGACTCAAGCTGGGGTAGAAGCGAATTTATCAAAGTTACGTGACAGTACAGACACCAGAGCAAACAAATACGCAAGTAAAAGTATCACTAAAAGGCGCGTTGTCTAACTTTTCTGTTGGAGGGCCTGTCAAGTGCGTTAGTGCGTTAGTGCGTTAGCGTGCTGAGTGCCTTCAGTCTGATAACTGTTGCTCTTTAGAGCGTTTCTCAGATATGTGCGGCTCTTTGAAGCTAAACCAGTTTAAAGACTCCATCAAATCAGACTCGACTGCGTGCATCTTCGTTTTTCCTCAATAATCCCGTAAAGTCGTTATCAGAATCTACAAAGATAGTTTCATTTTTGTAGAAGTAAAGCTGTTTTTTCAGGAAGTTATGAGTTTGCGTGGCTTTGAAATCGAATCCATATTATAGATTCTTGTACGAAAACAGTTGGTATCCTTTAAGTACGTGTAGTCAGACTTCAACATATGACAAGTTTTTGAGAAGTCTCTTTCACATACTGCAATTAATAAAGGCTTAAACTGAGTCTTAAGTCTTGTTAGAACGATGTTACCTCCTCAGAAACATACCAGGTGATGTGTTTTATTTCATTCACACGTGTTTGAGTCATACTTTATTTGTCAGTCTACATATCTAAAGCTCAAAATTTTATCCCATGTTTTTATGTTTTGTTTGAATAAAAAAATGGCATTAAGTACTGGGGAGTTACAAAAGCACTTCTACAATGACAGCAAAAATATGAAATAAAGGACCCTATTTGTTTTTATATGTTTGGGTGGGTTTGGGTGGTCCTGCTCGGGTGCAACTTATATATTCCATTTTTCACACTGACAGCCCAAATATATGAATCACATATATGAATAAAAAATGAAAAAACAAATCATTATCTGTTTTTTCATTTTGGTTTTAGAGACAAATAATAAAGAAAAGAGTTGTTTTTTTGTTTTCTTTTTGGTTCTATATTGAAAAACTAATGAAAGAATGATACACGGATTGTTCTCTTATGGGTTGTTTTTATTACTATAACTTCTATAACTTGCCTTTCGAGATGAAATGTCGGTTCTTGTCTCTGAATTTATAAGATAAATTTCCCCCAAAAAGTGCCACTTATAGTCCAGTGCGACTTATACATGTTTTTTTCTTCATCATTATGCATTTTTTGGCTGATGCGACTTATACTCTGCAAAATACATTAATCAAAAATGGTGAGGCCAAAACTGTGAACTGGATCGCATAATTTATTTCTTATAAGTAATGTCAAAATGTTGTCTTGTCTTGTTCTCGTGTTTCCAATCTCTTGTCTCATTTTGTAACGTGGAAATTGTATCTCGTCCCATCCTTACTGCAGAGTATTTGCTTTATTTTTGTTGCCCTGTTTGTCATGCACTAACTTATGTAGGATTAGAGAAGGAAAAAATGCACGCACACCCATTGCAAGAGCTGCGTTTTCTTTTTTTCTCTTAATAACTTGCAGTACAAAGCCAAAATTACATGCTAAAATACTGCCATGTATTCCTTCTCATTTAAGAGAGTAACTATATTCTAAACAAACATCAAATAAGAAAGCAGCTGCTACAGTTACTCAAAATTAGAATTCAGAATATGCATTTTCTGTACATGTATTTAGTTACTTCTCAACGCCGAAACGAAATGTGTATGAATTTTGAGCAATTGCGTTGCTTTTGTAGAATGGGGCCAGTCTGCAGGGCCCTGTAATAATCAGTCACAAACAGGACTTAAAACTGCTTTATGGATAACTGAGCAATATTTATTCTGCTTATATAGAACCATATTCCATAAAATACTTTTTATTTGAGCAAACAATTGTTTATTTGTTTGTGGAAGAACAGCTTGTCTCAGGATGCACAGGCCCAGAAGATAAAATGTATTTTTTGGTAAGTAAAATTGAACTTCAGTGTCAAAGAGAGTTCAAGAAAGGCAGAGTGATGAACTGTCAGTAGTTTTTGTGTCCAATCCTAAATCAAGTTCCTGTCAAATCCCTGGTGGAGGCCTCAGAATAAACAGAACAAACAGGTGACGGACCCTCCACCAGTCGGTTGGCACTGATGCTCTGCCTAATTACCTGTGGCTTTGTGAGTTTTATTTCTCTGTAAAACATAATTTCTGCAGGTTATTTTCCAAAAGAGACAACAGTGAACTCAAGGTTTGTTTTTTGTTACACCGCTGATACCATCCGTGCACACCGGCTTGTGAAGCGTGAAAAAAAAAATCACCTTGTTCATCAGGTTTTGTTGAAAGCTGAGAGGTTCCAATGGGATTCTAGTTTCTTTGTGGAGAGACAGAGCATATTGTGAAAATGGGACTAAAAATAGCTTTGGAGCGAGCACAGATCCCAGCAGACTACACAGCGCTAGTCGCATTAGCAAAGAGACTCTCCCTGTATTTCCACTATAGCCTCCCCTGGAATTAGACAGTGTTAAAGGCGCATTGTGTAAGTTTTCAGTTGGAGGGTCCGTCACCTGCTTGTGTCCGTGGAAATGTTATTGCTTTTCCTGTAATATTCCACAGTGTGACAATAAACAGCTCTACCTCACGTTTATTCAATTACAGCTGGTTTTATAGCTCAAAAATACCAAAAAAAAACAGATTCTGACTGTGAGCGGGGTCACATCTCCACAGATCTGACCTGTAACTTGGTCTGGTTTGGTCCCCGTGAAGATAGAACGGTTTAATACCATACTGGGAAACATTCCAGACTAAGCAATAACATTTCCCTGGAGACCAGCAGGTAAAGTAAAGAGGGAGGCTTTTGTGATAGAAAAACATCCTTCAAGTACTGCAAATTGTGCTTTGAGCTGATGACTTTGAATACTAGTAATGTAGCAGTTGTCTGGAATGTTTCACAGCATGGCACAGTGCAAAAAAGCAGATATAGACACTTAAATCTATCAGAAAATGACTTAAAAGTAGTGAAATTATCTGTCCATGCAGCAAGATCATTTTATTTCACAAGATTTCTTAAAATAAACGATCTCTAGACTAGAATTAAGCAGTTTCAGAACTAGTAAGTAGATAATTAATATGAAAACAAATGAAAAACCTGATATAAGTTTTAAAATATTGGCCAGATCAGACACATTTGCAGTGTATTAAACCTTTCTAACTTCATTGAGACCAAACCAGACCAAGCTACAAGTCAGATCTGTGGAGAGGCTACACCGCTCACAGTCAGAATGCCTGTTTTTCTAAGTATTTTTGAGCTATAAAACCAGCTGTAATGGAATAAATATAAGGTAGAGCTGTTTAGTGTCATACTGTGGAACATTCTAAGCAGAACAATAAAAACAAGCAGGTGATGGACCCCCAACCAAAAAGTTCCACAGTGCACCTTTACAGTAAACCAGGAACACTGAAAACACCTCTTTTTGTCGAGCATGTTTTGCAGTCAGGGAAATGCACCCTCCTCTAAAAATACATACAGACGCACTCTCCATCCGTCAGCCCAAATCACCGCCTCCTATCTACCCGCGATACATTCTGTGGTTTATTTCGCAATTTTATATTTATTTTATTTCAGATCTTTCATTCACTGTAGCACCGCTTTTTAGAACTACAGCTTCTCCAGAGATGCAACTCACCAGCGAAATTCAATCCTTTTCTTTCTTTCTTTTCAGTCCAAGTCAAGTACAAGCCATGGAAATGCATCTCACAAGATTATTTTTCACACATGCATAGTTTCGTGGCAATTTTACCTTTATCGAGGCTTGAGATCTCGCGGTTCGAGATCTTGTCCCATCGCCATCTACACAATTAACATTTGTAATAATAATAATAATGTAATATGTTTTGCACTTTGTATTACCGTTGTTAAAAGTATCAAAAATCAGATACTATAATCGATACTGAAACTAGAATCACAATAAATTCACATTGGGAACACAAAGGAAAATAATGATATGATGCATCTGAAGCCACAGTTGCCCTGGGAAAGGCTGTAAAAAGAAAAGGTACCTCCAATACTCCAATATTTACAACCATTCCCTTTTCATTCCCCCAGCGGAGTGCCCTGCCCAAGGACACAACACCGAACAAGCATAAAGTGTCTAGAGTTGAATTCAAAGTGGCATTTGATTTTATTTTTTGTGTCACGCTTTTGTATTTTTATGGACAATTTTTGTGCTGGATTATGGGTGATGAGGGCTCGTGGGCTGAGCACTGGACAGAATCGTACTACTAACCATAAGGAGGGTTCAAATAGGACCCACTGGAACCTCTTCGGGCATGTTTTTGACGAGGGAACAGCATTAAAACATGATAGCGAGCTCCAAAAAGTCAATTTTGTGTAATACACCCTTAAAACATTTTTGTCCACATAGCGTTATCCAGACATACTTTGCCCAGTTGGAGACTACAAAGCATGCTGGGTAACATATTACACTGGCCTTTCGCCTCCTCAGCCTTGTGCTTCTGCTTATGTGGAGCTCCTGTAATTGTCATTTCAGCTCTGCTCAGTGTCACAGTTCTTCTAAAAGTTTTTGAGAGCCTGTTCTTCACTTTCAGCTCTAGCAACATCTGCAGCTTCAGCAAACTGGACAGAGCTATAAGGCCGGAAACACATAGCAAGCACATTTTGCCCTACACATGTGTAAAAAAGTACAGATTTGATTTTTTTTTTTTTTTTGTCAGCACTAAAGATGCTGTATCTGAAAACTTCAAAACTGAAATAGTTCATTTTAAGCTGTTTGCAGTGGTCTAAAGTTATTCCTCAGTTACCTTAGGCATTCAGAGCACCTTAATTATTCACCACAATGATTTTATAAGCACTTTTCACACCTTTCAGAGACCAGGTCAGAGTTTTGACATATTAAGTGCATTATAATTAGATGCATGCAGCATATTTTGACCCCAAGAGGTGTTAATACAGTATCTCTCTATTGGGGAAAGACAATTTTGGTTGAAATGTGCAGTGGGGCGCTAGTGGCAAAAGACCGTCATTGTGTCCTTAGGCAGGACACTTCACCCACATTGCCTAGAGTGAAAGTGCGTGAGTGATGGTGGTGGTCGGAGGGGGCGATGGAGTGAATAAATAAAGATCCGTAATGTGCTTTGGGTGTCTTAAAAGGCGCTATATAAATGCAATGATAAATTAATGACTGCATAATCAGGTACAGGAACTTTAAAGGGAATGGGAAGGAACGCACCATCGTGCATGCATATATTTCAGAAAGTAGAATCCAAGCTTCGGTTTCTACTTTGCTACTTCTACTTTAAGACATTTTATTATGTTACCTTCTCAAAAACATACCAGGAGTTGTGTTTTCATCCATACGTTTGAGTAATGCTTTATTATTAGGCAAGGCAAGTTTATTTGTAGAGCACAATTCGTACACAAAGTAATTCCAAGTGCTTTACACAATAAGAAATACATTAAAATCACAATACAAACAAATCAAAACCTAAGTAATATCATAAAATGTAATAATAGAGAGAGACATTAAATTAGACAGAAAATTTTAGAGAAGTGCGTAATGAGAAATTAAAACCTTTCAGTCATTTTATTAGTCTGTCTACATCTCCAAAGCTCATAATGTTCCGTTCCACCTTGCGATGCAGCAGTTTTCTTTTACCACCTACTTTATACCTTTTGTTCAGTAGCGACGGGCAATTTCAGGGCTGAAATTATCCAAATGATTCTATAGTGAAGATGTATGGACTTTAAAAACATAGTGGAACGAGTGTTTTTTCCCCTTTTGAGTCAAGAACGCAGTCTAAATATTCAAGATCTGTGTGTTAAACATATGTGAATGAAAAAACACGACTCGGAGTATGTTTTTGATGAGGAAACATTATAACACGGATCCGAAAACAGCGTCATATTGAACACGGGTAAACACTCTTGAAGTCATACAAATCCACTGCTCTAGACAGTAACCGCATAGTCACTGTACACATCAGATAAGCTGTAGGTATTATACTACAGAATATGGATGTGGAGTGCCTCTGGAGCTTGTATCTCCCTCTGTCACGGCGGATAACGGATTACATCATGACTCCGAGATTGGACGCTAAATGTCAACACATGTCTAGTGCTGCTGTCTGCTGATGGATACAGGCCTATTGACTCAATCTGGTAACAGCTCCGCATCCTTTTTTTAATAGATTTACTGAGGCTCCAAATCATCCAAATTCAGACCCAAATGACGCGACAGCAACGAGACGCTACACGCCACGTGATTAGTTTACCGTGTGGTTTCTGGGTATGTTACAGCGCTAGTTTGAATCTCATTAAAGGGTCCGTGTAACAGCGTTTTCTGAGCTGCCGTTTCCTCGTCGAAAACATACCTGGAGATCTGTTTTGTTTCAGACAGACACTCTTTGACTGTTTACCACTCTTGTCTCAAAGTGAAAATGCTCTGTTCCGCATTGTGATGTCATGTGGTAATACAGGAAGTGCTCCACGGTGTTTTTAAACTCCACACACCTTCACTAGAATCATTTGGATCATTTCAGTCCTGGATTTGCCCATTTCTACTGAACAAAAAGTAAAAGGCAGCTGTTAAGTAGAAAACTACCTCTTCGTGACATCACAAGGTGGAACAGAGCATTTTGAGCTTTGGAGATAATAATAAATACGTTTTAAAAAGGCTTAAACGCTCACTAGAGTCCATTTTGTGAAATATTGGACCTTTACGGAGCCATCAGTTGAGCAGTGAGCTCAGTGAGTTATGGTGCTTTCTGTGAAGAATGATGGGTCTTTTCCAGGTATTATTAATACGTAAACTTTCTGAGGAGGGTCCCCCACCTGCTTGTCTCCATGGAGATGTCTGGAATGTTCCACAGTATGGCATTAAATGTATTTATCTTGCATTTATTCACTTGCATGTGATAATTTTAATAGGCAAGTTTAGTCCTAATGTAGATTTTGAGAGAGTTTGGTTGTGTTAGTCCTGGTCTAGTCCTGGTCTAGTCCTGGTCTGGTGCTGGTCTGGTCCAGTTTTAGGTCTGGCTTAGTTTTAGTTTTGTTTTTTTCCCAACTGTGATTTGATGTTTTCAACTCACACAAAGTCTAATGTCAAATCTCCATGCATATACAGTGTTTACTACGTTTTTTCCCAATTGTTTTAACATCTTCAGCCCAAAACTTCAGTACTTTGATTTCTCTTTAATCAAAACTTTATTTCTTTGCAAACTTCTAACTTGCTCATTAGTAAAAACCTAGCATCCATCTTTACTCCAATATTTTTCTGGCATTTCAAACGCTCCATCTCTGCGGGTGGCTTCGATGCTCTCTGGAACACAACAGGGATAAGAGCCCAGTGTCTATGGTGGCTTATATATTTATAGATGTGACCCTATAGGAAAAGTACAAAAGAGGAAAGTTTCATTTTAAAGCTTCTGCAGACTGCCATTCTTCTATTGTTCCCCATTCTCATTGGGGCAAACTGGTATTGCATTTGTTAATTATCATTTATATTAGCGCATGGGAGAATTGCCTGCCTTCCAATCCAATATCTAATTTGAAAGGATTTAGCAGTTCGGAAATTCAATGAGCACTTGAATAAATTGGACTAGAGTTTTATAATTTTTCTGCCTATGATGTGATTGTAAGACTTGAAACTTTGTGGTGAGTCAGTGTTCACATAACTTAAATTTGGGTTCTCTAATTTAATCATCCTTTAGAAAGTTGCACGTGGTTTTGCTTTATTTAAGTTGAAAACCATTTTATGAATAAGTACGATGAAAATTCAAGGTAATGAGGTCGGTCATTGTCAAGATTCCTTTAGTTTTAAATACTGCATTTACTGTACTGCAAACTACACAAAATGAAAATACTTTATAACAGCTTTTTAGAGCTTTTAATGTTGTAATAACTGTTTCCCTTCTCATTTGTCCTTTCAAAGTTGTATTTTCAGTGATATTTGCTTGTTTTTCAGTCATCTTTTTTCTCTAATACGTCATTATTCCGATCTATACCCGTTTTCTTCCGAATTGTAAGAGATCTGCTTGCCTGATTCGCTCTCATAGGAGTTTCTGACATCATGCAGTACTTTGTTGTGATGACATTTACAGTGACGTGCCATAAAAGGGCAGGCGGGGAGCAGCTCTGCAATTTACAACCGCAAACTTAAGTGTTTGTCTAATTAAGTTGTTTGAGATCAAATTTATCATTTGAATGATCCAGACAAAAGCACAATATGTCTTCTTTAAAGGAGCGGATGGAGGATGTAATTTTTTGCAGGACTCGCACCTGTCTGCCTCCATAGAGATGTTATAGATTTGCCTGGAATGTTCGTCAGTATGGCATTTAATTTATCCATTTTACATTTACTCAATTACTAGGGATGGGCACGATTAGTCGACTAATCGATAATTGATCATTAAGAATTTCGTCGATCACGTTCATTTTAATCGACAAACCGAATGTAGGTGTCTGTGCGTAACGTAGCGTGAGGAGTCGAGGCTGCGTCTCACAGCACAAACACTGGAGTTGTGGCCCCACAGTCCCAAGTCTCATCTACGGCTCCGTGGAGATCACTATATCCCCCAAAGAGTGCGTTTACCTGCACATCAGTATCCCGGTTATGATCTTTTTTTTATTTTTGAGTATCCCAGTTTCGCATGTATACGCAGTATCTCCAAAGTGACATACGCACAGAACAGACTCACCAGCCTCATCACATCCTCTGTCACAGGAAGAACACTCATATAATCCACCGAGTCGTGTTCTTTAGTCCAACCGAAGCCACATCAGCACAAGGAAAGAGCTGCTTTTTTTCCCACTTACTGTTTATGCAAATGAGCCAGGCGGTTTTAAGTTTCGTTTCTGTAAGACAAATGTGCCAAAGCTGCATTAAACACATTCTAATCTCACACAGGCTGATGTGGCTCTACAGTGATTATGGTTTATATGTTGTAAAGTTGAGTTTATTTATGCAGCTGTGTAATAGTGATAATAGTGATGATAATTTTAATATAAAATGTTAATGATTAATCAAAAATCAATCGTTAATTTTCCCGATGATCGATTAAGAACATTTTATCGAATGCCCATTCCTATCAATTACAGATGTGTTTAGCGCTTAAGAAAAAAACAAACAAACAAACATTCTTACTGTGATTTAACCTGGAGGTCCTGGCTGCAACATTGTTTTTTATAAGTTAGGTTTCATCATTTGGTTTTAGAATCAGTGGTTTCTATCACTGTAGACTCAAAGTACACCATTATATATGTTACCACTGGCAATACAGGACTAAAGCCTTGGTGGATAATATTCCTCTATTACTCAATACTATAAGCTCAACTTTCTGTAGGTTCTAATTGAATTTCATTAAAGTATACGGTTTGTAATATAAAACAGACCATTTGACTGGCCTTTAGAGGACCATATGTAATAAAACAGCAGTCGTTTTGTACAGTTTTTGCTATAGACTGCCGAGGCTCCATGCAGTAATACTACACCCAGAGGAGCAGGGCTAAAGTTGCTCATTACAGTCTGTCCATTATCTTGTTCGTAAATGACATAACCACCGCCACTTTCGAGGAGATGTTCCCTTCTTTGTGCACACTGGTAAAAGCATGCGTCAGTTTGCGCTGTATTACTGATTTAAATCCTGGCTAAGATAACACATTAAACTCACTGTTAATCCAAGTGCTAGATAGATGATTCATTTGATGTGGTTGTGTGCGGTTATGTGTTCTACAGTGTCGCCGAGCTGCTATGTGCTTTTCAGAAAATGTAACGGCTTAATTCTGGATTTAAGGGACGTAAAGCTACATACATGCAGTCTATTACTTTATTATAGAGCCTGCACACAGGAATGTCCATTTGTTTCTGAATGATGAAAATCTAGAAGCACTGTCATAGCAATTAACAATCCAAATAAAAAAATATTTTATCTTTTGAAAGGGCAAACTTCCTCAAAATGTGACCCTTAAACATTGTTTCTAAAGGGACAGTCTACAGTCTACTAGGGGGGTAAGCTAATATAAGTACGGTATCTACTTCTGCTTACTCCTTTTGAGCTCTGTGCAAATCTTATATATGATAAATGTGATTGTTTGTGATTGTCTGCTTTCTTTCTTGTACCTGCTCAAATAAACTTCATTCATTCATTCACTTTATTATAGATCGTGTACACAGGTCTATCCACGGGTTTCTAAATGATGAAAATCTAGCTCAGTTGTCTTAGCAATAAACAATGCAAAACAAAACACCGTATTCTATCTTTTGAACAGGCAGAAGTCCTCAAAATGTCACTCTTAAACATTATTTACGTATAAAGGGACATAAAACTACATGTGTGCAGTTTATCACTTTAGTATAGATGTACACAAGGCTTGGGTTTCTGAGTACTAAAAATCTAGCACTGTTGCCATAGCAATTAACAATTTAAAATATTTAATATTTTCTTGCACAAAAATTCTCAAACTGTCACTCTTAAACAGAATTTATAAAGGGATATAACGTTACATACCTACATGCAGTCTATCCATCCATCTATCCATCCATCCATTTTCTTTCACTTATCCGGGGCGGCAGTCTAAGCGGAGGCTCCCAGACTTCCCTCACCCCAGACACTTCCTCCAGCTCCTCCGAGGCGTTCCCAGGCCAGCCGAGAGACATAGTCCCTCCAGCGTGTCCTGAATACCGATCCGCCTGTCAATCTCACATGCTATTACTTTATTATACTTTATTATGCTCTATTACTTTATTATAGAGCCTGTACACAGGTCTATGCATGGGTTTCTGAGTGATGAAAATCTAGCACTGCTGCCATAGCAATTAACTATTTAAAATACTCAAAATATTCCAGTGAAAAGGGCTTCAAAATTTCACCCTAGCAGAATTCAAGGGACCTAAAGCTACATGCAGGCAGTCAAGTCTATTTCGAAGTGATGAAAGTATTACACTGCTGCTAGAAATGAACAGTTTACAAAATATTTTATCTTTAGAATGGGCAAAAGTCCTCAAAATGTCACCTTTAAACAGGAAGCTGAAACACATGAATAGACTGACAGGATTGATTGACAAATTTTGACCTTTCCTTGGTTGTTACCAGTTTTTTCTCAGTAAATAATGCTGAATAAAATATATACTCACTGTCTTGATGATTAAAATAGAGGTATTTTGTAGTAACTTTGCACAATATTGTTGCTAAAATGCATTTGGTCCTTGAAAAACAGCAATATATTGTGATAATATTGTATTGTGAGACATGTATCGAGTGTCATATTGAATCATGAGGGACCCCATGATTTCCAGCTCTACTTTCTTATTATTGTTAATCATTGTATTTCACTGTAGCAATATACCGTGCTTTCAGATCTGTTAACGTGACAGGGCTAGTCTAAAATGGCCAAAAAAAATGCATTTCGCCAACTAAAGCTAATGACAATCTTTTCATTCCTGCTTCTGTATTAGTGCGCACATTGGAACACAGCCTCACCATGGCAGTCCTGGTTCATTCACTCTCTGCAGAGCTGCTTCTAATTACTGAATAACTGAGCTTCTGTCTGTCTACCACAACTGCAGATGACCTTTAATCCAGAGAGACTCCCTCCTCTCCTTGCCTCTCCTCCTCTCCTCTCCTTTCCTCTCTCCTCTCCTTTCCTCTCTTCTCTTCGTTCCTCTCCACTCACATTCGTGTCATTAACTTTCCATCAGCGGCTCATCTCTGCTTGACCACAAACCTGCCTCTAGGTAACACGTTTTAGAAGAGTTGTGCCTCAAATATCATCACCAGTGTCATTGTCTGGATTTCTGCCCCTAAAACTTAGCAACTGCAATATTAAAGCTATTTTGAATGTGGTTTATGGTGCAAAACATATATTTTTTTAAGGTTCTCTTAGGGATACAAGTGTGAGCCTAAATATACAGGGTTTTGTGTATGTTTTTGATGAGGAAATATATCAGAGATCAGAAAATTGCGTAATATAGGTCCTTTAAAACCTATTATGCAAACTTTTCAGAGCTTTTGACCTTGTTATAGCTGTTTCTCCTCGTCATCTACCCTCTCAAAGTTGTATTTAGAGTGATTCATGCATGTGTTCAGACGTCATTGCTTCACTCTCGTCACCACCGGCACACAGCTCTGCACTTTGCTTTTCAGTTTTATTTTCTTAATCGGCGATACGCGTAGGATTTTTCTTCCATAATGTGTCCAAAATGTCCAAATTATAACATAATGCTCCACGGGTGTCATAGATTATAATGATATAGCGGGCCAAAGCACAATATATCGTCTTTGAATCAAAAGGAAAACTCACCAATGTCTCTATAGATGTGAAAATTCAAGGGGCAGCAAGTTAAAAAATGATTACAAAAAAGGATAGCAAACTCAGATGACCACTGTCCAGAAACTTTTCTATTCTTCTGAGATCACGTTGCGTCAAAAAGCCTTCATCACATCAGAAAAATGATCTTTTAATTTTTGCCCAAACGTAATCTCAGAATAATTAAATAGTTTCTGGACATTGGGCATCTGAGTGAGCAATATATTCTTTTTTGGTTGTCTTAAAAATGGAAGATCCCAGACCCAACACCTCAGAGATTCTCAGTCTGTATTCAAATGTTGTTTATCCATGAGTTTTGAAGTGATGAAAAAATATTACCGGAGCAATAACCAATTTAATACTGAATGAAAGTCCTTAAATCTACCATTTGTAATTATTGGCTGAGCCGCCCTTGTTGTATTCTCACTTATCACCACTAGATGCTGTCTACTTTACTGCTGTCTGATAGTGTGGAAGCAGGTGATAGTGTAATTGAGTAGATCTTTGGGGGTAATTTTACTTTTTCATGTAGATTCTTTAACCCTGTACTTTTACTTTAGTATACTGAAAGTCTAACCATAATTGTACTTCACTACATTTGATGGGCCAGAGCTCAGAGAATATGTAAAATACTTTAAAACAACTTAATTCAGCCCCAAAACAGTTTAATTAATCAACTTTTGATTAAAAATTTATTTAAAATGCTATTAAAGCCTCATTAAAAAGTAACTAGTACTCTGAATAGTCTTTTTTCTTGCATACTTCTCACTTTTACTCAAGTACAATTTCGGCAGCAGTAACTGATAATATTTTTAGCCATCTACTTTTCCTTTTTTTTTTTTTTTAAATTAAACTTCAAATATACAAGATGCAAGTTTGACAATAACAGAAATACATAACATTTGTTTTTAATTATCAGGGTGACGTAAGGAAAAATAAGTAAATAGAAAAGGGGAAAAAAGAAATCACACTTTAGTCCTGGTTTAATCCTGGCTGAGTCCTGATGTAAACTGGGTTTAGTCCTGTTCTAGTCCTGGTATAAAGCTGTTCTAGTCCAAATCAAGTTGTAGGTTAGTCTGAATGTTGAATGTGTATAAGAATGAACCAACATATATAATGCAAACACTACTAAAAATGCCTCAACTACACTCTGCCCATTTTATCTTATTACAGAGCGATTTATGCAAATATTTAACAACAACGACATTTGATTTGGTTGAAACAGACACCAGTCTAAGTAACCGGATTATTCCAGTGCGCTTTGAAATACCAGGACTGATACAATCTCCTAATTGAATCTGCACAGTTTGGAGATCAAAATAAGGCCCCCTCTTCTCGTCACTTCTGATGACTGAAGGGATTTGGTGTCATGTTATTTTAGGAAATGAACAAGAGAGACATTCATTATGGTTCTGTTTTTCATAGGAGTGAGAATGGAAAAGAATGAGAAATTATGTTAAAAAGTGAACAACAAAACATGGTGTATTTACACATCTTTCAGTGACAGATCCAGTGGGACTAAGATCTAGAACAAATTGTTAGCGACGTTTCAGAATACATCAACAGATGGCAACATGAGTGAAAGAAGATGAGATTAAAACATGACAAAACTCAGCTGCTCTACAAAAAGCAGTTGTGGAAAGATGACTGAAGATTTGTCCAGTTAGCCCCTGTTGGGCCTAACTGAACTTATTTGTTTTGCTTATAAGGCCTATAATGAAAGTAAACCTGGTTTAGGCTGTATCATCACTTTCTGCACTATATATTATAACTTATATAATAAGTTGCCTGAATGAACTAAAAATAAAATAATGAGTAAAATAGGGAAGGGAAGGATGGAGTGTGAGATTTACAGGTGGATCGGTGCAGTGTCTGCGGTGATGTGGTCTCTCTATCGGACTGTTGCAGTGAAGAAGGAGCTGCAAATGATTTACTGCTCAATCTACATTCCTCTCAAGTTGGGTAATGACCGGAAGGACAAGATGGCAGATACAAGCGGTCGAAATGAGTTTCCTCCTCTTGTAGCGATAAGATGAGGAGCTCAGTCACAAGGGAGGAACTCTGAGTAGAGTTGTTGCTCCACATGAAGAGGAGCAGCTGAGGGGAGAGCATCCAGATGCCTCCTGGATGCCTTCCTGGAAAGGTGTTCATGTTCCCCCGAGAGGAGGCCCCGGAGTAAGACCCAGGACACACTGGAGGAGCTGGAGGACGTGTGCTGCCTCCATAACCCGGCCAGGATAAAGTGGAAGAAAATGGATTGATGGATAATCCCTGATTTATGGCTGACAGTTAAGGGTCAGTAAGTTTATCATCTCGCAGGAGCAAGAGTAAACAGTTCAATTCTTGCTCAAACATGGTGCACAGTTTGAATGAGAAACAAGCATTGACACTATCTTGCAATTCGGCAATAAATTGATTAGTTGGACTAGTCTGAAAATATTGACCAAGTTACAATATTACACGTTAAGTTTAAAGCCATTTCCAGAGTGACGTGTTGTGATTTGAGCTGTAGGGGGGCTTCCATATAATCAACACTTGTTTATTTCTTTTTCATTTGTGGCTAAAGCTTTAAAGCTGCTCCACTAATGGGGGTGGAGTCCAGGTCAGTGGTGCCCGCAACCATCTGGAGACGCTTATACGGAGGTGGGACCAGTTTAGCTTTAGCTTTAGCCTGCCCAGTCCTTTCTTCATACAGCCTGTGTGTGTTAGCCTAGCTGTTAGCCTCGTCTTTAGCTTCTAGCCTTGATGAATAGATTAAACTGACAGCGGTTCCCCCGCTTACGGCTTAGATTAGCAGAGCCACCAATCTGTTACAGCACCGGACAGCTGTTACTCTGCAAATGACACTTTGTCCCTAAAAGGAAGAGGGGGAAAAATGGGAAAAATGGAATTACTCATGAGAGCTCATTGAGAAAAGTGTGTTCACCTGGACTGAGCAGGTGTAGCGGTGGTCTGGGCTCTCAACACAACAGTGACAGAAAAACTAACTGATGGAACTACTGGGCTGTGAATTTTGAGAAACAACAGCTGGTCATGAAAGGAAAGGTGTTATAAAGATAAACAAGGAAAAATAAGTTCACTTTAGAGTCATCTCCCATACTGTATAACTTTTGGGTAAACTGTTTTAGGTACTGGTAGCTACGGTGACTGAATATTCATTAACGGTGCTTTATAACTGTCTATAACTTCCTCACCTACAGCTGAATTAATTAATTTATTGATTTTATTTGTAAGTTTTTTATTGCTAATTTAGTATTTTAAGGTTTTTTATTGAGTTGCTTTTTTTTTATTTTGTGCCTACTCTGTGCAGCACGTTGGAGACTTTGTGTGGGTAAAATGTGCTATTCAAATCAAGTTGGATTGGATTGGAATGAAGATAGTCATGTGAGTTTAATGCTATAGGCCTACTGTGGAACATTCGAAGAAAAGGAATAATGTCTCTATGGACACAAAGCAATAGGCGACCCCTGCCCCCCTCCCCCATCACGTTATATAGTGCAGCTTTAACACTCATTTAGGATCTTATGTCGCTGTCCGGTTGGAGCATTTACCCCACAAACCAAACATTGTGCATATGTTGTTGTGTCCCTGGGCAACACCATATTCCCTGGCGGTGTGACGCTAACTGGAGGCTCTGCTCTGTCTGAGGCTTGTTAGACTTTAATCAGAGCCTTAATTTAGCACAATCTGACTAAAAATAACAAACACTTAAACCAATCCAAAACACTTGTGTCGATCGATCGCAGGCTTCTGAAAATGTGTTCTTCAAATCGATTTTGTATCTTTTTTTTTTTCCTTTTTAATTTTCAGACGATCTTAAAACTTTTTTGACTGTGTTCATTAATATGTGCATTGTGTCACCATGGGAACTGATGAACAATCCGCTAATACACATACATGTAAAACGCCCCGAGCATAATGTCCCTGCAAAGTATCATTATGTGTGCAGTAGTAGTAATAATAGTAGTAGTAGGAGCAGTAGCAGTAGTAATAGTAATAGTACCAGTAGCAGAAGCAATAGTAATTGTAATTGTAATTGTAGTAATAGTAGTAGTAGTAGTAGTAGTAGTAGTGTAGAACAGTAGTAGTAGCAGCAGTAGTAGTAGTAGTAGCAGCAGTAGTAGTAATAGTAAAGTACCAGTAGCAGTAGCAGTAGCAATAGCAATAGCAATAGTAATTGTAGTAATAGTAGTAGTAGTAGTGTAGAAGTGTAGTGTAGTGTAGAACAGTAGGAGTAGCAGCAGTAGTAGTAGCAGTAGTAATAGCAGCAGTAGTAGTAGCAGAAGTAGTAGTAGTGTAGAACAGTAGCAGTAGTAATAGCAGTAGTAGCAGTAGCAGTAGCAGTAGTAGTAGTAGCAGTAGTAATAGCAGTAGTAGCAGTAGTAGTAGTGTAGAACAGTAGTAGTAGTAGCAGCAGTAGTAGCAGTAGTAGTAGCAGCAGTAGTAGCAGTAGTAGTAGTAGCAGTATTAGTAGTAGTAGTAATACTAGTAGTAGTAGAAGAGTCAGAGTAGAAGTCAGTATATAGAGAAAATAAAGAAATAGAAGTATTTGTAATATGCAAACAACCTGAACCTTGCTTATGGGACTTGAAATAAGAATCCGTACATTCACTGCTGTGTAAATGGACCCCCTCGTGCTCCAGTGTGAACCATTCTATTAATCTGCCCACACTGTACTCCTCCTCTGTGTCGTGCTGAGGTCTCCGCTAATGTCCCGATTTGACTGAGGCCATAACATGCAAAGACCCCCGCAGTGCTGCCTCCTATCTGCGAGGAGTGAACTTTACAGTGTGTAATTCTGCCTAATTGAAATGACACATCGCTTAAAAAACATTTGAAGTCGCTTGCGTGTGGTGCTCAGATAATGTTTGGTGTAATCTGGTGAATTTTGTGTTCTGGTAAATATTAATTGTTTTGTTTGGTTTGGTTTCGACGGTGGAGTCACGCTGTTTTGGTTCAGATTCGAGTATATGCAAGTCTGAAGTGCTTGAGTTCTTGTGACATTTTTGGTTAAACGTGATCACACGGTTCTGTCAGGAATTTTCAGTTGGAAATTTGAAAGTGGAAATTTGAATGTGATTTTTTGGCAGTGTAATGGAGGTTTCAGAGTTGGAGTGTCATATTTCCGGCCAATTTGGTGATGGTATTAGAGACCGTATGACGGCAGGTGCCATTTAAAATCCTCTACGCCGAGAATGATGAAACATAAATATGGAAATTACATCAACTCCTTGTGAAAGTAGGTCCACAGAGGTCTGTTTTTGTCACGTAATATAACAAATATTTCCTTAAAGGGCCCATTACACTATTACACTATTTTTTGATCTATGTTATAATCCTTCCTGTTTCCGAGTCACAAACATACCTGAAGTTGAGTTTTGTTCTTCTCTCAAACTGAAAACACTCTGTTCTACCTTGTGATGTCATGCGGTGATACAGGAAGTGCTCCACTGTGTATTTAAACTGTGAAAACTACAACTTCATGACATAACAAGGTAGAGCATTTTGAGCTTTGGAGATGTAAACTCTGGGTATGTTTTTGAGGAGAAAACAACATTATAACATGGCTTAAAGCTCCCAAGAGTCAATGCTGTGTCATATAGGACCTTTAATAAATCAAATCTAAATCATATCCGAATTAGATGCTTTAATCCTATAGCCAGTCTCAGTAATTCACAAAACAAGGTTTAGTAATTCCAAGTTTTGAGATGTGGCTAGAGCTAAAATACAGTAAACACAAAACTACTTTCAGTTTCCAGATTGCTTTTTATGCGTTTATTTCACTTCTCTGCACCTCTGCGTCGCTTTTAGTGTCTCTATGAGTTTCTGCGAATCCTTAATGTGACGGTTTGGCAGGTGTGAGATGAGTTTTGCATCTGGAAATATTATATTTCTGATCCTCAGGCCAGTATTGTGCATCTATAAACAGGAAACAGATGTTACTTTATTGCTCCGGCAAGAGTGTTTTCACTGTTGTACATTTAAACAGGACGCCATTGATCATCACCAACGTGCAGAGGACAACTGCTAACATTTTCTAACTTTGTTTTGCGAAGTTTCCTTGTGTCCACTATGTACTTCAAAAGTCCTGTGCCCTATTTTTTCCCACATATTTGCGTTAAAATGGTCCTGCCCCATGAATAAATGTATTGTAATGTATTGTATTAGCAGCTCTTTAGGTTAAAATAAGTCTGCTGCGTGCTGTCTGCATCGAGTTCGAGAAATCGTTTAACTGTAATAATCAGGAAGCGTGTGTTAGCATGCTAGATGTTGTTAGCTTTACTGTCATGGCAAAACTCCGCACTGATCTCTGAGACTTGTTCAAAACGCTTATAAACTCAGCGCAGTGAATAATTAGGGTGCTCTCAATGTATAAGGTAAGTGAGGAACAACTTTGGACCACTGTGAAGTTTTTCGAATGAACTCGCTCTGTTTTTCACATTTTTAGGACAGATCGGGACAACGCCTTTAATTTCTCTCCTTTTTCGAGTCATTTTGAAAACTTGTGAAAGAGTCCTCCACCTCTGGATATCACAATCTAATTAGCGTGTACTCAGATGTAACAGAATTTCGAACTTCACTTTCAGAGGCATTAAATCGGGCAAAGACGCCATCCACCCTCTTCCCTTCAAAGCGAACTACTTCTTTGCTCTTGCGCTAATGACAGACTTGTGAACATTGTCTCTGCTTCTATCTGTATTCAGCAAATGTTTCCACGGAGCCTCGAGCCGCACTGAGATACCATTGTTCTTGCTCTGAATGCCCCGTTTGTAGCATATAGCCATTACTTGTGTTTTATTTAATCCACCTCTCAAGGCCCCTCGTAATTGGAAGGTCACATTTGGTCATTCCACATTTACTTGGATAAATAAGAGATAATGTTATGAGTGCTTAAGTCGTCAATATGGGGGTGGTAGCAATCGCAGCTCATTGTCAAAGCAGAAAGCACAAAGCAAATAAAGGATTCTGATTTCGTGGGTACTGTTTTCCTCCGTGTATTTGAACACAATCTGTCAGTACAGAGATATTGTACAAGCAGCTCTAGAGGTCAAAGTAACTCTGCTGTATCTTGCCCGTCATCGAGTTATAATAAAGCGTTTTTGGGATGTGCACGTTAGCATTCTAGTTGTTCGCTTTACTGTAAGAGCTTATAAACGCATCGTGGTGAATGATTAGGATACGCTGAATGCATAAGTAGGGCGACCACATGAGATTGGCTGAAATTCAGGATGGTAGTGTGGGCTCAGTATTGTTTAGGCGTTCTAAGTTGCTTTTCTTTACAAAGACACGCAAATCACATTAATTAGTAAAAATGTTGAGTTTTAATAAATGATTTTGTCTACACACAAAACAGAAGAAAGAACAAAATAAAAATGAAAACAACAAATCGGGTTCTTGAACTCGGAGCGTCCACACTAAAGCCAAGCGATTTATCATAGGGAGCTAAACTTCATAATGTAGGGGAAAGCTTGGTTATGCCTCTGCCTCCCCTGACCTCCTGTCACTGGTCCACCTCGCTGTCTCCCCTTTGCTCTGCACTCGGCTCCAAATGCAGTGGCTGCTGTGTCCTGTCTGCCCATTCAGTCAGACGCCCTGTTTTGACGTAGGAGGCGACAGAGGCGAGTACACGGGCAGTCAGGGCGGCACGCGGCCAACTCAGCCTCTCTACGGACAGTTTTAATGTTTATCAGAAAATAACCACACTACAAAAAGGCCTACCAAAAATAAGAAGAAAAGTACTAATTCTGAGGTAAAAATTACCTATTTTAAGTGAAATTATTTGCCATTGAAGTTGAATTTTCACTTACCAAGTTTTCTTAAAACAAGACAAAATACAAATCTTGTTCTAAGCAGAAACCGCTAGTTTCAAGTATTTATGGCAACATTTTTCACCTGATTTTGAGTCTATTTATCCTTGATTTACATAATTATTGCTTATTACTGCTTATTTCTAGTTTTTAACTTTAGGCTATTATTTCTTAAATAGCTACTTGTTTATAGAAGATAGATAGAAGAAGATTATTATAGTTTTAAGAATACCTTCTTTCGAGTATTCACAATATCTATATATTTGACCAAATACAACATGAAATCAATCACATTTGAAACTGCAATTACTGAAAAGTCACATTTTCCACTTTTCTAACATCTTAGAAATGCCGTACATCTCTGCCTAAAAGCCACAGGACACTCCTTTGAGGATAGTGAGGTACAGATCTGAGAAAAGAATTGGTTGAGGGAAGTTAAAGAGGCTTAACCCGGCTTGATTTAATATAAAAAGTGCTTAGAATAAGTTGTAATATCTAGATAAGATATATCAGGCTGGAATATCTTGAAAGAAGTAAAAAAAAATCTCATTTTATTAAGTAAAGAAAAACTTTAAATTTATCTTTTAAGATGAATCTACTTAATTCAAGTCACTTTAACTATGCTAGAAAATCCTTTTTGCAGTGTATTCAGTGTAATTATCGGGACATTTAGGGCCGGATCTGGATTCGGGACTAAAGCCTATATTCCAGGACTGTCCCAAATTCTTCAAGACGTCTGGTCACCCTATGCATAAGGCAAGTGAGGAATAACATTAGAACACTGCAAACTGTTAAAGATTAATTCGTTTTTTTGTTTTGTTTTTTTGTTTTACGGTAAAAATAAGGAACAGCACCTTTACAGGGGTCATATTACACTCTTTTTGATCTCTGTTATAATGTTCTTTCCTCATCAACCACTGTGTTTTTAAACTCTTTACACATTCACTAGAATCATTTGGATAATTTCACCCTGGAAAGTGCCAATCTCTACTGAACAAAGGTAAAAGGAGCCGTTAACTTGAAAACAACAGGTTCACGGCAACAGAAGGTGGAGCAGAGCATTTTGAGCTTTGGAGATGTAGACAGACAAACAATAAAAGAAACAAACAATTAAACGTGTGAATGAAAAACACAACTCCAGGGATGTTTTTGACGAGGTAACACCATCATAACATGACTTAACCCTCACAAGAGTCAATTTAGGAGCTTTAAGTATTATTATGTGTGTGTGTGTTCATATTTTCATGTTTGGACACATTCTGGCTCATGAAAACTTTGGTGCAATCTGGTCTGAGGTGAAACTTGGTGGCCTAGATTTTTGAACCAGTGCTTCGGGCGACTTTAACTCTACTCAGTGTTATTCGCTTTGGCAGAAACTCTTATGAAGCCTGTTAAATATTTAGTTGTTTGTTGCTTCTACATTTTTTATGTGGCTGCCCATATGATTAATGCATTTTTGCTTTTTCTACACGCATTAGTTTACTGTATATGGAGCATAAGCACTCCGTCAATACTTATGCAATCAAATGACACAGACACGGATCAATAACGCTAACCTACATTTTCAACCGCTTTTGTTTTCGGATCGTTGAATTGATTTTACACTTGTGTTAATGTCAACTGGGAATATAATAGATGTTCAGTCTGCTTCAGATGCACAAGAATTAAACTCATTCACACAAATAAAAGATGCACTATATAACTTTTCTGGAGGAGGGTACGCTACTTGCTTGTTTCCATGGAGATGATATTGCCTCGCCCATAATGTACCTCAGTATATTAATAATAATAATAATGCATTTTATTTATAAGCGCCTTTCCAAGCACCCAAGGCCACTGCACAGTTAATAAATGATAAAAAAAAACACACAAATACATTAAAACATGGCAAAATCAGATTGATAAAAGATATGAGGTGAGTTTTGAGTCTGGATTTGAAGAGTGGAGGAAGTAGACTGTATGTTATATGAGTTTTGATCCCGGATGAGACCCCAGTGTGTTACAACCAGTGCTCGGGACAAAAGGAAAGTAACACAAATTAGACAGGATGTAATTAAAGTGGATTTATAAAGTAAAGGTAAGGTAGTACAATAACGAAAGCAAAGGGGGATATTACATAAGGTAGGACTCCCAATAACAACTAAACAATAAATCAAATGGGTTAAAACAAAATCAAAAAAGAAACAAACGTCCAAAGGCCGAGCCGAGTTGGCAATACAAAGTTAAGTCCTGAATAACCTCTAGTGTCTCAAATCACACATGTACAGTTTATTTATTTATTTATTTTTATTTATTTTATTTTACTTTATTTTATTTTATTTTACCAGGCAAAACATTAAGAACAAATTCTTATTTATGGTGTTGGCCTGGACATGCCAGAAGCAGCCAAGGGAAGGGGAGTTAAAACAATTAGATATTCAACGTCATTCATTAGTAAAACAAACATTTACATCAGTCTCTAAAAATCTCCTTTAGTTTCATTAGTAAAACATTTACACACGTCTTTAAAAATGACCTTCAGTTTACATTTAAAAGCAGAAAGAGAAATGATAGAGTTGATAGAAACGGAGAAAGAGATAGGTATGTTTAATGCCATACTGTGTAACATTTCTGGCAAAACAATAACATCTCCATCCAATCAAACAGGTAGAGGACCAACAGAAAAGTATCATAAAACTTCTGTCTGCCAATATAATTATAAACTACAGGTGTCTTCTGCTATTTATAGGAATAGAAAGAGAAAATCACCTGTTCCTGTGTATAGACACAATAGACAGACACAATAAGCTTGATTTTTTACATTTATTTTTTATCATCTCTGTTACTTTGAAATAAAAGAAAATCAAATCAAAGGTCATTTTCTCTATTTTTACCTTATAAGTTTCTGTGAAAACTTTTCCTATTCTACTACTTTTTGAGCTGCACATTTGAGCAGTTACTGTATATTATGAAATCCAATTACCTGGTTTAGCCTCAGCTTTGTCCTATAAAGTGCTCCTGTTTTTTCTGTGTTAGATCAGACAATTAGTAAAAAATGTCATCCTTGAAATTTTTGCTTCTTTAAACTTGAAGCATATCAGATTTTGATTTTGATTTTTTTCCCAATTTTTCATATAAAATAACCAGTAATGGGAAGGAGATTGAATGGGAAGGAGAAAATGTATTTAGTAACAGAATACTGAATGCAAATACGTGCATCAAAACGTATATGTGGGCCAAATATTCTCAACATTTAGAATACTTTCACACAGAGTTGCATTTAAATGAGTGTAAATTATACGTAATGATCAGCGAAAAGGAAAATCACACTTGTATGCACCACAAGAGCAGTGTTTCTTATTTTTCTCACTAATTTTGCGTAGTCTGAAGCCTAAATTGTGAGATCAAGTACCAACACTTGATACGCTGTTAGTAATTAGCATTCAGAATATTCAGTTACTTCCCAACACTGGAAATAACTCATTTGCGAACAAAAATATATACATTTTCAGTTTGTTTGTCGATCTAATCTGAACTCAGTGCATCTTCCCCTGATGGATAAAAGCGATGTATAGTCCTTAAGCCGGTTGTTAAGAAATAATGAGAGCACCGAGTCCAATTTTAGGATGGCCAAATACAGCGGGACAGATCCAACGCATCAGCAGTTCACAGGAGTGGCTGAAATCCTTCTAGTCCATTCTTTATCGACAGTATCAGGGCTCCTGCTGTACCTCCGAAAATTCTCTGTCTCTGTCTTTACACTTCAGGGAACAAAGATCTCTTTACAGAATCACAATGCATATATCTGTAGTCTGGCAAAGTTTTCCACTGTGGTAACAGGAAGTATTCTGCTCTACAAAGGCAAAAGACCTTAACTCGCCAGAGTGTGAAAAATGTGTGAGAAAAATGACTTCGAAGTTTTTGTTTTGTCCAAAAGTATAATAGGTAGGGCTCTCAAGATTTGACAACTAGTTTTTCTCCATCGTAGCAACTACAGTAATTGTCAAATTTTGGGAGCCCTACGTATTATACTTTTGGACAAAACAAAAAGTAATTTTTCTCAGCTTCACACTCGGGCGAGTTAAATTCTTTTGCCTTTGTAGGGAAGTGTTGATTTGTAATGTGCAATGAGTTTATAAAGTGTTTGGAAAAAGGGTCTGGTCAGAGTTGGATACATGCAGTTTTGAATTTGAATGTTTTGAAGTTTATTTTGAGAAAAACTATCCATGTTTTTCAGAAATTAGAGCCGTTGCTATGGTAAATAAAGCATATATATTATATCTTGGTATTATATCATGGTATAAATTCCCCCAAATGTTGCCTATGAACAGAAAGTTGAACCCCAAATAATTATTAACAAATGTTTGCATCGATCCCCAGCTATTGGAGAAGCACACCTCAAACCTTGATAAAAAAAAGGGTAAATTGGTAAAAGAAAAAAACCTATTCTATATATTAGTTTATATGTGTCTGTATCCTTGAAAAGTAGCTTGTATTTTTCTACTTTTGAAAGTGACATGTCCACAAATGTTTATACTTTATTCTTTAATGAGAACTGACCCCAAAACTAGCTACGTCTATATAGTTCAAGTTTGCATGCGGTTAATGGTCCTCAGTATGTCCTTGGGTCTTCCATTTTTTATTCTTGCTTTTACATATGTTTGCTATTTCATAAACTTGAATTTTAATATATATGCTGATAGAAGCTGACACATTTTTTTTATTTGCAATTTCGTTTCTTTTTTTCCTTTTTGCATGAGACTCAAACCCTGCCCGCACCCACTCCCTTCATTCAGTTTGGATGTGACGTATTCTCTATTTTTCTTCTCGGTATTTCATTTCCACAGCTCTGTATAGTTCACAGCATTTGAAAACAGCCTTCCACTATGGGCAGCCACAGACCTCACAGAGACAGAGTCCAATTCTTCTATTTTGATTCTCTTTGTTTACTCACAGCATTGAGCCCTCCCCTTCCCGCTGCTCCTCTCCGCAGTGTCCATCAAACCCACAGCGCCGCGCTCCCATTGGCCGACCCCAGACAGGAGGGGGCAGGCTAACTCACTTCATGACCCACTTGGTTAACTCTCTCTTTCTGAGTCAAGGAAATCAATACAGAGCCACACCGACGCAAAAACAGTCCATTTTCACTGTCCAAACATTTACAGTTGCAGGATTTGGAATTTGAGGTTATTTTCAGTTGATAAAATTTAATGCTGCACTATGAAACTTTTCAGTTGGGGGTCCCTCACCTGCTTGTTTCTATGGATACGCCATTGCTCTGCCTAGAATGTGCCACAGTGTGACATTAAACAGCTCTACTTTACGTTTATTCAGTTACAGGTGGTTTTATAGCTCAAAAATATGTAGAAAAACAGGTATTCTGACTGTGAGCAGGGTCGCCTCTTCACAGATCTGACCTGTAACTTGGTCTAGTTTGGTCTCTGCAGGATGATAGAAAGGTTTAATGCCGTACTGTGAAACATTTCAGACCATTCGATACCAGAATAATAACATCTCTATGGAGAAAAACATTTTTTCTCAAACGAGATGTTATTTCTGTGCATGAAATGTAGCACAGTATGATATCAAACCTATCTATTGCCATGGAAACAAGCAGGTGACGCCATCAGGGCAAGTTACAGGTTAATTCTGTGGAGAGGCGCCCCCACTCACAAAAATGCAAGGTGCTCTTTAGTATATAATAAAAAAGGTTCACCTGTAAATTGAATAAATGCAGGATAGATATGTTTAATGCAATGCTATGGAACATTCCAGACAAATAACATCTCCATGGAGTCAAGCAGGTGACGCCATCAGGGCATGTTACAGGCTAATTCTGCAGAGAGGAGACCCCACTCACAAAATGCAAGGTCTTCCTTAACATAAAATAAAAATAAAAAAAACATCTGTGAATTGAATAAATGCAAGATAAATATGTTTAATGCAATGCTATGGAACATTCCACATAACATCTCCATGGAGACAAGCAGGTGGTGTAACCCCCAACCAGGAAAGTTCCACAGTGCATCTTTAAAGGTACACTATGCAACTTTTCAGGTAGAGGGTTTGCCACCAAATGTCTTTGCTGGGAATGTTCCACAATGCAAAATGTTATATTATTACGATAAATGAATTACAGATATTTTTATTGCCCAAAAATACCTTAAAAACAAAGCCGCAACTCCACAGATCTGACCTGTAACTTGACCTGGTGGCATCACTTTCTTGTTTCAGTGGAAATGGACACGTTTAATGCTGTGCTGTACAAATTTTCAGGCAAAACAAAGACACAAAGACGGACGGATGGAAACAAGCAGTCGGCACAGTCACATTTATTCTTATATAATTACGCTCTGGTCAAAACAACATGCTTTCAATGGCAGGGAATTGGCTGTTTGTCCATGCATATTAAAAATTCCCAAACTGATTGCAAAAAAAATTAAATAAATAATAATATTACAGTTCCATTATAATGTCATAAATCAGGCAGTTCTTGACTCCGACTGTACTGCAATCAAATAAACATGGAATGCATACATCTACGCTTATCTTAATGGAATCATAAGTTTAGCCTGTTAGTCCCAAAGTGAGAAGTCTGAACCCTTTGTCCATTGTAATCCCAGAAGCTGGTCCGGGGCCCGTCTCACATGTGGACAGCTCCCGTCACTTTTAATCTACCTTTTAGCGTCAGTGCTAATCTCCCTGGATTACACTGTATACATAAGTGAGGCAAAGTGCTTCAAATCGTCTCTAAATCTTCGCTCCCTTCTCTCCACACTTGAAAGGCTTATGTAACATCACTGTGCTTATGGGGAGGTCAGAGGTGGGATGTCTGGAGTGGTAATATCAGGCATACAAATCAAGTTATGGTGGAGATAAGTATACACACGGATCAGGGATAACATTACAAAACTGTTGTGTAATGTGTATTATTGTGACTGCCGCTTTTAGATCAGATACAGCGCTAAAGATGGAGGGTCTGCCAGCTGCTTGTCTCAATGGAAATGTAAGTACTTTGTCTGGAATGTTCCACAGTATGGCCTTAAACCATAGACCGTATATATCACTCTGTAACTGCTGCTGTGGCCTCGTCATTTTGGTCTTAAAATGTTCGTATGAACTCGCGACACACGATCCTGAATTTTTCATTTCGCTGTTCTGTTCCTAAATCAAGATATGAACATAAATAACGGACCAATCAGATGCCTTCATTCCCCGAGGTCACTGCCGCTGAGCGTTAGCAACAGGTTTGATTGACAGTTTGTGCATTTTGCTGATAAATAAGTTTCCTTCCCGCTTTCCTGCCCGGATATTTGAAATAAAATGACAAAATATCTCAAACAATTACAATAGCTAACGTTACTAGAATCTTAACTAGCATAATTTAACTAGCATAAAGTAAAGTGAATTTTGTTAAATTGCCAACTCTATTGTTGTTTTCATGTAACAGAACATATACCATAAATCAGTGACTTAAACTTACTATTTAAGGTTTGATGATAAAAGCTAAAAGTTTCCTTATTATTCTCAAGAATCACTGAACTACAGCGGTCTGTGCAGAATGGTGCAGAGTATCGCCACTCTGCCATGAGTCGGGCGGCACATTTAATGACCTCAGTCATGATTGGCTCTTGTGGTTGCTATGATACTCGCGGTCGGATTTCCAAATATGGAGCCTGGCTCCAAATTCGCTCCTGTAACTGTGGCATCAGGAGCCTCATTTGAGCGACGCTGATGCTGTGGTGACGTCACACTCACTTAGTCTCACTCATATATATGGACTATGCCTTAAATGCATCAATCTCCATGAACACAAGCCAATAGCATCACTAAACCAAAAAATTACAGGTCAGATATGTGGAGAGGCAAGCCCAATATGCTTTTCAAGGTATTTATGGCATTAAAAATAGCTATAACTGAAGAAATGCAGCAAAGACACATTCCAATAACATTTCCATAGAGACAAGCAAAACTCCACCAGAAAAGTTACATAGTGCACCTTTAAAGGGGCTGTACCCAGTATTTTTCTACATGCCCCAGTGCAGATATCTTTGAATACATCTATTTAAGGGTGGTGTGCTGTTAGCAGGCTAGCTCTCCAATCTGGCCTCTTAAAGTTGTGAGAAGCGCTTCTAAACTCACTGAGGCGAATAATTAGGATGACAGACCTATTTACGCGCTGAGGAATCATTTTGGACCACTGCAAACTTTTAAAAATGTTTGTTTTTCACATTTTTATACCTGTAAAACTTATTCAAACTATTTAAACTCTATTCTGGCTGCTACATTGTGTTAAATGTTTCAGAAATAAAGCTGAAGTGGCGAGATTAAGATGGTTTGGCCTATTGAAGAGTAGTGAGTACATTAGAAGAAGGGATGCTGAGTTTGGAATCAAAGAGAATGTTATTGTCCCCATAAGGAAAGCCATTTGACTCATTTATAGGGACCCAGCCATTGGAATGAAACTAGCTTACACATTTCCCTTTTTATTTTCTGTTTAACACACTGCCACCATAAAAGCTAGAAGTTACAAAAAGGCTAATGAAAGGGCCCATATTGCACTGTTTTCTCATCTGTTATAATATTTCCTCTTCAGAAACATGCTTGGAGTTGTGTTTTGTTTCATTTACACATATTTAATGCACAAACCCTGCATTTTTAGGCACTATTCTTCTCCCAAACAGAAAGCACTTAGTCGTTTTGTAATATATGAAGTGCCCCACTATGTTTTTAAACTCCATAGACTTTTACTAGAATCATTTGGATGATTGCAAAAAATACCTTAGCTTGACAGAGCATTTTGACCTTTGGAGATGTAAACAGACAGAAATGAAGGATTACTCAAACATGTGTGAATGAAACAAAACAACTCTGGGTATGTTTGTGATGAGCAACATTATAAAATGGTTTAAAGTCCACAGGAATCCATTTTGTGCAATATAGGACCTTTAAAGTCTTTTGAGATACAAAATAAAATGTAATAAACCAAAAATAATAATAATAAATGGCCTTTTTTCCATAGAACTATAATAAAATCTGGAAGATGAATCCAAGATGGTGCGCTGTTGTTTTCAATGGCCTGTGCTCATTGGAGTATGACCGCAAAAAAATGTTCACTTCCGCATTTACTTCCTTGTTTGCAGCCCAACGTGTGACGTCGGACTGCCCAAGACTGTTGGGTTGTGACGTCGGGCACGCAGTTCTGACCAATCAGAGCTCGAGCTGCCAGAGCGGAGTTAGCGCAGGCTCAGAGCATGAATGCATAATAAGAGCTGTAAGGGACACGCCCCCCCTCTTTCCGTGCCCGCAGCTTGATGTGTGGCCGAGCGAGATATTGCAGCCCGCAGCCCAAGAAAAAATCTCCCATAGAAGCACAATGTATTTTTTGAGAAATCAAACTGCCCGTGTTTGGCTGACAGGGCATCCACAGCTTTCATAAAGGTCGGATTTTGTAGGGATTCTTCTGTATTCTTCTGTCATTGTGTACATGAAAAAGCTTTTTTTTAAATGTTCTGTTGATTAAACAGACAAGATCTGAGCTTTATTGTCCCTCACCTTCTTCTGTCCTTGCACAGTTCTGAGAAATACTAATCCATTGAACCAATTCAGAACTCCTTTAAAAAGCTTCCGTTTTAAAGATTCACTGATTCAGTATTAAATTTATTAGTTGTACATTCAGCTGTATGATTCAATATCAAACTAAATCATCAAGGAATTTATGACCCATGCACTCTCATGTACTCGCATTCATACAAGACTGGAGAGTTTCATCTAAAGAACCATGAACCATGAACATTTCTATTTGTGAATAAACTATGATCACTCCACTCCATTCTATAAATATTCACTATTTATCTTGATGAAGTTTATAATTTTACTTCCTGGTTGGATATGGACATAATAGAGGTAATTCAACAACTGTTACCTAGCAACCATAATGTCAATAAGGGTCAAAGCTTTCTATATTGCACTCTAGACGTGACACTAATTGATGCTTTGCAGTGATATAATGCTGGAATGCTGGGGGTGTATTTCTTTGTATTTCTATGGTGAAGTATTCATCAGTGACCACGGTGACACAAGTAAGACGGGGTGAGCAGACGTCCCTATTTACCCTGGGACAGTCCCAGTTTTGAGCCCTGTGTCCCCTGTCCCATCAGACTGATTCAAAACCAGTGATTTGTCACAGTTTTATACAAGAAATGTCCCAGGAAATCAATTTGATCTACACCAGGTCTAAACCTAGCCTGATTCATCAGCCGGTTTCACTTCATGGAAACCGTCTGACCTCGCAGCATTAGGATTTGTTCGCTCGACGGTAGGCGGGTACTTTTTTTGTTTAACCAGTCACTGCTATTTGGTGGTGACGTACATAATGTGCCGGAACGCTCAGTGGTGTCCAAGTAATCACTGGCACAACAGCAAATCCCATAGGAAGAAGCACAATAACATCTTTTCCCTTGATAAAATTCACCAAACATTCTCTTTGTTCCAGCTTTAAATCCTCAATGTCGGGAATCGTTGCCAACACAAAATCTATGGCTACGTCTACATCCATCTCCACCGCTTTGTTTACTGTTGTTCTGAACCACAAAAGGGACACAGAGGCGCTTGAGTTTGACGTCATGGCTTCAAAGCTCTTCAGTGATTGGCCAGCGCACTGACTACAACTTCTTGCAAACCTCCGAGTTTGTTCCGATTCCTGACCCAGTCACTGGAGAGAAATTAAACTGAGCGGAGGCACTAGATGACGCCAGCCTGGCTAGTCTAAACCAGGACTAAACTAAGATTAAACCAGGACTAAAACAGGACTATTACAACTTTTGACTAATCTGATTCGCCAACAGTAAAGAGGAGCCTCAATTGTCATTTGTTTAGCCAAAATACAGTAAACCGTGTTTGCAAATGACCATAAAGCAAAAAAACCAAAAAAAACCCAAAAACACAGCATCAGATTACAACTGACACAAAATGCACAATCTTACATTTTATTTATACCAACCCGGATGTGTCCCAGTTTAGAATTAGAAAGTCTGGTCGCTCTATTTTAAGATTGTCTGAAAACTGCACAGCACATTTTCAGGAGCCTGCAATCAATACGAGGTCTATTCACAGGTCTGTTTAGGTGTTTGATTTCCAACAAAAAATGTGAGAGTGACTAACTGGAAAACTGTTGGCTAATGCTAGGCAGTTTGTCACAGTCGGTGAAAGACTTGTTAAAGTGAACAAGTCACCTCAGCTGTTGTATAGTACCAGCTAAGTCTGTTGTTTCTGGTCTGATTGTGCTAACATAAAGATCAGGTTAAGTCTAACATGAGTAACAGAGCTTCAGACAGAGCAGTGCTTTCACTTTGCTTCACACCCACAGGGAATGTGAGCCACAAAGAATCAATAGTTATGATTATACCAATAAAAATCCATGTAAATTGTCAGAAAGACGTGTTCCTTGTGCATAAATTGTCCCTGCATTTTGGATGAATTTGGGGGGATTTAAAACTCAGCTCAGGTATAAAACTATGATAATATTTACCACAGATATTCATCATTAGAAAAACATGAAAACCTGTTACATGCACTTTAAACAAACTTGTCAAAGGGTACCATGAGTTTTGGCAGCGAGATTAAAGCTCTACTCGCTCGATTTCCCGGCTCAGACTTTGTTAATGGCGCTCAGACAAATTTCCGATGATTTTTGGGTCAGACGGTCTACTTCCTGTTGACTAAATGTGATTTGTAATGTGTTTGGGGCTCAGACAGAGTTTAAAGGGATACCACTGCCTGCTTCTGCAACACGGAAAAAACTAGGACAGACGTTAATATGCGTTCAGAAAGAGGATATAGAACTGTTATTATTTACCATACATTTTTAAAGTGTTTGTTCTCCTCATTGTCCTCTATGAATTTTTAATATTTGCTTGGTCTCCACAGACGACAGCTCAGCTCAGTTTGTTTATTTTTGTGTAATAGTATATTTTAGTGTAAATACATGCACTGGTGAGTTGTGCACATAAGAACAGGGGGTATTATGCAAAATTTGCTTTTTGGAGCTTTCTGCCATGTTGTAATGTCGTTCCCTCGTCAAAAACATGCCCTGAAGAGCTTGTAGACGTCATCCCTGCATGTTTGGGTAATCTAGCAATCTCTCCTGCTCTATATGAACCCAGCCCACAAACCTACGTCACCCATGCTCCATAAATATACAAATGCAAAGGTACAAAACAATACACTACAACTTCACAAACCCAATGCGAGGTGCAGTAGTTTCATTAGCAGGCTGATTGTAATGTGATAGCGCTCTGAAGGGAGAGTGACTTAGCATGGAGAGCGAAGGGAGGGGAGATTTAGAGCGCCAAAAACGCAACTGAAACGTATAAAACCTGTTAATACGTTGTTTTCTGTGAACATAGCATTTTAGAAACAGTAACAGGTAACATGGTGATCTGTTACATCTGTTAAATGTTAGCAGTTAATACCCAATAGAAACCTAATACCTCCTCTTTAACTTCCTGTAATCTCTGCTGTTGTACTAATAGAGAGAATATTTCAACACAGTGAAAATAAGCATTAAAAAAATAAGCAACCATCCTATTTGCTTGGTAGTGTAAAGAAAGTGCTGTCTCTTCTAGTTTTGAAAAGGTATTATACTGTATAAAGGTCCACTTAGACATACTGAATAAGCAGCAAAGCAAATCAACTAAATATACACTACCGTTCAAAAGTTTGGGGTCACTTAGAGATTTCCTTATTTTTGAAAGAAAAGCACAGTTTTTTTTAAATGAAGATAACTTTAAACTAATCAGAAATACACTCTATGAATTGCTAATGTGGTAAATGACTATTCTATCTACAAATGTCTGTTTTTTGGTGCAGTATCTACAGAGGTGTACAGAGGCCCATTTCCAGCATCTATCACTCCAGTGTTCTTGTGCAAATTTTCCTGCCTTGACGCTGCCGTGCCTTTAAGAGGACGTCATTACTGCCCCTCTTTGACATGCGCACTGTAGCGCAGGTAGCAGTACGCAGAGGGAGTGCCACGGAGAAAGACACGTATCTATCTTTCTCCACTCTATGTATACTTATTCGTGCGTAAATGAGTAGTAAGTATCTCACTTATTATGGACCTTGTTCAGTATTGTTTGCTGTGCTGCTTACCATTGTTGAAGTATTTTCGTCAATGATCTAACTTAGTATTCTTGTAAATTTGTCAATTCCCCATCCGATCCGCCATTAATATGTTCTGCATCTTTATTCATATCGTCATGACTTAGTCTCTGACGCCTCTGTTGGATTTATACCCGCACTGTCACCATATTGTGCGCTTTAAACATCTCGTTCTACATACTGTATTTAAACATGTTGATTTACCTTATTTGTTGTGTATTTGGTTTGTTTAAGTACAGTTCTAATCATTTGTATATATTTCTTTTTGTTTGTTATAGAATAACCACATCACATCACACACCTTCCCATCAGACCGAAACCCTCAATAAACATTCTTCTATGAATCTCTGGATCTCGCTGCAGTCTTTCTGATCGAAGACTTAGGCCAGACTCCCGTGAGGGCCAGCATTCATTTCTCATATAATATTTCACAAGTGGTCCTTCGAGCCGGATCTACTGGAGCCGCGCCATGGCCACATCCAGAGATATCTTTGATGGGCAGCCACCCATTAGTCCCCGGGTCCCACAGAGTGCGCCGCATTCCTGGACATCTGGAGGACTTTGAGCTCAGCTACCCATTACCACACCACCAGCCACCTACAATAAGGCCAGTGTCACCACCTCAGCCAAGATAATGACGTGCCACAAAGTCCTGGTGGATGGTCGGCTTCCTCTGTATGTACTCCCCGGACTGTAGAGAACACTGAGGACAAGATGCAGCAATTAGAAGTGCGCTGGCAGGCTATCAGTCAGCAGATGGGAGAACTGCAGGCAGAGATGAGAGAGGTCAGACTGAGCTCACAGCCACACAGTGCCTTTGCTCGCCCCCCTTATCTTCGCAGGTATGATCAGCCTCAGTACAGCAGCCTACCACTGCTGGAGAGAATCTGTCCTTCACAGTGTCCAAGCCCGACTACTGAAGTAGAAGCTCCATTGTACCCCTCCAGGACAGAACCCTCCGCTCCAACCTCCGCAGCAGCTGTACCGTCCCCCCACAGAGGATTCAGCTTCAGCACCAGGGACAGCTCCAGTTCCTGCAGCAGTGCTCCCAGCTCCATGCCCTACAGTGGCCACAGCCCACACAGAGCCTGACGAGTTCTGGCCACCACCTCCTCCTCCAGTGGCTCCGGCCACAGCTGCTCTATTGCCTCCTCTGTATGACTCCACACCTACAGGTGCAGTTACACAGCCTGGAACTGCATACAGTGCCCCTAGGTACACTCGGTCATACACTGAACCTGTCTACTATTCACAGCCTGTGCCACAGCGTGTATTCCCTGCAGCATACAGCCCCTACCCGGCACAGCCTCCTGCAGCATCTGTAAGCCAGCCATATACAGCTCAGCCACCTGCCAGTGTGCCCAGTATGGTTGAGATGGCCATTGCATCTTCATTTGGTATTCCCAAACCAAAGCTTTCCGCCTTCAGCTCCGGCAAGGAGAGTGACTTTCTTCTGCTAAAGAAGGACTGACAGTGTGCTTGCCCCCATAGCCATCTCACTGAGGATTACAAATATCAAGTTCTGCTTGATCATGTGAGATTTCCTGCAGCCATACAAATAGCTTCAAACGGTACATTAATAGCACCACTCCATACACCAGTGCCATGGCAGCTCTTCAGCAGAGATATGGGCAGCCCCGACAGCTGGTGCAGGGAGAACTCAAGGCCATCCTGAATGCTCCACCAATCAGAGCAGGTGACTACCAGGGCATTGAAGACTTTGCAGCTGCAGTCGGCACACTGGTGGGAATGCTTAGCTCCATGCAGGGGCCCTCATCCTCAGAACTGCAGTGTGGGTCTCATGTTGACACTCTGCTCACCAAGCTCCCTCCACCTTTCAGAGACTCCTTTGCTGAACACTGTTTTAACAGGGGTATTATACAAAGTGGCAGTGATAGAACATACACCCTACCGGACTTAGCAGAGTGGCTCGAGAAGAAGGTGCAGACACTGCAGGTCTCCCATAGAATCACTACCATTACCACAGACGCTAGCAGCGCAGACAATAGGGAGAGAAGAGCACCTAAACCGCAGAAACCTAAGTCCATCGCAGTTTTACTTGGCAGCAACCTAGTCTGTTGAGCCTCCTGCTGCACATCCAGTCTCCACTGCTCCACTACAAATAAAGAAACGAGACAAATTCAAACCATACTGTCCGTGATGCAATAATCAAGAACATTATTTGAATGCATGCACAGAGTTCTCTAAACTCACACACCAGGCCAGAGCAGACTGGATCAAGGAGAAGAGGAAGTGCTGGAGATGTGGCAGGGGACACTCGCCTAACAACTGCACACTTAAGAAGACCTTGTCTCCCTGTGGAGAACAGCATCTCCCTGTGCTTCATGAGGTGGCCCAAACAGAGAACATACTGACAGTCAGTACATCCTCTAGTATGTTTTTTCTGGACCAGGCAAGCCATTCAGGCAGGGTGATGTTAAAAGTTGTCCCAGTCCGTCTACACAATGGGAGGAAATACATGGACACGTATGCAGTACTGGACGACGGCTCTGAGCGTACTATCATCCTGCCCTCTGCAGTTCGTCAGCTAGGCCTTCCAGAACAACAGGAGGTCCTGTCTCTGCGAACCATTAGACAGGAGGTAATACAGATCAAAGGAGCTACAGTTTCGTTTCAGGTGTCACCCCCCACGAAGAAAGGGCTGAAACATAAGATAAATCATGCATTCACAGCAGCAGAGTTAAACCTGGCTGAGCAGTCCTGTTCTGCTGAAAGTCTTCAGAGAAACTTCAAACATCTGAGGGGCATTCCATTGCCCACCTTTGAGAAGATCAAGCCAATGATCCTCATTGGGTCTGACAATCCACATTTAATCACGCCAAAGTTGCCAGTGAGAATGGGCCCCATTGGTGGTCCTGTTGCAGTATGCACCACCTTGGGATGGGCAGTGCAGGGACCAGCCAACTTCCTCCAACAGTCTTCGAGCTGCAGCAACTGTCTTCATTTGTCAGTTCTAACCCCTGCAGAAGAGCTACATCAACACGTAGAGAAACTATGGCAACTAGATGTGCTGCCATTTCGCTCCACGAAAGAGGCCATTCGCCTAGAGAAGACACAGCTGCCCTAGAACAACTAGAGCAAAGAAGCATTAGGGTCAAGGTAGATGGTGTGAGCCGGGCACGCTGTCCCCCTCCTGCGAGGAAAATGCACCTCCCTTACTCGCCTCACCTAATGCTGTAATGTCACTCCTCAGAGCCACCGAGCGCCGCCTTTCCCACAAGCCTGAGCAGCTACTACTCTACAATGAGGAAATTAACAAACTAGTCAAAGCAGGTTATGCTGTTAGAATCAATACAGAACAAATGAGCAGCTCAGAGGAATCATGGTTCCTGCCACACCATCTTGTCTTTCACAACAACAAACCTCGAGTTGTGTCTCAACTGCTCGTTTGTTCACCAGAGGGCCTGCCTCAACACTAATCTCCTGCCTGGCCCTACTCTTGGGTCCTCACTTCTTGCCGTGCTCCTAAGGTTCAGAGAACATGCTGTAGCCATCAGTGGTGACATCCGAGGCATGTTTCATCAGGTGCCTCCTCCCAGAAGACCAGCCACTGCTCCGCTTCCTGTGGAGGGATGGCGAAGAGAGCGCAGCCCAGATGTCTATGAATGGCGTGTGTTGCCATTTGGCACGACTCCTGCAGTCCATGTTGTGCAATATATGCAGTGCAGCCATGTCCAGGACTATAGTGAAGGCAATGAGGATGTAGTCAACTCTGTGCTGCACTCATTTTATGTTGATAATTGTCTCCAGTCACTACCCACCGCAGAGCAGGCAAAACAGCTCATTGACTAACTCCGAGCGCCTCGCTAGTGGAGGTTTTGACATGCGACAGTGGTCCAGCAATATACCATGTCATCTGTCACCTGCCTGCTGAAGCAAAGTCAGCAAGCTGTGAGTTATGGCTGTCTGTGCACAAGGAAGACCCCTAGAGACCACTCTGGGACTGCTGTGGAACTGCAGCACTGACACACTGAGCTACCGACACCGAGACATCCCACCTGCCCAACCCACACTGGAGACATGTGTACAGGGTGCTTGCAAGTCAATATGACCCACTCGGTTTCTCATCCCATACACAACACGTGCTAAGGTACTGGTCCAAGCCCTGTGGAAGAAAGGCCGGACTGGGATGAGCCGATAACAGATGAGCTCCTCCCTCTATGGAAGGCATGGGAGAGTGAACTATCACAACTGCAGCAGGTCTCAATACCCAGATGCTACACCTCTGACATCCCAGCCAGCACTCCTGTGGACCTCCACGTATTCACAGACGCCTCAGAAAGAGCTTATGGTGCAGTTGCTTACCTTTAGGGCAGAGCACAGTGTCACAGGAGTAGTGCAGGTATCCTTTGTCTTGGCCAGATCCCGTGTGGCACCGAAGAAACAGCTCTCTATCCCCGCCTAGAGCTTTGTGCTGCTCTGTCCGGTGCACAGTTAGCAAAGGTTCTCCAAACAGAGCTAACCCTGCCTTTGAGAGCTACGACACTGTGGACTGATTCAACCACTGTCCTCATTGGATCCAGTCAGAGTCACAGCAGTATAAAGTATTTGTGGGGACTCGTGATCGCAGAGATTCAAGAGCTGGTGGGAGCAGATAACTGGGCGCCACGTCCCATCCAGTGAGAATGCTGCAGATGACATTACTCGTGGCAAACCTCTCAGTGACTTGTCTAAACTCTAGCCGCTGGACCTCTGACCTGGGTTCCTCTATCAGCCACAGAGTGAATGGCCAGTCAAACCTACTGCCTCATCCACTCAGCCAGAGGAGGTCCGTGATGCAACCTTCTGTGGTAGCATTGTGACTGCCATGCCTACAACTCCAGACACAGCTCAGTGCAAGTCCTGGTCTGACTTGCTACAAGCACCTGTCCCCAACACGGGCGGCCGCGCCTTTCAATGACTGCCTCTGACCGGCTTGAGACAGAAGTCACCGTTCTCAAGCGAGCGCAGGAGGAGAGCTTCCTGCAGAGCTCGCTGCTCTGCAGACAGGTAAAACCACTAAACACTAACAGCCGCTTGCTTTCTCTCTGTCCAGAGTACGATAGTGCCATTGGACTGGTGCGGTTGGTGGTCGGCTGAGAAAGGCAGAGGGGTTACAGGACACCATCCACCCTATCGCCCTGGCACCTGACCACCTGCCACTAAACTGCTGATCCAGCACTATGACAACCAACTACTCCACCCAGGTCCTGACCGTGTTTGCTGAGATGAGACGGGCATACTGGATCATCCGTGGCCGCCAAGCTGTAAAGAAGCACCAACATACCTGCACAGAATGCCAGAGGTGGCGCAGTAAACCCACTGTCCCATGTATGGCAGACCTACCTGATGCACGGCTCCGCCTCCAGAAGCCTCCCTATTGGTCCACAGGGATCGACTGTTTCGGGCCCTATGTTGTCAAGATAGGCCGCAGACAGGAGAAGAGGTGGGGCATTATCTTCAAATGCTTAACAACAAGGTGTGCATCTCGACCTTCTCTGCAGTATGGACACAGACTCATTCTTACTCGCCCTGCACGCTTTTGTTGCTAGACGAGGTAAGCCCTTTGAAATCCTCTGTGACAGAGCCACTAACTTCAGGGGTGGAGATGGGGAACTGCAGAGAGCTTTTGATGCGTTAGAGCCAGCACTGAAGGAGCAGCTAGCTGAACAGAGCATCACCTTCAAGTACAACCCACCTTATGCTCCTCATTTTGGTGGTATTTGGGAGAGGGAGATAAAATCAGTTAAAACAGCCCTCCGAAAGTTGTACTTAGAGACAGAGTACTCCCAAGAAGTACTGCTCACTGTACTTATAGAGGTGGAAGGTATCCTCAACTCAAAACCTCTGGGCTATGCCACTCAGACATTGCTGACCCTGACCCCATTACTCCTAACCTCCTGCTGATGGGGCGGCGAGATGCATCATTACCACAAGCAGTCTATGGCAGCAGTGACCTAATTGGACGTCGCCGCTGGAAACACAGCCAAGTCCTGGCCGACCACTTCTGGGTACAGTTCACCAAAATTACCTGCCTAACCTTCACCAGAGAAGGAAATGGCATACCCACACTCCGGACTTGAGTACAGATCAAGTGGTCATGGTTGTTGATCCACAGTTGCCACGGGCACGATGGCCCCATAGGACGAGTCACCAAGGTAATGCCCAGTGACGACGGCAGGATCCGAGCCGCTGAGGTAGACATTCAAGGGACTATTTACACTGCCAGTAACCAAGCTCATCTCACTGCCAGAGATGCCTGAGGACTAAGTACTGCAGGGACATTTGTATATTACAAATTCATTAACTGAATTTGGGGCGGCTGTGCAAATTTCCTGCCTTGACGCTGCGTGCCTTTAAGAGGACGCCATTACTGCCCTCTTTGACATGCACTGTAGCGCAGGTAGCAGTAATGCAGAGGGAGTGCCACGAGAAAGACACGTGTCTATCTTTCTCCACTCTATGTATACTTATTCGTATGCAAATGAGTAGTAAGTATCTCACTTATTATGGACCTTGTTCAGTATTGTTTGCTGTGCTGCTTACCATTGTTAGTATTTTCGTCACGATCTAACTTAGTATTCTTGTAAATTTGTCAATTCCCCATCCGATCCGCCATTAATATGTTTCTGCATCTTTATTCATATCGTCTGACTTAGTCTCTGACGCCCCCTGTTGGATTTATACTCATGACTGTCACCATATTGTGCGCTTTAAACATCTCTCGTTTCTACATACTGTATTTAAACATGTTGATTTACCTTATTTGTTGTGTATTTGGTTTGTTTAAGTACAGTTCTAATCATTTGTATATATTTCTTTTTGTTTGTTATAGAATAACCACATCACATCACACACCTTCCCATCAGACCGAAACCCTCAATAAACATTCTTCTATGAATCTCTGGATCTCGCTGCAGTCTTTCTGATCGAAGACTTAGGCCAGACTCCCGTAGGCCAGCATTCATTTCTCATATAATATTTCACAGTTCTAATGGTACAATGTGTTTGCTCATTGTGTCAGAGGCTAATGGATGATTAGAAAACCCTTGTGCAGTCATGTTAGCACAGATGAAAACAGTTCAGCTGGTTAGAGAAGCTATAAAAATGACCTTCCTTTGAGCAGGTTGAGTATCTGGAGCATCACATTTGTGGGGTTGTTTAAACCCTCAAAATGGCCAGAAAAAGAGAACTTTCATGTGAAACTCGATAGTCTATTCTTGTTCTTAGAAATGAAGGCTATTCCATGCGAGAAATCGCCAAGAAACTGAAGATTTCCTATAACGGTGTGTCCTACTCCCTTCAGAGAAGAGCACAAACAGGCTCTAACCAGAGTAGACAGAGAAGTGGGAGGCCCCGCTGCACAACTGAGCAAGAGTCATACATACATTAGAGTCACTAGTTTGAGAAATGGACGCCTCACAGGTCCTTAACTGGAAGCTTCATTAAATAGTACCTGCAAAACACCAGTGTCAACATCTACAGTGAAGAGGCGACTCCGGGATGCTGCCTTCAGGACAGAGTGGCAAAGAAAAAGCCATATCTGAGACTGGCCAATAAAAGACAAAGATTAATATGGGCAAAAGAACACAGACATTGGACAGAGGAAGACTGGAAAAAAGTGTTATGGATGGACAAATCAAAGTTTGAGGTGTTTGGATCACACAGAAGAACATTTGTGAGATGCAGAATAACTGAAAAGATGCTGGAAGAGTGTCTGACTCCATCTGTCAAGCATGGTGGGGGTAACATGATGGTCTGGGGTTGTTTTGGTGTTGGTAAAGTGGGAGATTTGTTCAGGGTAAAAGGGATTTTGAATAAGGAAGGCTATCACCCCATTTTGCAACACCATGCCATACCCTGTGGACAATGCTTGATTGGAGCCAGTTTCATCATACAACAGGACAATGACCCAAAACACACCTCCAAATTGTGCAAGAACTATTTAGAGAAGAAGCAGGCAGCTGTTATTCTATCTGTAATGGAGTGGCCAGCGCAGTCACCAGATCCAAACCTCATTGAGCTGTTGTGGGAGCAGCTTGACCGTCTAGTACGTAAGAAGTGCCCATCCAGCCAATCCAACTTGTGGGAGGTGCTTCAAGAAGTGAAATTCCTCCAAATTACCTCAACAAATAAACAGGCAGAATGCCAAAGGTCTGCAAGGCTGTAATTGCTGCAAATGGAGGATTCTTTGACAAAAGCAAAGTGTGAAGGAAAAAAATTATTATTTCAAATAAAAATCATTATTTCTAACCTTGTCAATGTCTTGACTATATTTTATATTCATTTTACAACTCATGGTGGTAAATAAAAGTGACGTTTCATGGAAAACACAAAATTGGCTGGGTGACCCCAAACTTTTGAACGGTAGTGTAAAGGAAAGGAATATTTAAAAAAGTAAACTGAACTGTTTTAGCTGAATACCTTGCATTTTAGCATACATTTTATCATGGCATGTTTCCCTAGCCTTAGCCCTCATTTTGAAAGGGAAAAGAAGGGCTAAGAGAATTGGGATTGGGCTTACTGTGAGTGGGCTCTCCACAGATCTGACCTGTAACTTAGCTTGTTGGCACTACCTGCTTGTTGCCATGTTACGGTCCCAACCATCCCGCTCCTCCTGTTTTAAGTCCCTGCTGCTGATCCCTCTCATTTGTGCATGCGAGCCTCAGTCTGACAGGCCTCTCCTGCGATTGGTGCTTTGGTTTCAAGCTGGAACCTGATTGGCTCCTGGTTTTTTTTTTTTGCTGATTGGTGCATCGCCTTAGAGCATGGCCAATCCTGGGCCTTCACCTGCAGCTGCCACACCTCTATAAGCACAGGTTCATCTGTCACCGTAATGACTGTAAGAACAGGATTATCATGAGCCTAACAAATGGCAAGCTCAGCCCCACGAGGTACCAGTCCGAACTGTGAAGGCACTGGTGCTGCAGTTTACTGTGAATATTGTGTTTTGGAGTGTGTGTTTGTTCATTGTATCTTTTTTAACTCTGGACAAAGAGTCTGATTTCTGCTTGTGAACATCAGGCCACATTTGCTGTGTCACTTGAGTATTTTTGTAACTAAACTGAGACACTAATAGTCCTTTGTGGCTTAGGTTTAGAGACCGGTTTGATTTGTGTTATTGGAATTATCAGTACATTTTAATTTTACTATCTTATTAGTTTTAGTTATACATTGTACTACTCTTTTGAGAGCCTCTTTTTGTCAATTCTTGTAAACAACCTCCTTTTGTTTTACCTTAACTCCTTTTTTTGGTTCATATTTATTTTATTTTGTTTATTTTCCCATATTGTTGCCTTGCGGTCAGACAATAATGCCCCTAGGTGTACAAATGTCATATTTAACCCTGCTCCCCCCATTTCCAAAGCCCCCTTCACCCAACCCCCAACCCCCCACTCATAATACCATGATAACGATAATGATAATGATAATGATAATGATAATGAGGAGAAGAAGAAGAAGAAGAATGGACGACATGGGTCCACCCTCCTGTGCGCTCACCATCTGCAGAGGGGTTCATGGGGTCGAGTGCACAGAGGACTGGGCGAACTGCCCCCAGCCGGATAAAGCGGAAGAAGATGGATGGATAATAATAATTAATAGTAATAATAAACTTTCCTTTTTAAATTAATTATCACTTTAATTTTACCATTTTACATTCTTGGTTCTTTTTTTACTTGTACTACTATCCCAAGCTGTACTGTGGAACATTACAGACGAAACAATCACATTTCCATGGAGACAAGCAGGTGGCAGACCCTCCGACAGAAAAGTTGCATAGTTCATTAAGAGTCAGTCGCAGTCTGAGATGGCTTGTTATCATGCAAGTGAATTTCTTTTAACAACATTCGGAGCTAAACAAACCCTAAAACCTGCTGGGTGCAATAAAACCATATTCACTGAACCCAGCAGAGGTTCATTGTTTTGTGAAAAAAATCTACTTTTGTGACTTGGAAAATTAAATCCCGGACTGCAGTTACCTTGATTGGTTTCAAATTGTTTTGTTGACTTCTATCTTTTTAAATTTACGCCTTTAACTCCATCTAAAGTCTTGCAATCAATTAGTCTCTCTCTGATAACAAAAGTGAAGAAGGAGAGATGACCAAAGCTAAATAGATTCTGCTACTAGAGGGACATGTTTGAAATGAACGGTGAAGCTTCTCATTGTCGATTCCTGAATAACTTTCCTCAAATTGATTCTGCGCAGTGTTTAAATTGTTTGTTTTAAAATCCTGCCAGTTGGTGAATTGAATAAAAACACTGAGGGGCTAATCTTTTTTTCCTGTGAAGAAAGATTGAAAATCCACCAAAGCAGTTAAAGATCTGAATGGGAAAAATCAATAGGAAAAACTCAATAAAGCCACTGATAGCAGAAATGTTTTATATGAGGCTGGAGCTTGAACCCTGGCGATTGTTTAAAAGTGCACTGCGTAACATTTCTAGTGGGGAGACCGTCACCTGCTTGTCTCCATGGAGATGTTACGGACCTTTAACTCGATGGATAACAAAGACCTCCGACAAATGGCTGCTTCATTGACTAAACAGCGTAAAGAATATCATGTTGCTCCCTTAATTTACTCAGAGTTGCATTTTGATTTGAATTCGAGGCTTGAATGCTCAGAAAATGTCTGTTTTCACCTACCCCCTATCTCCGCCTACTGCTCTGTACTTATTTGTTGTTCAAAACAGACACACTTCAAGTCATAATCTTGTTTTCTACCGTGAAAGGTATGGGGGTAGTTTTGTTCCTTTTTATTCAAACAAAGAAAAAAAATCCAAACAAAATATACAGCTTTGAAAACAAAAAAAACATGTTTACATTTTTAAGCTGGAAAAATATTTGATTGAGTTCTGATTTTCTTTCATTTTAAATGTGAAATCTTTGATTGCGGGCCAAAGTTTTGTTTGCAAGTCGAAAAGTTTTGAACCTCAAAATCTTTTGCAAACCAAGAACGTTTGCTTGCAAGTTCAAATGAATGCGATGGGCGGGATCTTAAAGAGGAGAAAGGGTGGATTTCTATTGGTAGCTTGCCTCTGATTGACAGTTGGGCTGGTGCCTGCCTGGCCCTCCCACCAACTCTTCTACTGCCTATCTGCCAAGTTACCCCGCCCCCTGAAGACGGTGTGTGAATGGGAAGAAGTCCGTTGGTGGGAAATTGGAAGGTAAGTCGCTATAATGAAATAGTTTAAAATTCTAAACAGCAAGACCATACGTTGTATTGTAAAGATATTTGAATATAAATGTTTCCCTTGTCAGTGATACCTAGAATGCAGTGGTGCACTGTTTTGCGCAAGCAAGACGGTGCACCAATTTACCTCATTTACTGGGCTAATACTAGAGACGTTACCTAGCTAGCTACCTAGAGAACCCCAGCACGGTTAAACTTAGACCTTGTTGTGTAAGAGCTTCAGCTATTTTGATTTGGTACAGAAATTACTAAAACCCGCTCAGTTAAGAGCGAGCTAGGCCTCTTACATGCTACCCAGCTACGTTGTCACAACATTGCAGATTAGTGAATTCATGACCACACATACGTTGTAGCTACGGTACCTCCTGACGTGGTAGTAACATTGCAAGTGAAGGAGGTAAATACGTACCCTTGATGTAACTTGCTCAGTTAAGAGCGAGCTAGGCCTCTTACATGCTAGGATTTATAAAACATGGCTTTTGGGTATTGCTTTCAACGGGTAGAATCTGCTCTGGTTGCTGCATCTTAACCTCACAGACAGAAAGGAAAGTGACAACTGAGTGACAAGGCTTGTTGTGCTTTCAACGTTACTACCACGTGGTGTGGTCGTGTGGTCATGAATTCACTAATCTGCAATGTTGTGACAACGTAACCGTGTTAGCTGGGTAGCATGTAAGAGGCCTAGCTCGCTCTTAACTGAGCGGGTTTTAGTAATTTCTGTACCAAATCAAAATAGCTGAAGCTCTTACACAACAAGGTCTAAGTTTAACCGTGCTGGGGTTCTCTAGGTAGCTAGCTAGGTAACGTCTCTAGTATTAGCCCAGTAAATGAGGTAAATTGGTGCACCGTCTTGCTTGCGCAAAACAGTGCACCACTGCATTCTAGGTATCACTGACAAGGGAAACATTTATATTCAAATATCTTTACAATACAACGTATGGTCTTGCTGTTTAGAATTTTAAACTATTTCATTATAGCGACTTACCTTCCAATTTCCCACCAACGGACTTCTTCCCATTCACACACCGTCTTCAGGGGGCGGGGTAACTTGGCAGATAGGCAGTAGAAGAGTTGGTGGGAGGGCCAGGCAGGCACCAGCCCAACTGCCAATCAGAGGCAAGCTACCAATAGAAATCCACCCTTTCTCCTCTTTAAGATCCCGCCCATCGCGTTCATTTGAACTTGCAAGCAAACGTTCTTGGTTTGCAAAAGATTTTGAGGTTCAAAACTTTTCGACTTGCAAACAAAACTTTGGCCCGCAATCAAAGATTTCACATTTAAAATGAAAGAAAATCAGAACTCAATCAAATATTTTTCCAGCTTAAAAATGTAAACATGTTTTTTTTGTTTTCAAAGCTGTATATTTTGTTTGGATTTTTTTCTTTGTTTGAATAAAAAAGGAACAAAACTACCCCCATAGAAAGGCCACTGTCAAAAGCAGGGTTTGGAACAGGACATCAGTGGATCTCTTTATACATTATATTACTGGTCAATATTGCAGTTTATAATGAACAAAATGTAAAGTATTCTTAGTACAAAGTCTTCTTCAAAGGACTCATATCATGCATCGTCTTTTCTTGTCTTTTTGGGTTTCCTTGTCTTTTTCTTTTGTTTGGTTTTGGAGATTTCAGTCTCATCAGTGGTCGGCATTTGACCTCCTCTGAAGGTAACTCATGCTCACCTGTTGGGCTACGTGGTTCATCAGACTCGGTAACGTCCAAGACAGGGGTTTCTTCTGCCAGAGTCATTTCTGAATCTTCTGGCCGAGGTAGAGTGTCTATCTTTTCGCATACCATCAATTTCAGTTCTTGTGGTTTAGTTTTAAGACTTGTTTCAGTGTCCTTTGGAGATTTTACATCACTGTCAACTGTTATTTCTGCTACAGGTTTTGTTGGTTGGAGCTCACAAACCCCAAAGTTGGCTCTTGGGGCTCAATTTGAACACTGTCTTTGGCCGTTCCTAATGGAGTTTCTTTCTCTTTTTCGAGGTGCTTGACCTTCTCTGTAGGCACACTTACCGTTTCTGGCTGAGGTTCAGTTATATGGTCTTGTTCTTCAGAGAGAACCCATTTCTTTGATCAACCCCTCAAAAGAATCAGGTTTCAAGTCGTGGAAGTCAGAAGGCTCCTCCTCCTCCCCATGACATCATCAAAAACAGACCTGGAGTTGTGTTTTGTTTCATTCACACTTGTTTAAAACACAGACCCCGCATCTCTACTGAACAAAATGTAAAAGGTAAGTGTTAACTTGAAAACTACCGCTTCATGACATCACAAGGTAGAACAGAGCATTTTGAGCTTTGGAGATGTAAACAGACTAATAATAAAGGATTACAGTGGTCCCTCGTTTATCGTGGGGGTTATGTTCTAAAAGTAACCCGCAATCGGCAAAATCTGCAAAGTATTCAGCTTTATTTTTTTAATTATTATGTTTTAAGGCTGTAAAACCCCTCACCACACACTTATACACTTTTCTCAGACAGGCTAAAGGTCAATGTGCGTCTTTTTCCACTGAAGACCTTGGTGCAGGTGTTTTTTTTTTCTGAGAGAAGAACATAGTTATGGGTAATAGTTGGTGCTGTTTTTTCTTCTGGGTGAGAAGATTCTTATAAACAGACATGCCACCTTCGATTACGCAGAACAGCCAATCAGGGCGTAGAACTCAATGCGCATTCATACGATGTAAAAAAAACAAAAAAAACATGCAAAATTGCACACAAAAAATCCGCGAAACAGCGAGGCCGCGAAAGGTGACCACGTTATAGTGAGGGACGACTGGACTCAAACGTGTGAATGAAACAAAACAAAACTCCAGGTACGTTTTGATGAGATAACAAGATTAAAACATGGCGTAAAGCTCACAAGAATAATTTTGTGTGTGTAATATAAGAGCTTTAAATCTATTTCATCATTCAAAGTGGCTGCTTTACTTCTCTGATTAAAAGCTCTTAGTTGTTTTCTTTAGTTATTCTGCTGGTGTCTGTGCTGCTGTCTGACTAATTGTGCTGTTTCCTTAAAACCATTAAGTCCCATTTAGCCCCCATCGTGATTTCAACTATTCCATTAAAATATGTCTTTAGCAGCAGCGCCAATTCAGTGATAATTACAGAGCTGCTAATTGAGCACTGCTTTTTTGGACAAACTGGCTACATCAGTCAATACAAAATATGCTACCGTGTTTATTTGAGACACTAGTACTGCTTTTGTATTTCCCAGTGTACATACATTTACAGAGATAAGTTAACTAATGATTTCAGTTTTAAAAAATTGAATAGAATAGATACTTTGCATACTTCGGCATCATTCTGGGGTAGTTTCACATGTATCTCTATGGTGGCATGTTCAGCAGGTACCATGGAGACACAGATTTTTCCCCAAAACAGTTTAAAGGAAAGGAAAAATACAAAATGGATTTAAACAGCACATTTTCAAGAGTCTGTGATCAGTACGAGTGCTCATGATCCTGTTTCAGTGTTGGATTTTTAACACAAAAAGTGAGTCATTTTAGGTCTGAGAGACTTGCTTAACAACACAAACCAGCTCCTCTGTTGTAGTTCCAAATAAACCAGCTCTTTCTGTTCAGATTGTGTTAAAATAAGATCAGATTAAAGTCTAACAGAGCTTCTGACACCCGCAGAGAATGTTAATGACATCAGCTGCAAAGTATCAATAGTATTTGAATATACAATTTTATATTATATTTTACATCCTTAATAGTGTTTTTGTAGAATGATTTTACACATAAGCGTTGTTAAAACAAGAGTGTATAGTGGTAAATACTGTCAACTTGTGAATTTGCAGGTTTATTTCTGCTTTAGAATCTTGAGTACGCACATTGGGGGGTACTCAAAGTGTGAGACTAAGCTCTATGGGGTACGGAGACAAAAAAGCTTCGTGGAGCGCTGGATTTCTCAACCTGTCATTCTCACTCGGTGGCAAGATACCAGACTCTCTATTTGTGAGTTCAGGCTCTTGTTAAGGGTTCATATTATGCTATTTTCTGATGCTATCATGTTGTTTCCTCGCCAAAAGGATGTGTGGTTGTGGTTGTGTATTGTTTCATTCACACAAAGCCTGCAGATTTAGACTTAGAGTTTTCCTCTCAAAACAGAAAACACTCTTTTCCTGTGGTAATACAGGAAGTGCTCCACCGTGTTTTTAAACTCCATACACCTTCAGTCATTTGGATAATTTGATCACTTGGCTGTTTTCAGTCGTCGTATCAATAAAAGAAAACCATGAGTGAGACGGTGTGCGGGAGTTTTCTTGAACACAGTGAAGTGCCTCCCCTCCAGTGCACCTGTTGCCCAGTCAGGTGTGCAGAGTTTACACAGAAACGATCAATTCAGCACTGAAATTTCCATACTCCACTGAACTATTTTATTTATTCAATATTTTACCATGTAAGTCAATTGAGAACACCTTCTCATTTGCAATGACGACCTGGCCAAGAGGCAGGATAAAGGCCGGAACAAACTAGAGGATTTAAGATTTGAGATTTTAACATATGCAAAACAAAACATTAAAAAATAAACCTGCAGCTACAGGCAAAAGGAGAATTTGTGCCGATTATTACTTAGTACTCACTTGAAGGACACACATTTGTGTCGTAGGACAGATTTCTACAGTAGAGGAGCCAGTTTCACATGTGAAATGAAGAGTCAGAATGAAAACAAACACAAGAGAATATCTACACTTAAGAAAACTGTCCTGAGGCACAAGTGTGTGGTGTCTCTGTCCTTTGTGTGTGAGACAAATGATCATTAGGATCACGTCTTATGTCTGTGGCCGTTTTTCTTTAAAATTACATACAATTTTAAATCCTCTAGTATGTCCCGGCCTTAAAACAGCACAAGCAGAACACACTCACACATCGGCCATTACATGAAACAGTGAATAGAAACATGTGACAGTGAAACATTTGCAGGTTAAAGATATAAAAATGTTAAAAGCATGTGCAATGATCCCGTAAAATACTCTGGGTGGAGCTTTTAAAGTCGACAGAGGTAAAAACAAACTAAGCTTTAAAGTCCGCTGAAGGTGAACTAAAGGTAAAAGGAGCTGTTAACCTGAAAACTACCACTTCATGACATCACAAGGTGGAATAGAGCATTTTGAGATTTGGAGATGTACACAGACTAATGATAAAGGGTTTTTTAAACATGTGTGAATGAAACAAAACACAATTCCGGGTATGTTTTTGATGAGGTAACAAGCCTTAAAGCTCACAAGAATAAATTTTCTATTATGTAGGACTTTTAAGGAGGGAATTTTGAAGACTTTTAATTATAATTAAAGACACAATATTTAGTTCTGAATTGTAAATGGACAGAGCAACAGTCCCAACATTTCCTCTCTTATTCTTCCATTAATATATAATTGGAAAAGGTGCATCCTGGTCGCTCGGGGGACAGGCTAACCACTCTGCCATTGTACATTTCCATAGTGAAAGAATAATAGCATTGCCTGTAGCTGTCTGGCCCACAGCGATGGCTCGTAATCTCCAGTGCCAGTGCCGGATGGACATTTATAACCTAATAAAAAGTTTCTAAGTAATGTTTATCCTGATGTCGCTTTGGGGCATTTTGAGTGAAATTGTCTCCATGGTTTAAGAGGACTATCAGCAGATCCAGCGTCACATTTGCATGCATTAGTCTAAGCTGTGGACAGAAGGCGGCAGACAGGGGAGACTCGGCCCCCAGGCATACAAAAATCAGAGTGAATTGGGTTAAGTGACAATACGAAGGCAGTTTGAGGATACAATAGCTTTATTTTGCATAACATTCATATAACCCGATTGCTTTCACTGTAACTGTATTTACTGATGCTATTTTCTGATCTATGTTACAATTTTGTTTCCTCATCGCGGCTTGTTTAGGCGTTTTTCCCTCGAACTGAAAACACTGTTCCACTTTGTGATTTTATGTGCTAATACAGGAAGTGCTTCGCCGCGTTTTAAACTTCGTGCATCTTCACTAGATTCGTTTGGATGATTTCAGCCCTGGAACTGACGATCTCTACTGAGCAAAAGCTCAAAGGGAGCGCTTAACTTGAAAACTCCAGCTTCATGACATCACAAGGTGGAACAGAGCATTTTGAGGTTTGGGGATGTAGACAGACTTATAATAAAGAGTTACTCAAACATGTGAATGAAACGAAACACAACTCCAGGTACGTTTTGATGAGATAACAAGATTATAACATGGCTTAAAGCTCACAAGAGTTAATTTTGTGCAATAAACGACCTTTAAGGAAGCCATTTTGAGGACTTTTACCTATTTAAAGGTAGAACAGTGCGGTTTTATTTGAGAGAAGAACTTTGTAAGGTTGTGATTGGCTGACAGCGAAAGACTAGACAACGTTATTACAATTGCACTTCGCATTGTTACAGAGAACTTATGAACTTGTGTTTATGAATTCCCCGCCGATGTTTTGTGCACTCGCTGTGTCTGAACGCCAGCCGTGCTTCTCAGTATACTTTCGCAGGAGCCGAGTTGCCCTCTCCACAGCGCTCCCCGGTGGCCGCCTTTGTTCACTGTCCTTTTGTTTTCAGGCCCCGCGATCCCGGTGGGCGTGGACGTTCAGGTGGAGAGCTTAGACAGCATCTCAGAAGTCGACATGGTGAGAATCTGCTCCTATAAACAGCTCCTGGGGTTTGGGGTGAATTTGTGACACACTGCAAACACAAATCAAAGTGTAAATTGCAAAAAGAAAATCTAGCGTGAGGTATAAATAAATAAAACTTGAATTCAGAATGTTAAAGGTGCACTAAGTAACTTTTCTCAAGCAGGAGATGTCATTATTTTTGTCTGGAATGTTCGACAGCGTGGCATTAAACCTGTCTCCATGCGGAAAAGCATTAGATTAGTTAAAGCCTACATATGTGTGGAGAAGTGACCCCAGAATGTTTGTTTTTTGTTTGTTTTTTAAAGGTTCTGACATGTAATTACAAAAATACAAGACAGAGGCAAAGAAAGAACAGCTACATAGATACAAGCCAGTGTTAGTGCACCTCTAAAAGAAACAGCAACTATTTAAGTTTGAAATATGAAGCAATGGGTTTGAACTATTTACAAAAAAAATATGAAAAAGTCTTAATATTCTGTTGCAATAAATAAACAAATGGAAAGTAGTAACAGGTAGTAAAATGAAGATTTTGCATTCAAATTCTATACTATATATTATTTTATATTTTAACTATGATCTTTTTTACAAACTATTGCAGCTCCGATCCTTCTAACGATGAACAAACCTGCAATTGTAGTAAAGAAAAGCATTTCCCAAGAGACTGGGCAAAGTTGTTTGTTTGTTTGTTTGTTTGTTTGTTTGTTTGTTTGTTTGTTTGTTTGTTTGTTTGTTTGTTTGTTTGTTTGTTCGTTTGTTCGTTCTTTCTTTCTGTTTTAGACAACAATGTGCAATCGCAGTACAGTTCACAGTACTTTTTAGAGCATGTCAGCAGCTACGGAAGCCCTGTTGGGACATGCTGCTTTCTAATTAAACATCTCAACACTCACAGTAGGACTTCGTGGGTATATGCTCCAGTCAGAATCACGACAGTAAACTCGGAATAATGGATGTAAATAAATGGATGTACTACTACTAATAATAAGAATACATTTTATTTCTTAGGCGCCTTTCTGGACACTCAAGGTCGCCTTACAACAACATAAACAAATTAAATATGATTAAAACATACAGTTCAAAGTAGGGCTTTCAACGTTAAAGCCTTAACGCATGCGATTAATCACAAAAAAAGATCACACAATTTATTTTGAACGCACATGCTCCTCTGTCTGCGTGGATAGTGATCTGAAAGGCGGCGCAGGTTATTAGGTCAGTGATCAGGTCTGTCCATACTCGGATGTGAAGATGACAGATGAGGCTGTGACTGGTGCTCAGCGGCAAATTTCTCTTCAAAAAACTGCCCAATGAGACTTTAGATAAAACTAATGTAGTTTGCAGATATTGCAGCGATGAACTCTTTTTCCACAGAAGCACAAGTTTAAAATCTTAAAGCATCTTAAAGCAAAACACGTGTTTGATTCAGCGACAGCAAGGAAGATAGTTGTACACCAGCTGCAACAAGAAATTGCATTTTTGTCAAAATATTTTGGTCTTTTTTTGAAGAATAATTGACTGTAATGAATCGTGATTAATCAAAATTCTAAAGTGTGATTAATTTGATTTTAAAAATGTATCGTTTGACAGCACTAGTTAAAAGCCTATAGCTAAAGTGGGACAGTATTTAATTGATTGATTGGATTTAGTGTTGTATTTAGGGTTGTATTTTATTAGTATTTAGTAATGTATTAGACAGCATTTGAATTATTATTATTATTATATTACTACAAAACAAAATATTTTGTAAATATCGACAAGAACCTAGATCTTGATAGTTTGCAATTATATATACATTAAAAAAAATCCTATATAGGCTTAGCATATTGCGTTTTTAATAATTAAATTTTATCTGCTGCCTGCAAGTCCAGAATCAGTCGATCAAACTTAATTTATATAGTGGTTTTCATACCATCTAACCCCACAACTGCCCAGCCACACACAACCAAACAACCCAGACTGTCACAAGCACACACACACACGCACACACACACACACACAAACACACACGCGCGCTCGCACGCACACACTCACACACACACAAACACGCACACACAAACACGCACACACACACACACAAACACACACACACACAAACACACACACACGCACACACACACAAACACACACACGCACACACACACAAACACGCACACACACACGCACACACACACAAACACTCACACACACGCACACACACAAACACACACACACGCACACACACACGCACACACACAAACACACGCACACACACACAAACACGCACACACACGCACACACACACACAAACACGCACACGCACGCTCGCACGCACACACGCACACACAAACACGCACACACAAACACACACACACAAACACACGCACACACGCACACACAAACACACACACACACAAACACACGCGCACACACACACACACGCACACACCCACACAAACACACACGCACACACACAAACACACACGCACACACACACAAACACGCACACACACAAACACGCACACACACAAAAACACACACGCACGCACGCTCGCACGCACAAACACACACACACACGCACACATACACACACACACACTAACATACTAAAAGCTCCATACAATAAAACATGAGGCTGAATACAGACAAATGAGTTCCCAGGTACAGAAGCGCCATAGAGAGTGATATCTCTGTGTAGTTTTTATTCAGAGGGATATCACCATGGTCACCACTCTTTCGTCACGCCTGGAGCCAGAACTGAACATGACAGTGCAATCAGATTTGTTTACTTCAGTTGGACACCCATCGTTTACAGACAAAGATTAAATGCTTCTCTCATTGATTCTACAGAAATGTGTTTTTCACTCCCCTGTGATATATATTTTTTCTCTTTCCTCGTAAGCCGCTCCAGCAAATTTTACAGTACTGGTGCATCCCTACCATTTTCACCTTTTCTTCACCTAAATCTGAAATTATAGGCTTTTCACATGAACACATTTTGACTGTGTAATCTAGGTAGGATCCATAGCAAAAGAAAAATTCAAGTCTGTAAACTGGACATGATAAAAACAAACAGAAATAAAAATCAACTTGTATATGTATTTTATTAATTTATTGTATTTTTTCCTGTAGGACTTCACCATGACGCTGTACCTGAGGCACTACTGGAAGGACGAGCGCTTGACCTTCACCAGCTCCATAAACAAAAGCATGACGTTCGACGGGAGACTGGTCAAAAAGATCTGGGTCCCCGATGTCTTCTTCGTCCACTCCAAACGGTCCTTCATCCACGACACCACCACGGACAATATCATGCTCCGAGTCTTTCCTGATGGACACGTGCTCTACAGCCTGAGGTATGTCTCACACTTTTGACTGGAAACTAAAGTCTCCATTCACGCATAGTTCCCTGTAAATTACCGGAACAAAATGCCAAAATACATAACATCAGTCGGAATACGCCAAATACAGACAAATGTTTAATTTATATTTGCAGAAGAATTAAATAAGAAGAAAGTTGTAAAACGTATTTAAAGGTGCACTGTGTAACTTTTTGGTTGGGGGTCCATCACCTGCTTGTTTCTATGGTCATTGCTCTGCCTGGAAAGTTCCACCATATGATATTAAACAGTTTTACCTTACATTTAGTCAGTTACAGATGGTTTTATAGCTCAAAAATACCAAGAAAACAGGCGTTCTGACTGTCGGCAGGGTTGACTTGATCTGTAACTTAATCTGGTTTGGTCTCCATGGTGATAGAAAGGTTTAATGCCATACTGCGAAACATTCCAGACAAAGCAATAACGTATTCACATAGAAAAGCATTTGACGGACCCTCCACCAGAAAAGTTACAGAATGCACCTTTACAAATGCTTCAAATTAGACAATTTAAATGTCAACATTAAAAATCAATGAGTAATTTGATTAACCATCATAAGTTGTTTGTTTTTTTTCATAATTTAACAGCACTAACAAAACATACATACTGTTCAGAAATGTTATGTAGACATTCAAAACGTAGATGAAAATCTGCCGCTTGCTTTGGTAACAATCTCAATCTAACAATCTAACAGCTCTGCAATTTTGAACAGGAAGTAATTTCTCCCATTTGTATTACACTGTTTACAGACCACAAACAAATATTATTATCCACTTATATCATAATTCAATACTGAACTCCTGAACTCACAGTACCTGGAAAAAGCATAATATGTCTTCTTTAAAAACACTGCTGTTTACAGATAGGACAGAAGAAGGTCTTATCATTACATTTCGGCCTTTTAAAATCAATGTAATTCAAAAGTAATGATGTTTTTAGATGACTTGCAAATACAGCCAAACATATTAGGAGAAAAATATTAGCCTATTTGCACATTTGAAAATTTGAGTTGAAGCCACTGTGGCACTTTCCCCTGTGGATAGATACTCCTGTGTTGTATCATTAAGCCATTGAAATAGACTGAAAAGCCCTGCAGTCGTCACCCAAACAAACAGCTTTTGTCTGAGTGTTTTCAGACTCCACAGACGCTCCTACGTTCACAAAAAGTATTGAGCAGTTGTCATGTGGTGTCAGTGAAATGGCAGCGTTCGGGGAGATGTTGACAGAGAAAAGTTGCGTTTGGGAGCCCCGTATTCAGCCTGGCGTTTATCTTCAGCAGAGGTTTTTTCGCAGTGTGAGGTAATTTAGTTATAAAGGTCTGCTACGCATTCTTAAACTATAGGTCACAGGGGCTAGAAGCGCCGAGAAAAATACTTAAAGGCTCTATCTTGTGCAAAATGGACTCTTGTGAGATTTTACTCATGTTATAATTCTGTTACCTTCTCACAAACATACCTGGAGTTGTGTTTTGTTTCATTCACACATGTTTGAGAATGCTTTTGACAGAAAATAGCTTAATACGAGCCCTTTAAAGAAGACCTACTGTGCTTGTGTTTGCTATATAATTATAATCCATGACACCCCTGGATCACTGTGTTATCATTTGGACATTTTAACTCGGAATATTGATCTGAAACAGCTTAATAACAAGAAACAAGTGTGCGGTGCCCAGTGGGAGCTGATGTCGCCATAAAACTTCATTACAACAAAGAGCCCTGAAGCTGTCGGCACTTCTGATGGATAGCTGCCGATTACACCAATGAGCTGTGGATTTTTTTTTTTTCATTTGTACCACAATTACTATGCGTATCACTGATTAAGAAACTACAAATGCAGAATGAGAACTGTCTGGGCAAAAATGTAGCACTACTGTTAATGTACAGTAACTGGAAGGACAAAGCTTGAAAAAATGGATGAAATCTGAAACTTAAATCATATCTGAAGAAGTGGTGCACGAAATACAAAAATCATTTCAATTCACTTCAGTTTTACTGTCTTAAAAATGTGAAAAACAGGAGTTCATTTTTAACTGTTTGCAATAATTCTGATTATTCACAGCGATGAGTTTAGCACTTTTTCATAACTTTTAGAAGCCAGATTAGAGTTTTGAAGTCACAATAATGCTAACCACAACTAGCATGCTAATTGCACACTTCTTGATTCTTGGACAGGCTCTTATATTGCCACATAAAGTTTTTGTCACCTGCAGACTTACTCACAGTGGGAAGTGTAACTAAAGCTTTTACTCGAGTAAGAGTTCTGTTACAGTGTAAAATATAATGATTCAAGTACCAACACTTCAAAAGGAGTAACTCAGTATTGACCACAGACTGTATAAACAAGTGGACTAAGGGAGCAGGACGTCACCCATAACCTCACGAGGCTAGCAGTTAGAGCGGCGAATTTGGAGCCGAGTGCCATATTAGGAAAAGGAATTTATTTGGAGACAAAATAGTGAAATAAAAACCCCAGGATCATGTAGAGTGGGTTAATACGAACATTTTAAGGGTGCTTTCACACTGACAGCAGTTGGTGTGCACCAAACGGTCCATTCAAACCAAAAGCTCTTAGTTCGGTTTGTTTTCGTTGGTGTGAATTCTTCGATTGCACTCGGACCCGCACCAAATCAACCAGACTGAGACCTCAAAAAAGAGATGGTCTCGGTCTGCTTGACTCCGCACCAAATGCAAAATTTTGGTGCAGTCCCTCTGGTGTGAACGTGAACTCGGGTCCCAACCATAGACAGCAGGTCTAAACAAACTATTCGAAATGCATCATGGGAGGGGATACGCATCTCATCTGCCTGAAATTACGCACTCTGCACCTTCGGCGACTCTAGGGCCACTCCAGGGCAATAACAGATTGTTCTCCAGATGCACCCACGACTCATTTTTGAATTAGATATTTTGCCAACATTGGCCAATACAAATGTAATACGAATATATGAAAATCAGAGCAAATACCAATGTGCAAATGTGTCGCTCCATAGTGAGTCAAAATTGGGGTATGTACCTATGTTCCCCAGTACCACTGTTCCCCAGTTTGCATGGGAGGGGGAACAGTGGTACTTCGTGTTTAAAAGGTCCCGGTGTTGCCCAGTGTCGCTGTTCCCCAGTTCGTTGGTGCGGGGAACAGTGGGACCTGCAGGCTCAGAGAGGCCCTGGTGTTCCCCGTGGTCACTTAGCAGCCAGCATTTATTATTTTATGGCAATAGGCAATAGCCTATTCAATTGATCAGCTTCAAAATTGTCCTACTTTTAGCTCAGTGCGAGAAATGCTACAGTCGGACTAGATCCAAACCAGACTCCTGAACCAGTGGGAGCAGCTCCAGTTCAGGCCGGGCTCAGTTGAGCTGGATTGGGGAGAGGTGTTAGGTGCCTCAATGTGAGAAGCAATTTCCCCGGGAAGAACCAAGCACTCGGAAGATGGACCACTCAGAACAATATATAAGAGTCCAAATTGGATTCGTGCTCCTGTCCGGATGTTTTCCACTGCCTCAGAACCAACCTCAGTCCTCGAGCACGGAGGACAGGAGCAGCCCACCCAAACCTGTAGTCCACAGCACATTCTCACTTTTACTGCACGGGTCCAGTGTGCAGAGGACAGCACGGACCTGCTCAGACCCAGTCCACTGTGCACTGGTCTTGCTCATCCCCATCTGGAACCACTGATCTGACCAACGTGCTCCGAGGATGGCACAACACCACGGACCGGACCCAGAGGCACGTTAATCGGACCCGTTGGTTTGCCGGTGTGAAAGCGAACCACACTGCAGTCTGCTACATAATAACAATTTTATTGCCTGGTGTGGTCCAAATATTCAACCTAGCAGTGTGAAAATGCCCTAAGACTAAAATGACAAAGCTCACTGCAGCAGTTACAGAGAGAGGAGTGACAATTTTTCAACTTAAAATAAATTGGAGCCAGACTCAGCGGAGCCAGAACCGTGCCCATGACTTTAACAGCAAATGCCCAGTAATTCTGTTTTGCAAATCAGAAAGTCAGGGGTGAGCTTGTTTTATTATAATCCTCAATTTTATGACTGTGCAATTTTTTGTTCATGTGAGATTTGAACTGGATACAAAAGGCAAAATCTTCTGTGTCTCAAACAAATTAAGCGTTTTTTTTATAGTTTTTCTATCATTGAGACTTAATCAGACCAAGTTACAGGTCAGATCTGTGGAGAGGCGATCCTGCTCACAGTCAGAACGCCTGTTTTTTTGAGCTATAAAACCACCTGTAATTTAATAAATGTAAGATACAGCTGTTTAATGTCGTACGGTGGAACATCACATCATCCAGAGCAGCGACATCTTCATAGAAACAAGCAGGTGACGGACTCCCAACCAAAAAGTTACACTGTGCACCTTTAAATAATCTCAACTACTAAACTTCCCTCTGCAAACGTCCATAAGAACGAGTGACCGAATGGGTGGAGCTTCTGATGTGGTTGCCATGGCAGCGGAGTCAGTCATAATTCAGGTTTGCATCCGGAGCGCGTCACTGGAGGCACAGGCCAAGTCACTGATCAGACCCGGGCCAATAGAAATCGTGGGATATTGATCTTTTTCTCTCCTCTTTCCGTCAACGCTTCAAAACTATGAGAGGAGAGTTTGACGGGTCTGGGAACAGTGATGGACGGAGAACAGATTCATCATGGAGAGGTCGAGGTGGCGGCCGTACTGGACAGATTTCATTTTGAGGAGTTGAGTAACAGCAACAGGTGGAACAATGTCAGATTTTAGCATTAGGTTTACAACAATTCAACAATTGAGACCAAAAATGTTAAATAAAACATATATTTATGTTTAATTTCATCAAATAAAACTTGTATTTGTTATTTTTTCAGTATGTTGTCAAATGATGTATTGTCTGTACAGGTTTATTTATTTTAAAGAACAGATATCATTTTACTAAATCAGATATTGTTCCCTCTAAAATTCTATCATTTATATATTGGGACATTTTCATACATTGTTAATTAGTCTTCCTAATTAATGCTGTGAGTGCAGTTTTGAACACATAACATTGCAAACACAATTTTTTCCAGGTTGGTAAAAGTTAGTTATTCATAGTGTTTATTTAAACCTTGATTTCAATACTGTAGACTTGATACACAATACTGATTTTGAAACATAAATGATTATTTTAAAAGCTCATTCACAAGAAAGGAGCACGCTAGGAACAACATTGTGCAAAGAAGTTTTTTAGTAAATAAAGTCCCTCCGTATGCTCCTTTTTCTCCTTGTTCTTAAGCCCCTTTTCACACTGGCAGGCCATGCAAAACCGATGCGGTTGTGAACTGTTTTTTTTTTGGTAAATCGCCGGGGTTTGCCATGGTGCACAAGGTATTGCTGCATGAATGCAAACGTTCGCCGTGGCCTCGTCAAGTTCACCATCCTCTGACGACTTTTTTGAAATGTTCCAAAAATTCGTCAGTGGTCACCAAGAAAAATACACTCGGTAAAGGTTCGATAGTTGGTCTACAGTTGCCAGTAGTTCGCCAACAGTTGTCAGTATTCATTAATATTCGTCAAGACGTCGCTATAAGATTGCAGTAACAACATCTTTGCATCCACTTTTATTAAAACAAAGACTGTCAGTGGGATGGGAACAGTTCCTTCAGGCCACGCCTGGGGAACTGTGAGCTCCCCCACAGACACACGACATTTGGACAAAGTGTGTCTCAGTCAGAGGCGCTAAGTTCTGCAACAGTCTCCCATTATCAATAAGAGAGACTCCAACACTTTCAGATCACACTTGAAACAGCGGCTAAAGAAAACCAAACTTTTTTTTATTTTTAGTGTATAGCTGTCGCTATTGTCATTTGTTACTGTTTTTGCTGCTAAATTTGTGGTGTCACGTGTCTAGAGACAACAGATGGAAATTAGCATTTTTGCTACAATCTGTCATATTTACACTGCAGTGTTGTAGATGTTCATTAACAACCTGTTGAAGCCCACCTCACACTGGCTGTTTTTCTCGAATTGTGCATACCCAAATATTAAAGCTTATTGTTTGGGCACCTTACACTCTAGATGCTTTGTGGATGCATCATTTGAAAGCTACGTCCTTCTAGTTTATGTAGATATGTCTTAGATGTGTCTAGAAGACTCACAGCTTACACTTGTACACTTGTTCAAACATGCCCAAAAAGTAGTTTTTTTGGCCTCAGAAAAAATGCAAAAATAAAAGGCCTTCCTGAAGACATACTTCATGCTATACATTTCAAACTCACCACAGCAACTGTCCATAGTATTGGCAACAACTGTGCCAAATTTCAGACCTTTAGATACAACTCTTTTGAAAATGTGGACCTTTTTGTATGAAATAGTAAATTCGGCACAGATTTGGCACATCTGTGCCAAATGTGCCAAATTAATTTACATGCATTTTATCACTCTACTAGCAATATAAAACATATTTTATCACTTTGGTGACTATAAATATCACTTATAACCTGATTTTCAAAGTTTTTTTTCCAGATAATTATATTTTAGCATCCAGACCTTATTATGTTTCTTTGTTCACATAAGAACAAATAAATAAATAAAATAGCAAAAATATGACTTTTTTAAAATTTAGATTTTCAGGCAAACAGTGCAAAACAACAGTGCAAACTCGGCTAATTGTTTTTTTTAATTATTATTTTATTATTATTATTATTATTATTATTATTATTTGTTTTGTTTTGTTTTCTTCTTAGCCTTAGACATCGTAAAATTAGTGCTAATAGTGCTACACTTTATCGAAAAACTCTGAAAAACTCCACAGACCTATGCGTAATCATCCGGCGCAGCCACAGTGCCGCACAAAATGGCGACTTGCCCCCATTACGCACTATAACTGTGCTCTGATCTGATCTCAGCTCTGACTGTCCGCCCTCTTTTTGGAAAGCTTTACTGATTGGCTACAAGTTTTTGTGATTGACAACCTGATTCACCAATGATGCATCACGTGGTGCCGTGTTTACGCAGCGTACCGTCCATGGCACAATGGTACAAAATGGAGGCGCTAGCTTCATCCACACGGGTCTAACTCCGGAACGCTTTCATGGAAAACTCCGCGGAATGTCTCGTTTTGAAGCTAAAACTTGGGGGAAAACAAACATACCCTAATTGAGCAGCCAAAATGGAAGCTATGTTTACAAAGTGATGTGCAAAAATTGATTTATTGTTGTATTAGCTACGTTCCAAAGAAGAAAATGAGATTGCGGCTGGATAGCAACTACATGGAGCGTCTTATGAAAAAAAAACAAGTGGATATTTTTATTCTGTGGACTATGAGGAACAGAAAGAGCACAAACACTTCTGGACTGAATGGGATTTGAAGCTGGAGTAGCAATCGAAAGGTAAGAAATGCGAGATTTCTGATTTGCTTATGGTACAGTTTGATTGCGGTCAAAGTTTTTGGAATGTGTTTTGGAAAGAAATGAACATAATGTGCATTTTGTGGTGAATGTAAGCTTTCAAATGATATATAGGAAGCTCATATTGACTAAAGGGATATTTAATGAATTAAGTTAGAAATTTAAAAAACCCTGATCAGGGACGGTGGGCCTTATTCACTGTCCCTATTAAGTACATAAATGAAAAACATGCCACTTTATATTTGAAACGGGGAAACTAGCAGGTTCTGTCCATTTATATATGCATGGTCTGTCTGAGGTGCAACTAGTCATTTATTTCAGACAATCACTGTTTCAATATATTCAGGGCTTCTTTTTGATGCAAACAGTTATTTCCAGCATTTGTGTTAATCCAAGTTTCTCTTTGATGTTTTTGCAGACTTCAAAGCTCGCACACATTAGCATACAGACATTGTTAGTGGATCATGTATGTGCATTATTCATCTAGTTTTTGGGGATGTGCGTCTTCTGCTTCTGCCCTCTCCATTTGGCGGTTTGTTTAGACAAGTTGATTAATATTTGAAGCTGTGTCGGATTTAAAATATAAACTGTTGATTTTGTAGATGTGAGGAGAGTCTTGGCTTAAAGCTTTTAATAATGGATTCGGTGGGATTTGTACATCCACTGAGGTCATGTTTTGACGATCATCAGTTCATTTTCTAGTTTAAACAATCACTTAAAATATAACGTTTAAACAATTATACGTTGCTTTTAGCTTTCCCCAGTTTTATGCCAAGTTATTGCAACGTACTCATATTTTTGAGATAAGAGCAACGATTCTAACTTCAGCCACAAGAGGTCAGTAAAGATGCAAGTGATTACTTTTAGAAGATCGCCCAAAGAAAGGCCCACATTTGTCTGATATTTAAAGGTGAATTGTGTTATTTCTATGGTGAATGGTCCATCAAAAGCTTTTCTCCATAGAGATGTTATTGCTTTGTCTGGAATGTTTCACAGTGTGGCATTAGTCCAGATCTGTGGAGAGGCAACCCTGCTTACCATCAGAATGCCTGTTTTTCTAGGTATCTGTGAGCTATAAAACCACATGTAATTGAATAAATATAAGGTAGAACTGTTTAATGTCATATTGTGGATCGTGTCCGGCAAAGCAATGTTTCCATAGAGACAAGCCAAATGGCGTCCGCTCCACCTGCAAAGTTACTTAGTGCACCTTTAATAATGATGATTATTCAGGTCACATTATAATCATGGACCTATAAGTCGTTTCAGTTCAATCTATGCTACAAAAAAGTAAATGAAATGTAAACGGCTTATGTATGTGTCTCTTTATGTCACATTAAAGGTGCAGTATGTAGCTTTCTGGAGTTTGCACGCCGCCTGCATGATAGTTAAACCGTAATTTGGAACATTATCAAAATGGAGTTACATATGTTTTGGGAGACCGCTGGGAAAATCAGGTGCTGCAGTAGGGCCAGTCACAAAAAAATAAAATAAAAAATAAATAAAACTGTTGTTGTGTCTTTAGGTAAGGCACTTCACCCACATTATCTAGTATGAAAGTGGTGTGTGCCTGAGTGATGGTGGTGGTCGGAGGGGCAGATTAACAGCCTTACTTCCGTCGGTCTGCCCCAGGACAGCAGTACCAGTAAAATGAAAAAGAAAGCTCATTGTGTTAGATTAGAACAGGGGGATTCAATAAGTTTTCTTCTTCCCACTCCTTTTTGGGCAAAATATTTTGTTGTTGTTATTTCTAGTATGAATTCTCTAATGTTATATGTTCCATTGTAAACAAAAAAAAAGTAAATTTCTTAATAGCTCAAAATAAAATACATACACCGATATAGAGTAAATAAATAATGCTCTGTAAAGCAGCTTTGTGACGTATGTCTAAGCACTATATAAATAAAGTTACCTTACCTTACCATATGTCTGTGAAAAGCACTATATAAATAAAACAGCGCTCCCGCCCGCAATAATCTTTCAGAATGTTCTTTCAGAATGCTCTTATACATCCATGGTCCCGCACTGCACTGTTTTGTGTTGGGTCCCGCGGGTGCAGGGCTCTACAGCAGTTTCCTTCCTGGAGCAAGATCGATGCCTTCAACTTAAAACTTGCATCATACAAACTCCTTCGTGTGCTTTTCATGATGAAGGGGCGAGGATTTGAAAATAATTACCAGTCAGTAATTTGTCATGCGTGTAATTTGTCTGCTAAATAAAAAGTAGCGTATTCTTCTTGTATTCATTTTCCGTCTATCTTGTTTTTGAAATTCCGGTTAGAGCGCTCCTAGCGGTGCAAGAAAAATCCAAAATTTTGCTGCTCCGTTCTAAAAGCCACATGGTTCAAAGCCTGGGAAAAAAGTAGCGGCTTATAGTCCGGAAAATATGGTACTTACTTCTGTAATATTATAGCCAAAGGAACAACATTTCCATGGAAACAAGCCAGTCCAAATAAGAGTCAGATTTGTGGACATGCAAGCCCACTCACATTAAGGACACATGCTTTTCTTGGTTTTTCAGTGCTATCAATACAACCAAAACTACTTTTTTTGACTAATACTGCGGCTTTAACTTTATTTTATCATTCAGAAAGTTTCCTGAAGATGCTCACATACTAGAGGAATGATATTAGACAATGATTATGATGACAAAAAAGTGTTTCAGTGTAGTTTAGTTGTGGTGCCAGTAATTGTGAATCATTGTTAAACTGTGGTGTTTCTTTCTCACATGAATCAAAACAGACATTTTATACATCTCTCGATTTTGGCCAGGAGAACCAAGCTGAAGCATTTGCCTACAGCGCCACGTGTCATTTCTAGTTACCTTCACTGTTAGAAACAAATCTGAAGCGTCATGTTGAACAAATATGTATATCTCACTGACTAGAGAAGTGATGGATGACGTTAGTTTGCATTTAAATGGGACGGTATGGATTCACCTCTCACTGCCCTGTGCATTTCCAGTTGAGTTAGTTTTGAGTTTGAGCTTGAGTGTGACCTCATGCTCAACTTTCCAAACTGACATTGCTGTCCTTTTCTGTCTGCTTTACCCGGAGTAGCCGTGATAACAGTGGGGGGTCCTGCTCTATTGAAAGCTCCGGTGTGCCCTGCGTGCCCTGGATTTGGAGCGCCCCTGTTGGATTTGGACTGAGCTCAAAATGTCAATAGATCTGCCCAAAGGTTAACCGCAAAGTGATGAGGAACAGATTGTGTTGTAATATATACGGCAAATAAGCTTGATGAAAGTTCTGTTTGCTGTTTAATCTTAAAACGTTTGGAGATTTTTTAGCCTGAAGATAATGGTGACCGTAATTAATTCTGTGTTTGAAAAGTTTAAAAACGGCAATTGACAAGCAGTTGTGGAAAGTAACATCTGTATTGTATGGTATATCTGCACTTCACTTATGTACAAGTAAAGTTTTCTTTTTGTTTTTACTTCACTACATTTTAGTGTCTGTACCTTCTGCTCCACTACATTTTTGATACCTACTAAAAAGGGGTTTATTTTCAACACATTTGTAGTTTAAGCAAATTTAAAAAATGAAATGAAAACAGCAACACAAAAGGATCAATTCTTTTGTTTCTATTGAACAAAATTCAGCAAAAATCTTTTTCAAAATACATTTTAAGTTTTATTAGATCTTAAAATCTAGTAGATTTTGTCTGGTGATACTTTTACCTTTACTTGAGTAGTTTTTTGCTCCGATTTCTGTACTTTTACTTAAATATCAAAATGGAGTACGTATTCCACCACTGACAAAACAGTGGCACTAGTTCTGTCTTACTGTAGGTTCCATTCGTGTTTGCAAATCGTATGAAAATTGGTACAATCAGGAAATAAACCAGGACTAAATCAGGACTAAACCAGGACTAAACCAGGACTAAACCAGGACTAGACAAGGACCAAACATAATCTGCATTAGGACTAAACTGGGACAGAAAAGATAAATATGTGATCTTCAAATCCATAAATTCTTCAAAGACAGTCCAGGAATTTCAGAATGATGAAAAATTAGGACCATTGACATCGACTGATATCGAGTGATTGACAATTTGAATGTGCATTGTGGAATTTTTTTGAAGGAGGGTCCATCAAATGCTTTTCTGTGGAGAAGCAACCCCGCTCACAGTCAGAATCCCCGTTTTGAGCTATTAAACCTCATGTAATTGAATAAATGTGAGGTTTAATGTCATACTGTGGAACATTAAAGGCAGAGCAGTGACATATCCATAGAAACAAGCAGGTGACGGACCCCCCAACCAAAATACTGCATAAAACAGGAAGCTGAAACTCATGAACAGAACCAGTATTTTCGCTCCTTATTGCCCCCTTGTGGCTAAAGTTAGTACATTACAAGTCAATTGTTTCCCTTGACCACAATTTATATAACAATATGTTCTCTTAAGCATGCAAGCTGTGGAAAATGTTATAATCCAGTTACATAATAGTGCTCAGTTTTCTCCTCATTACCATTTTAAAATTGCAAATAAGCAATAAACACTCACAATTTAAGTACAAAATTCAGCCTGGAGTTACAGAAAATGTACAGATTTTTGATTGAAATTCCTATATTACGCAAAATTGACTTGAAATTTTACCTCTAGTTCAGTAGAGATTGGCAATTCCAGGACTGAAATTATCCCCATGATTCTAGTGAAGGTGCATGAAGTTGGAGAAAGCTAAATAAGAAGAGTTTGTCTGTTAAACATGGCCAAATGAAACACACAATTACGGGTCTGTGATGAGCAAACAACATTGTAATATAGATCAGAAAATAGCGTATGAGCCTTTTAAAACACACAGACCTCGTAGTTTTAGTATTTTTTAGTCTAAAAGTCCTTCTGTCTTTTGTTAATTATGCACGCAGCAGCTGCATACATTAGAGAATGTTCTTATGTCCTTGTTTTTCTGTTTTTTTGTTCCGAGACCCTGGCACTTTCCTACCATTTCCAAAAGCAGCTTAATCCTGACTGAGACGACCAAACTGTTCACTTTTTTTTCTTTTTTTTCCTTCACTAGTTTGGAGAAATGACAGTGTTTGCAGTTATCAATGTCTCAACTATGAGGAATACAATGTTGTTCCGTGATGGTTTTCTAAAGCAACTTGAGGAATCATATTTCTGTTGGAATTTGTGTACCGTGGTCCCTCGTTTATCGCAGCGGCTACGGTCTAGAAATAACAAGTCTGTCAACACCGCACATGAAGCATTTATACACGGACACGCACGTAAGGCTCAGTTTAACCAGCAGTCATGACTTTAGTCCACAATATTCACAAAACCGTGAGTATAAAATGCCAAAACATCCAACAGTCGCCTACACAACAAAAGCACTTCTGTGGCAACTCAAACATCTTGCTCGTAGCAGCACTAAAGCGCTGTGGAGATAAACAAACACAGAGAAAGCACTCAGCAGGGCAGAGTTAGCACGGTTAGCATAGTTGTCACGGTAGGTTGGCTTTTCTCACCTGTAAAAGAGGCTTGAGGCAGGGCTCTACAGTGCGCCCATTTCACTCGCATTTGCGAGCAAATATTTTGTCGTGCGAATGTGGAAAATAAAACAGTCGCACCTGTGCGAGTGCTTCTGCAGCACAATAAGGAGCTGCGCACAGACGCAACGTGACGAGTTAAACGTTCTACATGTATCAAACATTTGGGGCGCACTCACACTAGGACTTCAGAATCGTGCCCAAGCCTGGAACGCCCCTAAAGCGCGACACGCCCAGCGCGAGCGCAAACGAACCGTGCCCGGGCACGACACCTCCGACCGCGCACAACCCCAGCATACGAGCTCCGGGTGTGTGGCGATATCACTCATAGAACAAACTCCGCTTCAAAACACACCCACGCCCCTTTAAATGAGGAGCGGCACCGCAGCAGGACCCACACCTGTCCCACCGCTCAGTAGATTCCCCTGTGCCGCTGGACTTCCCTCTCTAAAGCGAGAGCTTTGTCTCGGTCTTGTCTAGGACTCGAGCGCATTTGGACTCGGTCACGTCACGGACTCGATGTCTGAATACTGAGTGCATCATATTTCATTATGGCTGCTGCTGTCGCCAATAAACTTGTACCAGTGTGCGGGACCTGTGTGCTGGAGCCCGTGGACACTGCACCGCCAGCGCGCGGCTTGTCCACAGCGCGCACCCTCAGCGTGCGTCACAGGGCAGGTTAAACATCTGCCCTGTGAAAAAAACTAATTTTATGTCAGTGTCCGCACAGAGCAGAGCTACGGCACAGAGCAGGCGATATGTGGGCTGAAGTTTGCCAAAGAAAATGCCAAATTAATCTGTTTGTCACAACTCCAGGAATTTGAAAATACAGGTTTAAAAATTCTACCCACTTTATTCACATCAAAGCAGTTTTGTGTAAAGTGCCAGTGGAAGTTCTCTTAAAGAAGAGGTTCTCAAACTGTGGGGAGTGTTGTGTTTTACTTTTAGTTTTTCCTCGAGTGATGCAGAAAAGAGGAGTCACTGTCTGTGTGAATGTTCTTGTATGTTCGCTTAGGTCCAAAAAGGGGCGCAGAGTGTTTCAGTGCAGTACAGTCTGTTTGGCTTATTTTAAGTCTAAATGAATATTAATCAGATAAAATGGAGATAGACTGATTAAAAACACAGTGATTGTGCAGGAAAAGTACAGTCATAATTCTTTTGTGTTTTTTGTATAAAATTCATTCAAATAAGTTGGTGTGCGCAAGTTCTGCACTGTAATAAACGTTCAAAACTAAAACCTATTTGTGCCCCCATTTGTTTTTCTGTGCTCCTAAAATTTTTGACTTAGGGGCACAAGTGCTCCTGAAAAAAAAAGTTAGTGTAGAGCCCTGGCTTGAGGGTGTCGCATTTTGAGGTGATGCATCATCGATGATGTGAACATCGCATCTTGAGACCTCGTGCCACGTAAAATGTGCGTTTTGTCTCCTGTCTGTGATCATTTAGGGCACATTCACACTTGGACTGTGGAACCATGCCTTTCTCAAGCTTGATTACGTAGGGTTCCATTTAACCAATGGTCAAAAAATGTTCAAATAGTTACCGATTAACATCCTTAGTTATAATGTTGTTTCCTCATCACAGAATTGTGTAGACATCATCATTCATATATTAAAAGGTGCACAGCATAACTTTTCCAGTGATGGGTTGGACATCTGTTGTCTCCATGGAGATGTTAGTTATTAATTTGATGAGAATGTTACACAGTCTAGCCTTAAAGGGCCCATATTGCGCTATTTTTGTTGTTTCCTCATCAAAAACAGACCTGGAGTTGTGTTTTGTTTCATTCACACATGTTTAACACACAAATCCTGCATATTTAAGCTGAAGTCTTCAGAAAAAACACTCCAGTTTGTGATGTCATGTGGTAATACAGGAAGTGCTCCACTGTGTTTTTAAACTTCATGCACCTTCACCAGAATCATTTGGATGATTTCAGCACTGGATCTCTACTGAACTAAGGGTTAAAACGTAGCCGTTAACTTGAAAACTGCCACTACATGACATCACAAGGAGGAACAGGGCATTCTGTGCTTTGGAGATGTAGACGCACTAATACACCAGGCTTACTCAACAACAACTCCCAAGTATGTTTTTGAGGAGGTAACTAAATTGCTTTAATAATATAGGACCTGTAAAGAAGCTGCATTGCTATTTTTGAACAATAAAATGAAAATCAGATTTTTGATTTGGGGAAACTGCACGACAAAGAGGCGATTCCTGTCAGTTTTGTAGGTTGAACTGTTGATCAGTGACTTAATGAGTGTGTAAGTGTGAGAGTGTGAGAGTGTGAGAGTGATGTTTTTGGCTCCAGATCTAAATATAAAGGGACTGTATGTAGCCTGCGCTCTAACAGGTTTGACAAAAGAACCACAATCACAACTAAACCTGGGTCGCCAATGTCTTAACCTTCATATACGAGTTTTCTCATTGTCGTCATACGGCCAGCATACATTTCCGCTGTAGAGGCTGCACTAGCACTGAGAAAATATTGGCTGCAGGCCTTTTAGTGTTTTATCCTGCTGCATGTAGACACTGAAACTGTCAACCCAAATAAGAGACTCCTGTGAAGCTCATTCTGCTTGGATAATTGTCTTGAAAACCAGAACACCAAATTATAGCATTAACAACTTGGCAATCATGTCTAATGTTTTTGTAATTAAGAATGAATCAGCATAAGAATTGTTATTAGTAAAAGCAATATCTGATTTGAACAAGTTTAATTTGTATCTGGGGGTACAGAGAGGTCAACTTTATGAAAAAGAAATAAATCTTACATAAAGCTGATATTACTTCCATGCATCCATAATTCAACTGTGAACAGTGAATGTGGTCATTTTCCATTCTATTTTTGTGCTATTTTCTGTATTTATTTCATTGAATTTTATTTAAAGGGCCATAATACACTATTTTCTGATCTACAATATGTATAATGTTGTTTCAAAACATACCTGGAGTTGTGTTTTGTTTCATTCACACATGTTTAACACACGAATCCTGCATATTTAAGAGTTCTGTTAAACAGAAAACACCCTGTTCTACTTTGTGATGTTATGTGGTAATGCAGGAAGTGCTCCACTGTGTTTTTAAACTTCACACACCTTCACTAGAATCATTTGGATGGTCTCGGAATTGCAGATCTCTATTGAACAAAGGGTAAAATGTAGCTGAAAACTACCACTGCATGACATCACAAGGTGGAACAGAGCATTTTTGAGCTTTTTTGTAGACAGATTAATTATAAAGAATTACTGAACCATTTGTGAATGAAACAAATCACAACTCCAGGTAGGTTTTCAAGGGGTTATCAACATTCTAATGCAGCTTAAAAGTCACATTTTAAGAGTCAATTTTGTGGAATATAGGACCTTTAAATGTGGTGTGTGTAAATCTGCTGGGATTCTTAACAATACTGACATCCCTGTGGCTGCCTGGGCCATTCAGGGGGAGGGCATAACCTGCATAGAAGCTGCTATTTGGACATTATTCCCCTCTGTGAAAATGACATCTTTTCAAATCACGCTTTTATCTGCTTCCTGGAACATCTGGGGATTTGAGACAAGCATGCGCTTTTTGTATCTGCTTCTATAAAGGTCGGCATTACTTTTATGGATCTCATTGAGGTTCGGGAGTTGATTACAGCTAGTTTTGCATCTCCACAAATCTGACAAAGAAAAACCTGGAAAGAAAGCTCCTGTTGTCTAGATGATTTTAGATGTTCCAGCTAAAAACTAGAGGGGACCAGGGTAACAGTGTGTAAATGTGCTTTATAGCTAAACTTGACTAGCTTTGCACACTGACCTTGTGCTATTTGGCAGTACACTTCGCCCACATGTGGACATGGCTGTGACAGTGGTCAAGTATTTTTGGTAGTGGTCAGAGATTGCTGGCTCAGTATCTGGGCAGAGGACAGTATCTTATTTCCAGGCTGTAAAAGTACATGGACTGGATGAATAATGGACTCATGTAAAGTGTATTGTGCAAGAACCTATAAATATTTTTCAACCAAGAGAAACTTTAGCACATACTGACAAAATGGCGCAGTGCAACCCAAAGAGACAAGAGCCTATTCCTGATTTTGAGCAATTTGTGAACATGTCTGGCAACTTGGACATGAACTTTTTAAATCCGCAGTGACACAAATGAGGGCCTCTTGGACTTGTGGTGTTTCATAGTTTTGGTTGGCTATGTTGAAAAGGAAAGAAAAAATGTAAAACATCTCCACGGAGACAAGCAGGTGGCAGATCCTTCAGAAAAGTTACATAGTACAACTTTAAACACGAAATAGCATTGTTATGTCCAAATAATGGTCCTATATTAAGCTAAGTTAACTCTTGTGAACTTTTAGCCATGTTATAATGTTGTTACCTCATTACAAACATACCTAGAGTTGTGTTTGGCTCAAAGCTCAAAATGCTCTGTTCCACCTTGGGATAAAGTGTTAGTTTTCAAGTTCATCAGCTCCTTTTACCTGCTGTTCAGTAGAGATTGGAAAGTCCAGGGCTGAAATTAAACAAATGATTCTAGTGAAGGTGTATGGTGTTTAAAAACACAGTGGAGCACGAACCTGTATTACCACATGACATCACAAGGAGGAACAGAGACTTTTCTTTTTGATAGAAGAAATAAATATGCAGGCTTTGTGTGTTTGTGTGTGAATGAAACAAAACACAACTCTGGGAAACAACATTATAACTCAGATCAGAAAACGGCCTAATATGGGCCCTTTAAAGGTACATTATGTAACTTTTTAGTTGGGGGTCCATTTGCTGCTTGGTCTGCTCACGTTAAGAATGTTTTTCAAGATATATTTTTTAGAAATATCTAAACACCTCTAACTGAACAAAAATACTTTAATGCCATAATGTGCAATACTCCAGGCCAGGGGTCGGCAGCCGTAAACACTCAAAGAGCCATTTGGAGCGTCTCCCACAGAAAAGAAAACACCCGCGGAGCCACAAAACCCTAAAATGAGGATCACACTGCATCTAATTTATTTTTACCTGTCTGCTCTGTATAAAAGACTATAGTGTGTTACATTTATGAAATCAATGAAAATACTACACAAATAATCCACTGAGTCGTGTCCTTTAGTCCGACAGAAGCTGAAGCATCAGCACCGACCTGTGTTTTCAGCGCAGTGTCTGCAAATGAGCCATGGTATTTTACGTTTTGTTTCTCTAAAACGGAAAGGAATGTGCGGAAAACTGCATTAAACACATTATTACTAAATGTCTATTTGAGTCCTGCTTGTAGGAAATTTTGTAGGAGATTTTCAAGATTAAATTATCTGCAGCAAACCAAAAATGCGTCTGCGTCTGTGTCCGTCATCATTTTATCTCGTGTACTGGAGCGTGAATGAATCTGCCTACGTGGCATTAAACATTCTGTTTTCTTCAGAAACTTTTTTTTTCTTGGATTTGACCATCATTTACCTACCGGGGTCAAAAATCTCTATAAATTAAGCTGCTGGTGTAGGTGCGGTAAATCCAGGCTGCCAGATACGTGTCGGGTGTCGCACGTTGCAGCTTTGATGCATATTTTGAGCCACAAAAATATTAAAGAATATTATTATATTATTATGTTACAAGATTACCATTATCTACACATTTAGAATCACATTTAAAAATGAACTAACTAAAATAAAAATACAATGTAATTAAATACTCTGTTGTTTTCCAAAGTCACAGGGAGCCACAACAGAAGGCGGGTTGCCGACCCCGCTCCAGGCAAACCAATAACATTACAATCCGTGGCGAGAAAAGTTACACAGTGCACCTTTACAAGAGCCAGATTCAGCATCTAATACATTAAATAGGACCTTTAAGTATTTTCATTACAGTAACAGTAAAACAAATCAATATACATATACATATACATATACATGGGGCTGTTCCTCTGCTGCTGTCACTCTTCTGTTCCGTAAACCCCACACTGTTTACTCATTATATCATTTTGCAAGATTCATTTTTAATTGCTTTATATTCCTCAACGTGTCTGAGCTTCCTTTCATGTCGCGTGAAGAGAACGTAGCGAGCGAGGGGGAGAGGAAGTCTTCCGGATGACGTTTGAAGTTGCTTGTAGCTGCTCGATCTGAACCATCTTCAGATCCAGAACATAGAAATTCATGAATTCTTTTTTTCCGATTTCTTGCATCGCAAATCCTCTACTCCTCAGGCTGACAGTTTATTTAAGCAGGATATCAGATTTAACTTTCACTTTTCCACTCATTTCTTCAACCGCTATTCAACTGCATTTACACTGACAATTGGTCTCCATGTATAATTCATTTTTCCATGCTTCCTCCTAAATATTGAAAATGTTTTGCTGAAAATTTCCCGGATACATTTTGTGCTGGCGAAGAATGTTTTGCAGTAGAGTTTGAGATGATGACATTATGAGAAATACAGCCAATATCAGAATTTTATGACATCTGCAAGAAATAAGTCAGGCTACATCAAAACATTTTTAAATGAGAAGTTTCAACCATCCATTCCCGACGATATTCAAATCCTCGCACACCTTTTGGGATGTTTTGAAAGGCTTTACTTTGATCCAGAAATCTGAAATGTGATAAACTGGGAATTTCCACCCAAAAAACTGAATTATACATTTGTGTTTTGTTATCATGAATTATAAACGACACCGCAAATATTGGGGCTCATGTTTTATTAAAAGGCAAATATTACACTATTTTCTGATCTTTAACACACAAACTCTGCATATTTAGTTCTTCTCTCAAACAGAAAACACTCACACTTTGTGATGTCACGTGGCAAAACAGGAAGTGCTCCACTGTGTTTTTAAATTTCACACACCTTCACTAGAATCATTTGGATAATTTCAGCCCTATAAATCACCAATCTCTACTTAAAAAAAGGAGCTGTTAACTTTCAAACTATCACTGCATGACTTCACAAGGCTCAACACAGCATTTTGAGCTTTGAGATGAAGACAGACTAATAATAAACAGTTACTCAAACGTTTGTGAATTGCCACGTTTACATGAGAGCTTTAATTCTGAATAAAAATAATTTAATTCTGAATAAAAATAATTTAATTCTGAATAAAAATGAATGTTGCTTTTAAAAGACCATGTAAACACTTAATGTCTAATGAAAATGATTATTCAGAATTAAACTTAATCCCGAAGTAAGTGGATGGTTTATTCCGATTTTAAAGCCCAAATAATTTATTCCTGGATCATGCAAACATTTATTCTTCTTAAAAATAATCCCTGTTGTTCAGCACATGCTCATTGTTTCGCCCTTCTGATGTGATCCAGACGATCCAGCTCCACCAGCCCTCACTTTGGACTTTCATCCACTGCTCTTTAGATTTGTGAGCGGGATGTGGGCCTGAGCTGAGGCAGAGCAGCTGTTAACTCAGCTTGCCACAATTCCCTTCTCCTCCTCAGCTCACAGACGTAAAGCGTGAGGAGAGAATTCTCCAGCTGTTGCTTCATTATCATCGGAACGACTGCGGAAAAAGTTTGGATCATGTTTGTGTCCGTGGCGTAACGACAAACCAAGATGACAGAAAAGTGTGTTTACTTCCGGTAGACGTAAATACGTTAGTGTCCCTGTCCAATCAGAACTTAAATTTAAGCGATTTAACGTGTTTTCCATGTAAACTCAAAAGAGATATTTGAATTCAGAACTATTTAATTAAAACATCATGTAAACGTGGCCAATGAAACAAAACACAACTCCAGGTACATTTTTGAGGAGGTAACGTTCTAACATGGCATAAAACTCACAGGAATCCATTTTGTGTGATTACAGAGTTTCACATTGTTTTCTGTTGTGTGTTTTTCAGGGTGACTGTGACTGCCGCCTGTAACATGGACTTCAGCCGCTTCCCTCTGGACTCTCAGACCTGTTCTCTGGAGCTCGAGAGTTGTGAGTACATATAAACTTCTCTCTCTCCTTCTCCTCCCTCCTTTTTCACTTCTCTCTTTCTCCCCTACATCTCTCTCTGCCCTCACCCTCCCCTCAAACCTGGAACCGTCTCTCTGAACATGTGAGACAGGCCTCTATATGGACGCTGTTTAAATCCAGGCTCAGAACAGTGTTGTTTAGCTGCATGTGACAGAAAGGTTTTCATTCTGCACTCTTCTCTCTCATTTAATGTCTTGCTCTTTTTTTTGGATGATTATTTATGTTTTGAGTTGTTTGTATTGTAGTTTTAATGCATTTCTTATTCTGTAAAGCACTTTGAATTACTTTGTGTACGAGTTGTGCAATATAAATAAACTTTTCTTGCCCTCTCTCCTCTCTCATGTTTACCCGCTCTTTCATCCTCCTCACTTTCTCACTTTCTTTCTCACTTCCCCGCCCCAGCTTCTCTCTTGATCTGCCTCTCAAGTTCTATCAATCAGTCAAACTTTATTTATAAAGCACTTTTCATACAAAAATGTAACACAAGCGCTTTACCGTGATCAACCCAATCAACCCCCACAACTGCCCGACCCCGTACAAACAAGCAACCCACACACACACACACACACACACACACACACACACACTATGCTAAAATATATCATGTATTTTCAAAACATGCACTGTAGTTGTGAAAGTTGTGTGTGAGTGTTGGTGGTAGTTTATTACCATCGGGTCTGGAGTGAATGAACAATGCTCTGTTAATAATGGTCTGTAAAGCGTCTTTGAGGACATTTCTGTGAAAAAAGCGCTATAGCTGATGTTGTAAGGCGATCTTAGGTGTCCAGAAAGGTGCCAAATAAATAAAATGCATTATTATAGTAAAATATGAGGCTGAGTACAGGTGAACCAGTTGAGAAATCACCAAGTTCTACCGTTCTACCTTGTTCTCTCTCTATCTCTAACTTTGTCTCTCCTTCACCTTTCACCTTTCTGCACCATCTCTCTCTCATTCCCTTCTCTCTTTTTACCCCCATCTCACTCCGCTCACTCCCTCCTCTCTCTTGTTCACCCTCTCTTTCACCCTCCCCAGTCTTTTTCCCCCTTTCCTCCCCCTCTACCATCGCTCTCCCCTTTCAGTCCCCTCTCCATGCTTTTCCTCTACCATTCCCCTCGCTTTTACTCTCTCTTCCTCACATCCCTTCTCTTTACCTCCCTTCTCTTTCTTTCTCTCCGCCCCACCCCATCGCCCCATCTCCCTCTCTCCTCAGTGGCCATAGCACCCCTTCATCCTCCTCCCCGGTCCTCTTTCCTCTCAGAGTCCTGTAAAAGTCTTATCATCTCATTTCGTGGTTTCAGTTCGGTATTGACGGTGACAGAACTCAGCGTTCTCAGTGCCCTGGGAGGTGACCCTGACCACGGAAACTGGATCAGACCAGTTCAACACGATTAAAGGCGCTGAATTTGATTTTTACCATCTGAAAAACAAGAAAAACGTCTATCTGTCTATCTATCTATCTATCTCTTTCTGTTTCCTCTCTCTTGTCTCTGCACTCCCCGCACTCTTTTATCACTCTTTCTCTCTGTCCCCTCTCTCTGTCACTCATTCTCCTTGTCTATCTCTTTCTCTTTCATTCTCTATTTCCTCTCTCTGTCTCTCTCTCCACTGCTCTCTCTCCCCCTCTCTATTTATCTCTCTGTCTCTGTGCCCTCTGTCTCTCTCTCTCTTTGCCCTCTGTCTCTCTCTCTCTCCCTCCATCTCTCTCTTCTCTCTCACATTCACTCTCCCTCTCTCTTTTTATCTCTCTTTCTGTTTCCTCTCTCTTTCTCCACTCCTCCTCTGTTCCTCTCTCTCTGTATCTCTCTCAGTCTCTGTGCCCCTCTCTCTCTCTTTCTCTTTCCGACCGCCTCTCTCCTTTCTTCTCTCTCTCATTCCCCCTCTCTCGCTCTTTCTCTGTTTCCCCTCTGTCTGTCTCTCCCCACATGTCTCTCTCTCCACTCCTCTCTCTCCCTCTCTCTCTTTATCACTTTGTGGCTGCCCACTCTCTGTCGCTCTTCTTCTGTCCCTCTTCTTCTTCATTTCTCTCTCTCTCACTCTCGCTGGCTCTTTCTTTCACTCTCTCTGCCTCTCTCTCTCCACTTCTTCTGTCCCTTGTTTCTCTCTCTCTCTCTCTGTGCCTGTCCTCTCTCTGTCGCTCTTCTTCTGTCCCTCATTTTTTCGTTTCTCTCTCTCTCTCTCTCTCTCTCTCTCTCTCTCGCTCTGGCTCTTTCTTTCACTCTCTCTGCCTCTCTCTCTCTCCCACTTTTTCTGTCCCTCGTTTCTCTCTCTCTCTATCTGCCTATCTCTCTTCACTTCTTCTGTCCCTTGTTTCTCTCTCTCTGTCTCTCTCTCCACTTCTTCTGTCCCTTCTTTCTCTCTCCCTCTCTTTTGCTCCATCTCTCTCACTCTCTCTCTTCACTTCTTCCGTCCCTCGTTTCTCTCTTTCTCTGTCTCTCTCTCCTCTTCTTCTGTCCCTTCTTTCTCTCTCCCTCTCTTTCTCTCCATCTCTTTCCCTCTCTCTCTCCACTCTTCCATCCCTCGTTTCTCTCTCCTCCTCTGTCCTCACCCTCCCTCTGTAAAGTGCATATAGAGCCATAAAAGAAAGGCTTCTCTTTTAAGGTAAAGTGCAAAGTTGATTTGAATATGTCCGTCACCGCCACATCTTCACCTTTTACGAAACTGCATTTATAGTTTATGTGTCTGCTTCGTATGGAGAGCTGGACCGCATTTCTGTTTTTAATCTTAAAGAAACATATTCTGATTTTACATTTGATAAAGTTGTGTGACCTCAGATACAAGGTAGACGTGTGTATAAAATCCCCCATTTGTCCAGGTAGAATTCATGGCAAAAGGAGAAATTCAATCTGTCAGCTTGTCCAGTTGACAAATTGAATTTCTCCTTTTGCATGTTCAAATCAAATAGAGCTTTTACTGACGACAGTTAGAAAGCTGATTTATTCTTAATTGCAAAAAAAGTTAGACGTAATTTCCATTTTATTTATGTTTTCATTCCGTGTTTTGGTTCTCAAGACGATTATCCAGTCAAAAAGCCGAATGAGCCTCACACGAGTCTCTCACTTGAGTCTCAGTTTATGTCTAAATCCAGTGGGCTTAAAGATGCACTGCACAGTTTTTCTGGTGGAGGGTCCATCACCGGCTTGTCTTTATGGAGATGTGATCGCTTTGTCTAGAATGTTCAACAGTGTAGATTAAACCTACAGTAAAATACCAAATAACAGCCCAGGCGTTTATTTGTTTCAATCACCTAACAGGCATTTATTTGAGACCGTTTATTTGTTTCTTTCAGTGCTCATAGTTTATGCAAATGACCCATGCAGTTTTAAGTTTTGTTTCTGTAGAGACGACGCGAGCATCAGTCCCACGTCCTATTGCTGCAGCACGACTTCTGTCTTCAGCTCGCACATTAGACTCTCCGTTTATTTGGAACCAGCGGTTATTTATCAAAATATACACCTGCACCGGGCGTTTAAAGGAGACCCGACGGTTAATTGGAACCCGACCCTTATTTGGTATTTTACGGTATCTATTTCAAGGGAGACAGCTATACTGAAGGCTGCATTACAGGTCAGATCTGTGGAGAATCAACCCTATTTTCAGAGAGAATGAGCATTTTTTGAACACTCTTTGGAATAAATGCTAGATAGATGAGGTTTAGTCCATGGAAACTAAGTTGTGATAACAGTCAGTTACAGGCAACATACATTTCTTCTTCTTCTTCTTCTTCTTCTTCTTCTTCTTTTTCTTTTTCTTTTTCTTTTTCTTTTTCTTCTTCTTTTTCTTCTTCTTCTTCTTTTTCTTCTTCTTCTTCTTTTTCTTCTTCTTCTTCTTTTTCTTCTTCTTCTTTTTCTTCTTCTTCTTCTTTTTCTTCTTCTTCTTCTTTTTCTTCTTCTTTTTCTTTTTCTTCTTTTTCTTCTTTTTCTTTTTCTTTTTCTTCTTCTTTTTCTTCTTCTTCTTCTTCTTTTTCTTCTTCTTCTTCTTCTTCTTCTTTTTCTTCTTCTCTTTCTTCTTCTTCTTCTTCTTCTTCTTCTTCTTCTTCCAGACCAGGTTTCCTCTATGGAGAGGAAACCCCACTCACAGTCAGAATGCCTGTTTTTTGAGGTATTTTGAGCTATAAAACCACCAAAGGTAAATCTGCTTAATGCCATACTGTGGAACATTCCAGGCAGAGCAATGACATCTCCACGAAGAAAAGCATTTGACTGATCCTCCACCAGAAAAGTTGCACAGTGCACCTTTAAGTTAAGTTACAAAGTTGTATTATTTGGCTGATTACAGAGGAAGTTGTAGCTTCATCAATGCCAGCAGAGGTTTGTAATCCTATACTGAAAATAAATGACTTGATTAAAAAAGCAATAAATTGTATGGGCAGGCTGTTGCATGCTGAAGTGTTCCATTTGCATTTAAATGTGTGTCCTCAGTGATAATAAATCAATTAGAGGCGCATTAAACAGTAATAATGTGTATGGACATCCTTTAAAAAAACCTTGATCTACAACTCTAGCGTAAAAATCACAACCACCATAAGAGTTTTGTTTTTGGCCCCATCAGTGTCCAGGCCCCTGACAAGTCTGTTCTGCTGTCTGCTTTCACCGCCTCAACCTCTCTAAAACAAACCATTCAAAGTGGCTCTTGTGTTGCAGACCTTTCTCCAGTATGTTTTTATTCTGATGTTGTATTGGTTGACTGGTTAAGGCCCTACTAATAATGGAATGGATTTACATTAGTGTTAATATTATGGGTTAGTTTAAAACAGGGATCTCCAACGTTTTTCCTTCAGTGAAACTATTTTAGCAGTTGGAAAAAACTGAGTAAATATAAGAGCCTCAGCAAGCCTTAGACTGGGAACAGTTAGGCCCCATCCACACTAGCACGTATTCGAGTTGTTTTCGTTGTGGATGCAGTGTTCGTCCACACTAATCTGATGGAAAACGGCTCCAGAGAGGGAACAATCTGGTGCTGCCAGCTCCAATGGATTCATCTGTGTACAGATCTGATCCGGCGCTGTTTGGACGCTGAAAACGGTGATACGCTGATGTAGGAGCTCTAGTTCTTATTGGACCATGTCACTGTGACTTGCTCCTTCCTGGTTCGCTGAATTTGTGACATCGGGCATGTGGTGCTATTGCGGAAAACAGTTTAAACAAACCCTAGACAAACGAGAAACAACTTCGGTCCACGAAAAGACTGTTTTCACATTTGCCATCTTCCTCTGGTCGAAATCGGCTGGTGCAACTTCCAGAGAACTATGACAACTTCAGACACGGTGCTCCACTTCTTTGTTTTTACAGCCTACGTTATGTCGTGACGACGTGACGCCAGCCTAGTCATGTGACTAGTGTGTCAAACGCAAATCGTTTCCAATACGGTAATTTGTTTCAGCGTAAATGTAACCTCTGAGGTCTACAAAACAAACCATTATCCATTTATCAGCGCACAAACTTAGTGACACATTTACAGTGGTAATTAATAAAATTGTACTTATTCAGCACAATACATAGAATTCGGAAATCCCTTGCAGAGCTACTTGGAAGGGGGTGGAGAAACACTGGTAGCTCTCGAGCTACAGGTTGGAGACCCCTGGTTTAAAGCTATTAGCTATTAAAGCTATTAATTATTTAAAGCTAATTAGACTGGCAGACCCGCCCTCGTTGTATTCTCACATATCACCACTAAATACTCTCTACATTACTGCTGTCGGACTGTATGCCAGTGTCCTGAGAGAAGAAATCAGAGAGCACAGATGAGTCTGAACGAAGACCAGATGAGGGAGCGGGCACATACATTTGAGGATGGTAGCTTTCCTATGAGTTTTACTGTCTTAAAAACGTAAGTGGTAAGTGGTAAAGTGGTTAGCTCTGTCACCTCACAGTGTGAAGCTCCAGTCGGTTCAGTGCGGTCAGTGAGGTGCCTTTCCATATCAGGAGTTTGCATGTTCTTTCCCTGTCTCTTGCAGGTCAGTGTAATCCAGGGGTCTCAGACTCGCGGCCCGGGGGCCAAGTGCGGCCCGCAGTACAATATTTTGTGGCCCGCACCTTAATATGGAAGTATAATATTAGTGTGGCCCGCGGAGAAAGTGGACCTCCGAAGGGCCAATCAGCCAGCTCCCGCGCGCCGTCCCTTGTCGGGGCTAAGCTACACCAGCTTCATGCACTTCACGCTTGCAACAATAGCACTTGCCTTCTATCGTACTTTCTACCGGCGACTGTTACCGGGCTATTTATCGTCTACGCTGCTGTTACAGATAGAAGCGTGTGACGGAGCACCTGTAGCTGCTCTGACATTCCCCGACCGGCGCCTCTCGCTCTGGCTCGAGAGCGCGGCAGAGCGCACGGAGCGCTCTCCCAGTTAAGGCGCGCTTCGTCACAAAGCGTTATGCGTTAAGATGTACTCTGTGCGCAATTAGCTAGCTAAACACTTGTTTGAAACGTGAAACAAGAGCGCCACTAAGCGGAATCAATTAGATTTTGTCATACCCCAGTCATGTCTTCATCAAAGCCTGCAGTGAAGAGAAAGGTTGGTGATGAGCACAGACAGTTTCAGATTTGCAGACTTCAAGACGCACAGAGCCACTTTTCAAATTTTTGTGGACCCCTTTACCTTTGATGTGCAAGATGCCCCTCCTACGCTTCAAATGGAGCTCATTGACCTGCAATGCAACTCTGACCTCAAAGCCAAGTTCAGGAAGATGAGTGGAAAAGCAGACAAGCATGGGCAATTTTTGAGAGAATTGCCCCCCAACTTCCCTGAGCTTTCCTGAATGTTCAAGCGGACCATGTGCCTTTTTAGCAGCACATATTTGTGTGAAAAGTTCTTCTCCACCTTGATCTTCAATAAGTCCAAGTACAGGTCCAGACTTATTGAGGATCATCTTCAAGCCATACTGAGGGTCTCAACTGCTTCCTCTCTCAAGCCAAATGTGGTTCAGATTTGTGAGAAGAAGCACTGTCAAGTCTCTGGCAGCAAGGAGTAGGCAAGAGAAGCCATGTTCAGAAGAACCGTTCATGATTTTCACTCACTGTTCCATTCATGTTCAGGACACTTCATGTTCAGAAGACATCATTAAAACTGTTAATGACATTTGAGGACTTTTTTGTAAACTTTTTTTTGTGGAATTCCTTATGCGGCCCACCCTCACCCAGACTCTGCCTCCAGCGGCCCCCAGGTAAATTGAGTTTGAGACCCCTGGTGTAATCCATACACTACCAGTCAAAAGTTTGGACACCCCTTCTTTATCATGTGTTTTTAAAGTGTACCATTTTCTACATTTTACATACACACAAGACATCATACATATGGTACAAGATATATGGAATTATAGAGCAAAGAAAAAAGTTAACTAACTAATATATATTTTTTATATTTTATATTCAAATACTCAAAGTAGCCTCCCTTTGCTTTGTCGACGGCACTGCAAACCCTTCAAATCTGTGCGTTGTCAGGATCTAGAAATGCTAAAGGTGTAAACCAAGGATCAAATCAAAGGATGGTTATTAAAATATGTGTCCATTCATAGTTTTGAGGTCTTCAATGAAAATATACAATGTAAATAATCTTGTAATCTTGGGTAGTTCTGGTTTAGCCCTAGTCTAGACCTACAAAACTACAGTTAGAAACCCTGATTTAAATCTGGGGTTATTCAGAATACCAAGTCTTCTCGTGAGGCTGTACTCGGTGTGAAAAGTTTAAGACAGCCCCCGTGTTTGATCGACAGCGGTGTGTTTTGAATGGAAGGCGGACAGGCCCGTAGCTCCTCTGCACGTACTCAGGGATTCACCATTTCACTCACATCAAAGGTATTCCCAGGAAGCAGCTCTCTTCACCAGGGGCCCTTTCAAAAACCGTGGCCATAAATTTCAGATTACGCATCGTCCTGTGATGTCTTAAGACCGAGTTGTCTGTGAAATATTCTAATGACCTCGTGGAGTCAATAGTTTGCCGGGGAAGATTTGGCAACGCTATTAGGAATCAAGTAACGAGGATGATGGGGATCTACAAAGGAAAAGGCATGGCAGGACTGGGCTCTGAGTCACAGCAGGAGACCAGAACTTCTGAGTTGGTTATATGTGGTGTTTCAAGGAGTTTTTTCGTTACTGTTTTGATTTGCAAAGGTTGAAATCTCACTGGAGCAGCCGTATTTTTTACAAGAAAATAGAGATGTCAAGATGCTAACCAATGCTAAAACTGGTATTGAAACTACAGTTCTCATTTGAGCAAAGATCAATACTAAAAAAAAGTCACATTCACAGGACAGAAATGAGTGTTTCCTGAACAGCTTCAGAATGACCTTGAGCTGTATCAGAACAAGAATAAGAACACATACACTAGTATATGCCCTCACCTTAGTGACTACACAGAAAACTTTTTTGGGGGTCTGTCACCTTCTTGCTTCAATGGAAATGTCAGTGCTCTATTTGAAATGTTCCACAGTATGACATTAAACAGCTATACCACAAATGTATTAAATTACAGGTGGTCTTATACCTGCTTTTTAAATTACAGGTGGTTTTATACCAGGTTTTTAAATTACAAGTGGTTTTATACCAGCTTTTTAAATTACAAGTGGTTTTATACCAGCTTTTTAAATTACAGGTGGTTTTATATCAGCTTTTAAACCATCTTGCACTCTGAGGACCTCAGGGACTGGCCTCCTGCTCGTGCCCAGAGTCAGGACTAAACACGGGGAGTCAGCGTTTCAGTTTTATGCAGCTAAAACTTGGACCAGTCTCCCTGTTCATGAACATGTGAGACAGACTCTACTTTGACTCTTTGGCTCAGAATGGTTTAGCTGTGCATGTAACTGAAAGGTTTTCATTCTCCATTCTTCTCTCTCATTCTCGCTCATTTAATATCTCTCTTCTCTTTTTTTAAATTTTATGATGATTTTATGATGATGGTTTGTTTGTATTGTGATTTTAGCGCTTTGAATTTGAAATGTGTACGAATTGTGCTACACAGATAAACTTGTCTTATTGCTCAAAAACACCAAGAAAAACAGGCATTCCGACTGTGAGCAGGGTCGCCACTCCACAGATCTGACCTGCAACTTGGTCTGGTCTCCACGATGATAGAAAGGTTTAATGCTATAGTGTGACACATTCCAAACAAAGAAATAACATCTAGATGGAGAAAAACCGGTGGCGCAATTTACATGATGCTCCTTTAATGTTGAAAATCACATCTTATCATCTAAAGAAAAAGATGCACAACTTTTCTGCTTGTCTCCGTGGACATGTTATTGCTTTGCCTGGAATGTCCCGTGGTATGACTTTAAAGATATTGCTCAAAAATCCAATAATTCCTTCTGTGAACAGGGGCGTCGCTCCACAGATCTGAATTGTAATGTAGTAGTAGTGCTGTAACCTGCTCATATCCATTGTGATAAATTGGTTTAATCTGTACTGTGGAACATTCTAGACAAAGCAATAACATTTCCATGGAGACATGCAGGTGACAGATCCTAGAAATGTTCCACAGTGCACCTTTAAATATCATTGTGGTATCAGGATCTGTATTGAGAATTGGCTCTAGTCCTTAGTATCAAAACATTTTATTATTATGACAACAAAATATTGGAAACTTTTGACTACATATTGTGAAAAGTATATTTTTATTATTCTCAACACAGCCAGACCACCAAACTTACTTCTCTGTAAAAGTTCTCCTCAGTCCCAAAGGCAGGATATCTTGCTGTGCTCAAAGCATTAAGAGCGCTGCCCCCTTCTGGCTGTGGACTTTTCAGACTTAAAATCCTCTTTTTTGTCCTAATTGTGCCCGGAAATGGACTCCCACAGGTTCTCAAAGTATTCATCATCGCCGCAAGCTGAAATGATTTTGTTATTAAAATAATTACTTTGTCTCATTATCCAAATGGTGTCCGTGCCACTGTACAGCAGAATATGCCTTGTAAAGCTATTGAAAATGACATAATGGCAAGATAATGACACTGATTTGTATTGGAGACTCGGAGTTGAATAAAAAGTACAGCTTCCGTGAGCATGTGCACAGGTTAATTAGGATGTGCAGAATTTATTCTTTATGGTTTTAAATACAAGTGTCTTTGCAGCTGGATAATATGCTGTAATGAGCTATTCAAATTGGCCGAACATTATCCTAAAAAAGTGCTTTATGAATTAACATGAATAATAACTGGTTTGAATGGATTAACCTGTTGTGTTCTCGTTTTCAAGATATTTTACCTCTTTTTTTTCATGTTAATTTAATATCATGAGGTTGGCTCATAGTTATTGCAATTTATTTCAAATGGCAGGAATGGCAGGCATGTTTGGGCCCATATTACGTTTGCTTTCTGATTTCTGGTGTTTTAATGTTGTTTCCTCATCACAAACCTACCTGGAGTTGTGTTTTGTTTCATTCGCACATGTTTAACACACAGTCTCTGCGTATTTAGGCTGAGTTCGTCGCTCAAACAGAAAAAACGATGTTATGTGGTATTAAAGGAAGTGCTCCACTGTGTTTTTACAGTCCATACACCTTCACTAGAATCAGCTGGAAGTTACAATCTCTTCTGAATTAAAGGTAAAAGGCTGTAAACTACCGCTACATCTCAAGGTGAAGCAGAGCATTTTGAGATGTGGAGATGTCGACAGACTAAAAAGTGAAATGGGTCAATTTTGTGTAATACAGGACCTTTAAGGCAAAAGGAGAAATTCAAATTGTCAACTGGGCAAACTTTATTTTGGTCGAATTTCTGCTGCAAAAAGTGAAAAGCTGCAAAAAGCTTGGATGAGCTGCAAAATGGATTTGACGTGGATTTTACCGGGACGACTGAGGGACTATACACACAGAGGACCTTTAAATTAACAGGGGAAAATGTTGGCTGTACTTTCATGGACTATGTAATTTGTCAGGTTGAGGGTTGGCCACTTGGAGATGTTAATGTTTTGCACAGAATGTTCCACAATATAGCATTAAACTAGCCTTGCATTTATTCAAGTGTTTTTATGCTCAAAGATACGTTAAAATACTTGCATTCTTACAGAGAGCACCTCTCCATAGATCTATGAATAAAATGAATAAACTGTAATCTATTTATTTATCATGTTTTTGATGTAGTTAATATCTAGTGCGATTTTTAGCTAAGTGAGATTAATTATTTTATTTACGGAACAAAACCAGTCTGCGCTGGAGCACTTTATCTGTTTATCATGTAGAGTGTGGATGAATGAAATGTGAAATATGGGATCAGCCTCTCAAATCTACCTATGGGTACGAACAGGGCTCTACGCTAACTTTTTTTTTCAGGAGCACATGTGCCCCTACGTTAAAAATTTTAGGAGCACAGAAAAAATAAATGGGGGCACAAGTAGGTTTTTGTTTTCAATGATTATTACAGTGCAGAACTTGCACACACCAACACCAACACTGAATAAATTTAATACAAAAAAAAGAATTATGACTGTACTTTTCCTGCATAATTGCAATGTTTTTATAAATATATCTTCATTTTATCTGATTAATATTTAGACTTAAAATAAGCCAAACAAACTGTACTGCACTGAAACACTCTGTGGCCCTTTTTGGACCCTCACCCACAGTTTAAGAACCTCTTCTTTAAGAGAACTTCCACTGGCACTTTACACAAAACTGTTTCAAAGTGTAAAAAGTGTGCAGGATTTTTAAACCTGTATTTTCAAATTCATAACTGGAGTTACATTCTCTTAGTGGTTTTACAGTGGTTTTTAGCCTCTGCACATTTACCAAACCAAACGCACATTGTGACAAACACATTTATTTGGCATTTTCTTAGGCAAACTTCAGCCCACATGTCACCTGCTCTGTGCTGTAGCTCTGCTCTGTGCGGACACTGACATAAAATTAATATTGGCGTATTTAATGTGAGGCGGATGGACAGGTGGGATGTTTAACCTGCCCTGTGATACACACTGGTACATGACGCTGCGCGAGCTCCAGCGCACAGGTCCAGCACACCAGTACAAGTTGGCGAAGGCAGCGGCCGTAATGAAATGTGATGCACTCAGTATTCAGACCTTGAATCCGTGACGAGACCGAGTCCAAATGCGCTCGAGTCCGCGACAAAACCAAGACAAAACCATCGCTTTAGCGGAGAAGGAAGTCCAGCGGAACGGGGGTGTCTGTGAGTGTGGGACGGGTGTGGGTCCTGCTGCGGGGCGCTCCTCGTTTAAGGGGGCATGGGTGTGTTTTGAAGCGGAGTTTGTTCGTATGAGTGATATCGGCCACACGTGGAGCTCGTACGCTGGAGTCGTGCGCGGTCGGAGGTGTCGTGCCCGGGCACGTTTCGGTTGCGCTCGCGCTGGGCAGGCGTGAGGCGCTTTAGGGGCGATCCAGGCTTGGGCACGATTCTAAAGTCCTAGTGTGAGTTTGCCCCTAATGTTTGACACATTTAGAACGTTTAACTCGTCACGTTACGTCTGTGCGCAGTTCTCCTTATTGTGGCTGCAGAAGCACTCGCACTGGTGCGACAGGTTTGATTTCCTCGTTCGCACGACAAAATATTTACTCGCAAATGCGAGTGAAATGGGCGCACTGTAGAGCCCTGGGTACGAATAAAACAACCTAACCTGACCTAACCCGTAACTTGGCCTGATGGAATCACCTGCAAGTCTCCAAGGAGAGAGTTTAGAAATTTACCTCTGTATTTTGGAGAAGGAAGTAGTGGATTCTCTACTAGAAAAGTTAGAGATCAGCTTTTCAGGATGGCTCAAATGATGTTAAAGATCAAATTCAAAAGACTGTTTTTTCTAAGGGTGGCCAATACAATCTACTTGTATCATCTTGAATAAGTGAAGTAATTGTAAAGCATTTAGGTTTGTGTGATTACGCATGTTTTCTGTGTGGTTAATGTGTGTATTTGTGTGTGTTTTCCAGATGCGTACACAGACGAGGACCTGATGTTGTACTGGAAAAGCGGCGATGAGTCTCTGAGCACAGACGACAGGATTTCTCTCTCTCAGTTTCTCATTCAGAAGTTCCACACCACGTCCAGACTGGCCTTCTACAGCAGCACAGGTACTACAGAAATACACTCTAATACTGTAAATACATGTAATCCAAGAGCGTTTTTATCTATACTACCAGTCTAAAGTTTGGACACACTGTTTTATTTAAGGTTTTTCTTAAGTTCCTTGATTATTTGCATTGTAAATTCTCACCGAAAGCATCGCAATTATGAATGAATGGGTAAATATGGGATGGAGCAAACAAAAATAAACTCAAAATAACACAAGACTTGGTCTAGGTTTCAGCTTTTCAAAAATAGCAGCCCTTCGCTTTGATCACCACTTTACCGTTTTGGCATTTCTTGACCCCGACCGTGAAGTGAAAACCATTTTATGTGAATTCAGATCACTAAGAGAAGGCCGAGGGTTTGTATCACTGTCGGCAAATTGAATTAAAAGATCTGTCTAAGATACAGTAGTAAAATAAATACTTAATTCTATATATTTGATGTTTTCTGTGTACATAAATTGTTTAAAGTGGTAAACTTAAGGGTGGACTGTGTAACTTTTCCAGTAGAGGGTCCGTCACCATCTCCCCTCAGCGCAAATATCGCTTGCAATGTTCCACAGTATGGCATTACACTATTCATCTTTAAGTGCCAAGTCACATGTCAGATCTGTGGGGAGGCGGGCCCATCTCACAGTAAGAATGCAAGTGTTTAGTGCCCAAACTTTTGACTCGTAGTGTAATTATTCATCTTGTTTGTTTGTTTTATTCAGGAACTTAATTCTACTTTTAGACCCAATGTTTGTGTTATATTTCTGTTATGCGCAGCCCTTTGCAAAGTTTATAAAGTGTGTCATTGAAACAAACTTGGATGGCACTGGAGTGGTTCATAATAACAGGTTTCAAAGATCTGGACAAGTCTGTGAATGTGCACGATGAAAGTGTTGACAAAGCATGAATACCACATCGTGTCAATATGCAACAGACTGTGATGCAATGACCCTATAATTGTATATCACAGCAAACATATAAAAATACATTGATTTATTCACTTGATTTGAGAGTTTTAAATGTGTACTGTGTAACTTTTCTAGTAGGTGACCTGCAATTTGCTTGTCACCATGGAAATGTTATTGCTTTTCCTGGAATGTTAAATATATTTATCTTGCATTTATGTTTTTATTGAAAGAAGACCACTCGAAAAACATCCATTTTTACTGTGAGCTGGGTTGCCTGTTGCTTGGTGGTTCCATTTGATTGTTTCCATGGAAATAGATAAGTTTAATGCCATACTGTGGGATATTCTAGGTAAAGCAATAACATCTCCAGCTTAAAGGGATAGTTTTTTTTTTTGTTTTTTTTTACATGAATCTGTATGGTATTCGAGTCGTGCATCAACACTGACTTACCTCCCGACAGCGTCCGATGAGCCGAGTTCTTCCCCGGTTTCGGTGCTGACGAAAGTGTCCGGCAAGTTGGCTGGGGTCACGAAAATCAAGCGTTTTTCTTCTCAAAACAGTATGTGTTCAAAAGAGTGATACATTTGCAGCACAAAATGGCGAACCACGAAAAAGTCAGACCTCATAATCGCTTGGTACTATTTTCTCTCCGGTCATATCACTGTGCCCTGCCTCCAGGTGACGCCGCGCACGAATCCAATACTTTTTTTCAGTAGTTTGTCAGTGTTTACGTTTGGCAGTGTCAGATTGTTAACAGCCGCAATGCGAGAGAGCTAACATGAGAGAGCTAACATGAGAGAGCTAACATCTGAGAGCTAACGTGAGAGAGCTAACGTGAGAGAGCTAACATGAGAGAGCTAACGTGAGAGAGCTAACATGAGAGAGCTAACATGAGAGTTAGAGCAATAAGTATATAAGCATTCTGAGCATGTGAACACTGCCGAACTACTGAAAAAGTGTGAATTTGTGCACGGCTGTCACCTGGTTCCATAGACTGGCGGCAGCGCGCAGTGAAATGACCAGAGAGAAAATAGTACCAAGCAATTATGTGGTCTGACTTTTTCGGGGTTCACGTTTTGTGCTGCAAATGTATCACTCTTTTGAACACATTGTTTTGAGAAGAAAAACGTTTTATTTTCGTGACTCCAAGCTAACTTGCCGGACACTTTTGTCAGCACCAAAACCGGGCAAGAACTCAGATACTGTCGGGAGGTAAGTCAGTGTTAATATACGGCATTGCTGACGGGGATACCATGCAGATTCATGTCAAAAAACCCAAACTATCCCTTTAAAGTGCCTATAAAACGTTATTTTCTGATCTGCATTATAAGTTACTACGTTACCTAATCACAAACATACCTTCAGTTGTGTTTTGTTTCATTCACACACGTTTCACACAGGCTGAGTTCTTCTCTCAAACAGAAAACACTCCACCTTGTGATGTCATGTGGTAATACAGGAAGTGCTCCACTGTGTTTTTAATCTCCATAAACCTCGACTAGAATCATTTGGATCATTTCAGCCCTGGAATTGCCCATCTCTACTGAACTAAATGTGAGCATTTTGAGCTTTGGAGATGTGGTTAGACTAATAAAAAAGGCTTGATGAGATTATAACATGTCTTAAAGCTCACAGGAATCAGTTTTGCATAATATAGGACCTTGAAAGTGATCAAACAGCAGCCATGAGCAAATTAGACAAAAACTCCTTCTACGGTTGGACAGATAGTGTATTACCATCACCAAAAATATTGCTTTGCGTGTTCATTTTTAGTTTTTTGTCTCAGTCCAGCTAAACCTTGTGTCTGAAAATCCTGCCTTGAAGCTCCATTTTGCCCGGTGTCCTGGACAAGACGATGATCAAAAACAGAAAAAAGGGAATTTCAATAGCGACATTTGAAAAATTCTTTTGAAACTTTAAGATAAAAGACGCTCAGATAAAATGAGCTGCTCTGGTGACTTCAAGAATGTCAGAATTTTTAATCAAATACCACCATCAATCTTGCTATTTCAAATATAATAATCTTTTATATCCAGTTAACTTTGCATGTTTTACAGGTTATCATGAATTGTTTTGTCCGGAGGCTTTTAAACATGCTTTGGTATTTGTATGAGAATTTAATGGTTTTATATTACACAAAATGGGTTCATGTGAGCTTTAAGTCATGTTATAATGCTTTTACCTCATCACCTCGTGTTTTGTTTCATTCACACATTTAAGTAACAGGACATTATTAGTGTGTCTTCATTTCAAAAGCTCAAAATGCTCTGCTCCACCTTGTGATGTCGTGTCTTCATCAAGTTAACACCTAACTTGGAATTGCCCATCAGTAGAGATTGACTGTTGACATAGTCATTTATTCATGTGTTCACAATAATTGAATTTGGTGTATTTTTGGATAGGCCAGAATCACAACAGCAGACTCCACACGGGCTTCGCAAAACTGTTGATTTAAGGAACAGAAAGTGAGAAAAAACATTCACTGAGCAATAAGAGACAGGCCCATATTCACAGAAACAAACAAAAGTGCCCCAGAGCCACAAACCCAGTGGGAAATACAGAAAACAAGGGCTAGACCAGGACTAAACCGGGATCATACCAGGTCTGAGCCAGGACAGAACCAGGATCATACCAGGTCCGAGCCAGGTCTGAACCAGTAATGAACCAGGACTGAACCAGGATCATACCAGGTCTGAACCAGTGCTAAACCAAGATTAAACCAGGATTAAACCAGGAATAAACCAGGACTAAACCAAGACTGAACCAGGACTGAACCAGGAATAAACTGGGACTAAACCAGGACTGAACCAGGACTGAATCAGGATTAAACCAGGATTAAACCAGGATTAAACCAGGACTGAACCAGGACTGAACCAGAACTAAACCAGGACTAAACCAAGACTGAACCAAGACTGAACCAAGACTGAACCAGGACTGAACCAGGATCATACCAGGTCTGAACCAGGACTGAACCAGGGCTAAACCAAGATTAAACCAGGACTGAACCAGGATTAAACCAAGACTGAACCAGACTGAACCAGGACTGAACCAGGACTGAACCAGGAATAAACTGGGACTAAACCAGGCCTGAACCAGGACTGAACCAGGAATAAACTAGGACTAAACCAGGCCTGAACCAGGATTAAACCAGGATTAAACCAGGACTGAACCAGGACTGAACCAGGACTGAACCAGGAATAAACTGGGACTAAACCAGGACTAAACCAGGACTGAACCATTACCAAACCAGGAGTGAATCAGGACTGAACCATTACTAAACCAGGAATGAACAAAGACTAAACAGGACTAAATCAGGATTGAACCATTACTAAACCAGGGGTGAATCAGGACTAAACCAGGACTAAACCAGGATTTAACCAGGATTAAACCAGGACTAAACCAAGAATGAACTAGGACTAAATCAGGATTAAAGCAGGTCTGACAGACTTTTACAGACTACAGATGATGGTTTATGGACTTAAAAACTGTGAAATGACTTTGTTTGTTTTTTCATTGTTTATTGATTTGGGGAAAATTGCCATAGGGCGATTTCTGAGCAGCTACAAAAAACTGCATATCAACTGAGACCCAACAATAGTGCGTTTTTATTTATTTTATTTTATTTATTTATTTTTTTTAAGAATGTGATGATGTCATACTCATAGATGGAGGGCAAGCCTTAGCTTTCCTTATAGATCACTTTGTATTTTCATTACAAATACTGAAATAGTAAATTCATAAATGTTGAAAATGATTATTAGTTAAATACAACAAAAATCTGCATTTTAATATACATTTTCATTGCCATGAGGCCTATAGAATGTCGTGATGCCATCTGAAATCCAGCAATACTGTTGTGTGTCCTTAGGCAAGACACTTCACCCATCTTGGCAATATTTGGTCATCTCGTCTCTCTTTCCTAACCAAATCCATGTCTCTGTGTGTTTCAGGCTGGAACAATCATCTGTACTTAATCTGATCCTTTATTAAATGTTAAAGGCCTACAGAATGATGTGATGCCATCTGAAACCTAGCGACACTTTTCTTGTGTCCCGCACATAGTCAATATATATGAGTGAGTGTGACGTCACCACAGCATCAGTGTCGCTCAAATGAGGCTCCTGATGCCACAGTTACAGGAGCGAATATGGAGCCAGGCTCCATATTTGGAAATCCGACCGCGAGTATCATAGCAACCACAAGAGCCAATCATGACTGAGGTCGTTAAATGTGCCGCCCGTCTCATGGCAGAGCGGAGATGTGATACTCTGCACCATTCTGCACAGTATTTCAGTGATTCTTGAGAATAATAAGGAAACTTTTATCTTTTTCATCAAACTTTAAATAGTAAGTTTAAGTGACTGATTTATGTTATATGTCATGTTATGTGCGAACAATAGAGTTGGCAGTTTAATGAAATTCTTTATGTTAGTTAAGTTATGCTAGTTAAGATTCTAGTAACATTAGCTATTGTAATTGTTTGAGATATTTTGTCATTTTATTTCAAAAATAGTCAATCGGGGCAGGAAAGCGGGAAGGAAACTTAGCAGTGAAAAGCACTAGCTGTCAGTCAAACTTGTTGCTAACACTCGGTGGCAGTGACCTCGGGGAATGAAGGCGTCTGATTGGTTTGTTATTTATGTTCATATCTTGATTTAGGAACAAAACAGCGAAATGAAAAGTTCAGGATCATGTGTCGCGGGTTCATACGAACATTTTAAGACCAAAATGACGAGGCCAAAGCAGCAGTTACAGAGAGAGGGGCGACTAGATCCCAATGTAAATCAATGGGAAAAAGGGAGAGAAGGAGCTGGAAGAGCCTCCTGGAGCACTTCCTGTTTGGCACACTTCAGCTATGTCCACTCATATATACAGTCTATGGTCCTTAGGCAAGACACTTCACCTATATTTACATGATTTGGTTGTCTTTCCTAACCAGATCCGTGTCTTTGTGTGTTGCAGGCTGGTACAATTGTCTAGATCCTAGTACTTGCTATATTACAACAAAAATCTCAATTTTAATATCAATTGTCATACGGTTTCTTACTGTAACTATACTGTTGTTGTGTCCCTTGGCAAGACACGTCACCTATGTTTTATTTTTTATTATTTGGTCATCTCGACTCCTTTCCTAACAGATCCGTGTCTCTGTGTGTTTCAGGATGGTACAAGCGTCTACATAATTAGATCTTTTATTAAATATTAACCTAGCTGTTCTGTTGTTGTGTCCTTAGGCAAGACACTTCACTTATCTTTTATTCTGTGCGTTTCAGGCTGGTACAATCGCCTGTACATAAACTTCACTCTTCGGCGCCACATCTTCTTCTTCCTGCTGCAGACGTACTTTCCAGCCACGCTCATGGTCATGCTGTCCTGGGTGTCCTTCTGGATCGACCGCCGAGCAGTGCCAGCCCGCGTCTCCCTCGGTAACAACAAAAAACAAAAACAAAAATAAAATTCATCGACACAGAAATGCAGTTTGGAGGGGCTGTTGCTGCTTAGCCTTGAGGGAAATATGTCAGAGTGTGGAGTGGCTTGTAATCGTTAAATTTAAACTTTTTGGACAAATTGCAATTTAAAGTGGGACTACATAACAAATATTTTTTACTTTTATTAGACTACATATTTGGGTTGCAGTTTTTTAGGTTAAAGTGCAATATGTAACTTTTCGGTTGGGGGTTTGTCACTTGCTTGTTTCTATGGATATGCCATTGCTTTGCCTGGAATGTTCCACAGTATGACTTTACATTTATTCAATTAGATGTGGTTTTATCTGACCTGTAACTTGGTCTGGTTTGGTCTCCATGAAGAGAGAAAGGTTTAATGCCATATTGTGAAACATTCCAGACAAAGCAACAACATTTCCATGGAGAAAAACATTAGATGGACCCTCCAACAGAAAAGTTACACAAATTTTTTTTAAACTTTTTTTACCAGAGGGTGCATCATTTGCTTGTTTCCATGGAGATGTTTTTTTCTTTTCTTTATTTTTTTGGAAACAAGCAAACAAAGTTATTAGTCAGATCTGTGGAGCGGTGAGTCTGCCCACATTCAGTAAGAGTGCATATTTTTAAAGGTGGAGTTAGCAATAAAAACAGCGGTAATTGAAGAAATGTAAGATAGATAATGTAAGATAGATCGCCATGGAGACAAGCAGATGGCCAACCCCCTGACTTCCAGAAAAGTTACACAGTGCAGCTTTAACTTATGACAACTATAGTAATAATATTTTGAAGTTGCTCTGCAGGTGACACCACAGGGCCAAGTTACTTGTCAGATCTGTGGAGAGGCGAGTCCACTCACAGAAAGAATGCAAGCTTTTAGGTCAATAACAACACACGTTCTTGAGTAAATGCCACAGTGGGGCGCCAGTCACAGAAACTGTCGTTGTGTCCTTAGGCAAGGCACATCACCCACATTGCCTAGTGTGAAAGTGGTGTGTGCATGGCAGGACTCCCTTGAAAAAGAGATTAGTAATCTCAATGGGACTTTCCTGGGTAAATAAAGGTAAAAAAAAAAAAAATGCAAGATGGAAATGTTTAATGCCATACCGAGCAATTCCAGACAAAGCAATGACATCTCCATGGAGACAAGCAGGTGGAAGACCCTCTATCAGAAAAGTTACAGAGCGTACCTTTAAAGTTATGGTACTCTCACTGCTGTGTTTGATGAGAAACAGCCAAAATCTTACACAAACATCCCTCCATTTAATTCTGTATCTCTGCTTATCACACATTTTGCCACTACACTTTTTTCCCCTCATTTTTCCTCATCCTTCATCCATCTCAGTTTGTGCTTTTTTCTAAATATCTTCTTTAAATTTTCACAATCCTCCTTCAGGCCGAATTTGAAAAAAATAAACAACAAACGCATCCAGCTGCTTTTGTCACCAGAGGAGAGGGAAAAACATCAAAGAAACGCCACAATGAGGCTAAAAAATTGTGAAACTTGAATTTGTACTAACAGTTTGTAGTTCGTACTGTGAGTTAAAGGTCTGATATTAAGAAAACAATGACTCTTGTGAGCTTTAAGATGAAATAAAACAAATAAATAGATTGATATTACAAAGTGTGTGACTAATCATACACCTAAGCGGGTGGAGTTTGATGAGAACCATGTGGAAATGAAATCCTTTGACTTTGCCAAACCGTTTGGCTGTCATGGTTTAACATCAAAGTGAGAGTTTTTCACTGCAGCTTTTAAAACTTTAACTTCAGGGGGATAAACAAACTTATCTTAGAAGGGAATTGAATAGGCTATTGGCGTAGTAGTAGTACTACTAGTAGTAGTTGAAGTACTAGCAGTAGGAGTAATAGTAGCAGTAGCAGTTGTAGTTTTGTAGTAGTAGTTTTGTAGTAGTAGTAGTAGCAACAGCAGTAGTAGTTCTATAGTTGTAGTTTTGTTGTAGTGTAGTAGTGTAGTAGTAACAGTAGCAGTAGTAGTAGCAGTAGTAGTTCCATAGTAGTTGTAGTAGTAGCAGCAGCAGCAATAGTAGTAGAAGTAGTAGTTGTAGTTTTGTAGTAGTTTCATTGTAGTAGCAGCAGTACTTGGTCTGTAGTAATAGCAGTAGTAGCAGTAGCAGTAGGAGTAACAGTAGCAGTAGCAGTAGTAGTAGGAGTAGCAGTAGTAGTAGCAGTAGGAGTAGCAGTAGTATTAGTAGTAGTAGTAGTAGTAGTAGTAGGAGTAGGAGTAGGAGCAGCAGGAGTAGCAGTAGCAGTAGCAGTAGCAGTAGCAGTAGCAGTAGTAGTAGTAGTAGTAGTAATTTCATTAATGCATTCTTCAGTCCTCCAGAGTCCAGGTGACAATTTCATCATTACCACACAGTATTTCTCTGGCCTCTTTCCCAATTACTTTAAAATAACACATCAAAATAATCCAGCAGCACAAATAGTTCCCCTCAAATTCACTTCCTCTGTGCTGTTTGTTTTTAAGAAGATTCAGCGCGCGGAGAGGCCTGGGAGCTGCAGTCGTGTCAAATGGCACAAAGACTTACTCACTTTCGGCTTTGGGATTTCAAAATGGATTTCGGATTTGCATTCAAATTGGCTTTTTATTTTACAGCAGTCCCAAAGAGTTACTGTCAATTTGGTTTGAAATTATGGCTGCTTTGTTGTTAGGACAATGGAATTACATAAGTTAACACAAAAGGAGGAATTACGAAGCATTTTGTACGGCGTCACAGATCGTTATTTCAAACAGTTGGCTGCTTATGACTCAAATGGCTGCCCCCCTGCTGTGACTGGCTTTAGGCTCTTCTGTAGCCTGAAAAAACATCAAGGCTTTAAATCCCATAGGAATAGCACAGAACTGAACCAGAGATCTGCTCGTTCAGGGGTAAACGGTACACAAATGCAGTTAAAGTTACACTAAGTAGCGTTTTGTCATCTGATTCTTTCTGAGTTGTTGCTTTTCGTTTAATGTTCAACAGTGTGATTAAAAGGATTTATCTACATGGAAACAAGCAGGTGACAGTCCCAGGCCAAGTTACAGGTCGGATCTGAGCAGAGGCGACCCCGCAGAGAGAGATTTTTCAATAAACAATAAACACTATCCATCAAAATTTGGACACACCTTCTAATTTTTTAGTGTTTTCTTTTCTTTACGTTGCCTGTGTCTACATTTTAAATACACACAGACTTTAAATAGATAGTGCAAGATGTATGGAATTATGTAGGAAACGGGAAAAAGGTGAATAACTCATTTCTAATTTCTTTTTTATATTCAAATTCCTCACAGTAACCACCCTTTGCTTTGTTGACAGGCAGTGTCAAACTCAGACAATTGAGTAAATGTAAGATATACAAGTTTAACGCCATACTTGGGCCAGTGCCGTCAATTTCTACCGACCCGAATAGAGCGCAACCCCTCCCGGTCCTCAATTTCCACCGTCCCGATTTCAGCGGGTCATCGGTCCAATGGAGGGCCGGGCCAGAGGAAAAACGCCAGGGCCGAATTTTGTTCCCAGTCCAACCCTGATTCCAGGCAAAGCAATACAATCAAGCAGGTGGTCCACCGGAAAAAGTTATATATCGGTAGTGCAACTTTGGGTGAATGTGCAGTCAGTGTGGTTATTGCTGTAGTTCTATAAAAAATGATCACAAAAAACTTTAAGCCAATTGCATTTTATGAGCCCAGAAAGTGACAATACTGTTGACTGAGCATGAACACTATCTCACAAAGGTTTTCTTATTGTTGCACATTGGTAGCGTTAATGAGTAAACTGTATTGAATATGTCTTTTCCAATGGAGCTTGTCGTTAAGGGGTAAGTTCATAAAACATTAGCTAAAGGACCCATGCAGTTATCTGTATTCTGCCCTTTCATGGCTGAATTTTGCATTTCTTTCAGTAGATCTCTTGATGATAGATTGCTCACCACCACAAAGCATCTTCAAGGACAATTTCTCTGTGTGTTGTAACTGGTCAGAAACTTCCATTTTTAACTGTGACATCATGAGAGGAAATTACAAAGGAACACGTTTAAGGAAACCATTTCACATTGCGTCACAAATCCTCATTTAACTGCTATGGCCTGAGAAACAATTGATCCGGGTCTGACTTGAATGCTTTGCCCCCTGCTGGCGGGCTCCTGGTGCGTGCAGCTGGGGGCCCTTTTTTGCACTGTATTGCGTCATATTTAAAGCTTCGTTCTTCTTTGTGTCCAGGCATCACCACGGTCCTGACCATGTCCACCATTATCACTGGAGTCAACGCCTCTATGCCCAGAGTGTCCTATATCAAAGCGGTGGACATTTACTTGTGGGTCAGCTTCGTTTTTGTCTTTCTGTCCGTCTTGGAGTACGCTGCGGTCAATTATCTCTCCACCGTTCAGGACAGGAGGGAGAGGAAGATGAGGGAGAGAGCCCGGTCTCAGGTAATCTACACAAAAAAGAATTGTATCAAAGTATGAGATGTCACAAGTGCGGTACATTCATGCACGCCTCTTCGCCTTACTGGCTTCCAAATGGGAGAGTTGATTAGACTGTGATTGTGAAAACAGATGTTAAGCTATTGAGAGCAGATGTCATCAAACAACAAAAGCTGATTGAACGCTACTAACTGAGAAGAGGGAAGTTGTGGTTTAAGTATGTAAAATGTCATGTTGCAGTGTCGTGTCAATGATGTAGACTGTATAAATGGACATAGATAACCTGCCATCTGCTGCATTCCAAGTAGATAGTAGTAAGTGTGCATGGGGGCAAACTGGTTCCATCTAACTAGCAATTGACTTCTACTGAAAAAACATCACCCCTCTTTCTGTAATTGCTGCTGTCAGGCTTCTCATTTTGGTCTTAAAATTTTCACTTTAACTGTTGCAAATTTATTAGACCACCACCTAGTATAAGGTGTTGATGCCATATTTAATGTAACAGTATTTCTCTCTACCAAAGTATATTTTTATGTTTCTACAATGGTTAATCCACCAGTATGTGCAAGATCTTTTTATCAAAACCATATCTTTAATGCTAAAATATAACTATTGTTGCTATTCATAAATTTTCAAGTTTCATGTTTTCCAAAATGACACCAAAGTCTGATCCAAAGTAAGTCTCTGGGACCAGCTAGAAGCTATTTGGAACTCAATAACAAAAGAGACTTTGCAAAACTACATAAAACAATACAGCAAGAATGCAGCTGTTATCTGCGCCACACAAAATATTCACATTTTTGGTTATTATTGGTAACAAGGACTATTCTGTTATTCCAGTTGGTCATTTTCTTCATGAATAACACTAAAATTGTTAATTTGAAGCAAGTTTTTGATACACTATGAAGTTATTTATGTTTTCTTGTTTTCATGAAAGGTGGTCTAATAAATTTGTTAAGATCTATACATAGCTAACCCGCTAGCTGCCATAGGAAGTTAGCATAAGCGCGCTTCTGGTTCGATTCACTTTGCATTGTATTCACTGTGTATTGAAAAACATCACCTCTCACTCTGTAACTGCTGTTAAAATGCTTATGTTTATGTTTTCTTGTTTTCATGAAAGGTGGTCTAATAAATTTGTTAAGATCTATACATAGCTAACCCGCTAGCTGCCATAGGAAGTTAGCATGAGCGCGCTTCTGGTTCGATTCACTTTGCATTGTATTCACTGTGTATTGAAAAACATCACCTCTCACTCTGTAACTGCTCGTATTAACCCACTCTACATGATCCTGTTGTTTTTAATTTGTTAGTTCATCCATAAATTAATTTTTATTCCTAATATACTCGATATACTCGACTCCAAATTCGCCCCATTACTGTCAGCTATGGGTAACATCACACTCCCTTAGTCCATCCATCCATCCATCCATCTTCTCCCGCTTAATCCGGCTGGGTCGCGGGGGCAGCGTGCTGCCCAATACTCATAGCACCTGACCCCCCCTATGAACCCCTCTGCAGGTGGTGAGCCCACAGGAGGGTGGACAACATGGTCCTTGATGTTAGTTCATAGGGGTGCGGGCATGTTTTGGGTTGATGGGGGAAACCGGAGTACCCAGAGGAAACCCATCCAGACACGGGGAGGAACATGCAAACTCCACACAGAAAGGCCCGGGTGACCCGGGGATCGAACCCGCAACCTTCTTGCTGTGAGGCCTGAGTGTTGCCACTCAGCCACCGTGCCGCCTTAGTCCACGTTTTTTATACAGTTTATGATTTTAACTTGCTTTATATAGGAGCATTAATAACAGACCAATCGGGTGCCTTTTTTCCCCGAGGTCGGCTCCTGCTAGCGTTAGCAACAAGTTTGATTGACAGCTATTGCACCTTGTTGCTGGGCGCACTTGGATTTCCAAATATTGAACTTGTTTGCAAATTAGCCGACAGAACTGTTATCCTGGCTGCAACTGAGCACTATGGCTGATGCCACGCTCCCTCAGTGCACTTCTATTCATAGATTTCAATTTATGGCACCGTCCTTCATCTTCATAGCAATTACACATCTCAGATCTTAAAATATTAAAGGCTTTGGTGAAATGTACACTGGGGTCCTCACAGAGTCCTTCAAAACGGGAAGAAATTGTCTGATATCCATGAATATACAGTCTATTGTCATTGTAGAGACCAATAACATTCAGTCCAACACTTGTATTTCATATTCTTATTTTCTAACCCATAACAACAAAACTGCTTACAATACAGTATATAAGATTAACCTTGTGTTATTGCATGCATAGAAAAACTGAGAAAACCAACATTATAATAGATATAATTTCTTCTCCTTGTTGACTTAATTACTTGTTGACCTTCACATATTATGTTACTATAACCGTATAGAGAAAGAACTTCAAGGTTACATTCAGGAGTCAGTTTTCTCAAGAGGATCTGAGCACAAGTTTAGTTTGACACTTGAAAGTTGTTTCAAGGTTGACTGGTGTATATAAGTATTAATGACTTTTAAGAGTGGAGATGTTATTGATTTTTACACCCAGTTTACAACCTGATTTGAACTGTGTCTAGATTTCTTTCTGTATAAAACATGAAAACATGAATTAATAGCGTGAATGTCCTCTTTACCCCCATTTTGAGCTACAACGGTCCTGTTATTATGCAAAATTGACTCTCTTGAGCTTTTAGTCGTGTTATAGTGTTACCCCATCAAAAACATACCTGTAGTTGTGTTTCGTTTCATTTACATGTTTGAGTAACCCTTTATTATTTGTCTGTGTGCATCTCCAAAGCTCAAAATGCTCTGTTCCACCTTGTGATGTCATGTAGTAGTGGTTTTCAAGTTAACAGCTGCTTTTACCTTTTGTTCAGTAGAGATCAGCAATCCCCAGGACTGAAATTATCCAGATGATTCGAGTGAAAGTGGAGTTTAAAAACACAGTTGAGCACTTCATGCGTTACCACATTGTGAGAGTGTTTTCTGTTTGAGAGAAGAACTCTAAATATGCAGTGAATGAAACAAAACACAACTCCAGGTATGTTTGTGATGAGGAAACATGATAACATACATCAGAAAATAGCAGAACATGGGCCCTTTAAATAAAGCGTACGCCCTGACCGAAATAACAACTGAAAAAGAAAGATTTAACATTTAGAACATACACTGTGTAACTTTTCTAGGTAGTGTCCACCGTCTGCTCGTCTCCATGAAGATGTTGCTCTGCCTGGAGTTTGGAATGTTCCACAGTATGGCATTAAACTGTCTTGTTTATTCAGTCACATGTGTTATTTATTGCTTATAGACCCTTTTAGTGTGTGTAAACAGTGGTGACGTAGGCTCGGTTGCGCGAGCATTTTGGAAACAGAAGTATGGCAGAACTATCGCAGGATTATTGTCAAAAGTTCAAAATATTTCCTCAAAAATCTGACTTTGACAAATGGTGTCCGACTGATCCTTAGCCAGATCCTTGTGCAATCAGTGAGTAAAACTTTAAAACTTTAGTCCGCCGGTAGAATATCGATTCTGGCAATCACACACATAACAACCAGACATTTTGGTGCTGGAAATGTTTTTATCTCTGTCTTCTTTTGTCCGTTTTCAGTCTGAATGAATCAGAATGAATGGGAACAATGCCACTTCCATTGCCAAAATGCCGCACAGCTTTTTTTTTATCACTTCCTTCCTAAAGAGGTCTATAAACATGTAAAAACTATGCTATTCAGAGTGAGCTCACCTCTCCATGTAATTTACTTGTAATTTGGCCTAGAGGTGTAACCTGCTTGAGTCCAATAAGAAGTGTAAGTGTAAAGTGTAATGCAATACTGTGGAACATTCCAGGCATAGCATTCCCATCTCTATGGAGAAAGGCATGCAGACCCTCCACCAGACCAGGCAACAGACCAGAAAAGTGAGAGCATCTTAAAAGCATTTGGACAAGGCCAACGAGGCTATTCTTAGAACAGCCAAATCCCACCAATTTTCAGAACAAACCCAGATCCTTCTAAAACACAGGAAAGGCGCGAAGGCTGTGGTTATTTTAAATTTGGGGTGAAACTTTGGATTCCATTGATTCTCCTCGAGCTGGTGCATGGTTTCATTCGGTCGGACAGGATTTACAGGCTTCTGGGCGCTGTCAAAGCAGCTTAAGTGCGAATAATACCGTCACAGTGGGGGGTGTGAATGGGAGTCAGAAGAGGACACAAAAATGCTACTTTTGGACAGGTAGAAATAGGTCATGAACAGAATAAGCACTCAAAACAACTGAAGAGGTTTACAAATAACTTCTATTATTGCCTCGGGCTTCTTAGTGTCACTTAAAGGAGACCAATTGCACTTGAGTCTGCTATATACCGTATGTAATTATAATCTATGACACCCGTGGATTGTTTTGTTATAATTTGCACATTTAAAATCACAATATTCATCTCAAATTAGAATTCTGGTTTAGAAAACATCATCACAAGAAAGAAGGATGGCGTTGTCTGCCCCACCGATAGATAGCTGCAGATCACACAAGCGAGGAGCAGATTTTTGTTTTTTTTTCATTTGTCACAAAATTACTACACAGCGCAGCCAAATCTTATGCGTATCAAAATTTGAAAAAACAAAGTTGTAGAACGACGTGAGTACAGAGCCGTGGGCGTATGCCAGTGGCTTCGAAAACAGGGGATGATCTGCAATGACACATCTTGAAAATAAGCGATTAAAGATTACTCAAACGTCACAAATCACTCCAAATACAACTTGGAGAGGGTAAATGAGGAGAGGGAACAGCTACACCATGATTAAAGGCTCTGAAAAGTTGATTTTGCATTATAGGCCTGTGTGTTCCCTTTTTTATGTACTACAATCACATCTGAGTGGCCAAACATCAGTACACATACCGTATTTTTCAGAGTAAGAGAAAAAAAAAACATGTATAATTTGCACTTTTGGGGGGAAATTTATATTATAAAATCAGAGACCAAGAACCAACATTTCATCTTGAAGGGCAAGTTATAGAAGCCGAATAGAGAACAATCCATGTATCATTTGTTTGTATGTTTGTAAATATAGAACCAAAAATAAGAAAACAAAAAAACAACTATTTTCTTTATTATTTGTCTCCAAAACCAAAATGAAAAAACAGATAATGATTTGTTTTTTCATTTTTGTTTCATATATTTGGTCTATGGGCTGTCAGTGTGAAAAATTTAATGTATAAGTCACACCTGAGTTTAAGTCGCAGGAACCACCCAAACCATGAAAAAAGTGCAACTTATAGTCAGAAAAATATGGTACATGTTTTTCTCATTCAAGTATGAATATATGAAAATGATCTACTTAAGTATAGGACCCTGCCTCATGTGAAAGCTGCAGAGGCCGCACTTGCACTGAAACAACTGGATTTCAGCCTTGAAACTGGCAACCCAAATGAGAGACTCAAGTAGGGCTCATTCTGCTTTTATTGGATATTTACCCTGAGAACCAAAATACCAAAATTATGACACAAACAACTTAGTCATGATGTTTTTGGAACTGACAATAAATGACCATTGTTATTAGTAAAAGCTATTTGATTTGAACATGTTTACCTCGTATTGGACATTGTAATTTCCTTTAATCCAAGGGTCATTTAAAGGTGCGCTGTGTAATTTTTCTGGTGTTTGTCAAGTGTTTTTCTCCATGTAGATGTTATTACTTTGTCTGTAATGTTTCACAGTCTGGTTTTAAACCTTTCTATCTTCCTCACAGTCAGAATGCCTGTTTTTCTAGGTGTTTTTGAGCTATAAAACCATCTGTAATTAAATAAATGTAAGATAGAGCTGTTTAATGTCATACTGTGGAACATTCCAGGCAGAGCAATGACATCTTCATAAAACCAAGGAGGCAACAGACCCTCCAGCAGAAAAGTAACGCAATGCACCTTTAATCAAAGCACAAAATAGTTATGCATTAGTAGTATCTCTGTGGAGAGGAGGCTTAATTTGGGCGCATCAGTTATTATTTCATGTCTTGGTAATGCTGCTGCGTTGGGGAGATAACATTATCTCTATCTTTAATCTATCCCCAACAGAAATCAGGTCATTACATCACAGTTACCACGCTTTGCAATTAGGTTATGTACAGTAGCAGCAAGAGATGCACAGGGAATCCCAGTCAAATTTAAATAGCAATTTTTAAGCTGCACTGTGTAACTTTTCTGGTTGGGGGTCCTTCACTCGCTTGTCTCTGTGGAAATGTCATTGCTTCGTCTGAAATGTTCCACAGTATGACATTAAACAACTCTACCTTACATTTATTCAATTACCGAGAAGAAACAGGGATTCTCTTTGTGAGTGGGGTCGCCTCTCCACAGATCTGAGCTGTAACTCGGTCTGGTTAGGCTTCCATGAAGGTAGAAATGCGTAATACTAAAGTGTGAAACATTCCAGACAAAGCAATAATAGCATTTGATGGAACCTCCACCAGAAAAGTTACACAACGCACCTTTAATGTTTGCAGTTGTTTAGACAATAGAATTCCCTCTGCATCCAGTGTTTTAATGGACAGTACATTAAAAACGCGGTATATCTTTGTGCTAATTTAACTGCTTGTTTTTCTGTATCTCAAATGATCATGCAAATTTGAAAACATAAAAAGCAAATGATGATACTGACAAAATTCCCTTTCCCTTCCTCACTTATGTTTTACCTTGACGAAATATAAGTATAATAAGTATTTTTGCATGAAACATTAAATCATTGTCAAAAATATAGTTAAAAATAAGTTTATTAATGTGTTTTGGATAGCTCCTTTTGAGAGAAAGTCCTGTCTATGGCCTCACATTGGCCCTTGCAGTGATAAAAAAAAAATAGTATCTCTCAACTTTAACCAAGGATCTTTTCATTCTAATCAAACTTTTCAGCCTTACTCTGTCCAGGCTTTTATCAATGGGTGGGTGAGCGAAGAATATAGTTTCATCAGTTTCCAAAGGCTGTTATTTGTGAAGACTTAATAAGATCATAAATTCAGTGCAGCTTATTTGTCCAGAAATTCAGCCCCTGGCCCCAGCCCCTCTTTACCCTGACTTTGCAGTTTGACTCTGTTTTGGGTAATTTATTTGTGTTTTACTGCTTAATCTAGATATTACTCATTCAAACTAGGTATTTGGTGTGAAGGAATCACTGTTGGATTGCTGCTAGGTGACAAATTTGGAATTCAAATATGGAGACTTTTGTTGAAAGGTCTTTTATTATGCAAAATTGACTTTTGTGAGCTTTAAGCCATGTTAAAATAATGTTACCTCCTCAAAACCATACCCAGAGTTGTGTTTTCTTTCATTCGCACATGAGTAACCCTTTATTATTAGTCTGTCTACATCGCTAAACCTTTTACCATTAGTTCAGTAGAAATGGGCAATTCCAGGGCTGAAATTATCCAAAAGATTTTAAAGTTTACAAACACAGGGGAGCACTTCCTGTATTACCACATGACATCACAAGGTGGAAATGGTGTGAGAGAAAAGCTCGGCCTAAACACGCAGGATCTTGTGTGTTAAACGTGCATGAAAAAAACACAACTTCAGGTATGTTTTTAATGAGGAAAAAACAACATAGATATCAGATAATAGACCAATAATCATAGCTTAAGAATAGATTTTTAATGCAGTATTTACGAGCACTGTCACACTCTTCAGATCTGAATCACGCCTGCTGGTGACTGACTGATTATCATATGATCTTGAGAAATATTACTTTCCAAAACGACACGGGAACAGTCAAAGTCACCTCCAGCTTCATGCCCATGTATCACACTGAGATTAACATCGTGTAAAGACATTTTCCGACACACGACAAAGAATAACTGTGAGTCAGATCAGGTGCAATGAGGGACCCCTACCATCCATCACACATACTAGTACCTGTTGGGGTTACATGTTTTTTGGGGACACTACATTGACTTGCATGAATTTCTTGGAGACCAGTCATAACATTAATCATCTCCACCACTCGCCTAACCTTAACCTTAACATATTTTAATCCATATATGAATTTTAAATGATGTTGTTGATCCAATAATAAAGGACTTAATAAAGGACTTACGTCATGTAGACCTGATTTTTGTCCCCATAAAAAAAGCAGGTTCCCATGCAAAATTTAGTCCCCTCACTGTGATAAATACCCACCCACGCACACAGACAAACGCACTATGTCTTGCCCAAGGAAGCAACAACAGTATGCACGAGTCAGGCATAGTGGGATTGAACTAGCAACTCTGAAACCGAATCACAGTTTTTCTAATGTTTTGCAGAACATTATACTGTATATAATCTATTTTGTGTAATCTAATTGAATAATGTAATAAAATCAATAAATCTTTATTTATAAAGCACTTTTAAAAACAAGGTTCACAAAGTGCTGTACAAGCAGCAATGGACAAAACAAAACACAAAAAATAGCACATAAAACAAAGAAAACAGTCAATGATCCAACAAATCAGATTAGTTCTAATAAATAAATAAATAAAAGAGATAAAATGAAAATAAATAGGGAATAAAAAGAACTAAAACCAGTTAAAGGAAGGCCAACCGATAAAAATGGGTTTTAAGAAGTGATTTAAAAGATGATACTGATGGTGCAGCCTTATCTCCTCAGGTAGGTCGTTCCAATGCCGAGGCGCCCGGACTGAAAAGGCTCCATCACCTTCGTCCAGAGCCTGGACTTTGGAACAGCCACAGGGACCTGCCTGAGGATCTAAGGCTGCGGGAGGCTCGTATGGAGTTAAAAGTTCTGAGATATAGGCGAAGAAATTATTTGGCTATCAGGGTGCCAAAAGATTTAAACCAGGTCTATAACAGAACTATTCCAGGTCTAAGGCTAAACAAGGTCTAAAAGTGGACTACATAAATTCCACTGTGGTTCTTTGTTAGCCTTACTTGTTACAAACATGTCTAGTCTGTAATGTTTGTCTCAGGGACTGCAGATGGAAATTAGCTCCGAGAGTTGGAGTCTGGTACAAAGCATCTTTTCATTTTTTTTTTTTTTTTTTGTGCTTAATGCTCCTGTACATTGTCTCTGTCAAATAAATAAAATAAATAAACTAAACTAAAGGGAGGACAAATCAGACAAACCCACAAACAAAAGAGCCTGTCTGCCTAAGTACGACCTGAAGTAGCTTGTGTACCACAGTCTGAGAAATACTGAGCTAGTCAAAGTAACTCTCATCCATATATTGACACTTTGCAGCGACATGATGCTGGGGGTGCTCTACATGTATGTCTACTGACAGAATGTTCAGCTTTTTCCATGGTGCCTCAATGCACAGATTAGCAAACGGACAAAAAACGTTTTAAGAACTCAGGAAAAATACAATGGTTTTAAACAGCACGTTTTTGAGACTGTGGTCAATATGAGCGGGGAAAATATCTTGTGACTGTAATTTTACGTGTGCAAGACTAGTTTAAGTGCACAAATCATCTCAGCTGTTATCCAAACCATGTCAGTGCGCTCTGGTTAGATTGTGTTAAAATAAAGGTCAGATCAAGCCTAACTTGAGTGGCAGAGCTTCTAACAAAGTAGTGCCTTCACTTAGCGTCACATCCCCAGGGAGAACTGATGACCCCGGCTCCAAAGTATAACGTAACGCTACTCAACAAACACATAACATTTTCCTCTCTCTTCCTCCCACAGTCTTTACCGTGCACGTGCGGAATCTCCCAGACCAGGACCATGACCATGCTGGATGGGACCTACAGCGAGGCCGACACCAACAGCCTGGCGGGCTACACGGAGGAACCCATGAGTCCAGACATGGAGCAGGAGGAGATGCACGAAGTCCCCGAGAAACCCGAACACATGGTGGTGCACTTGTCCGTTAGCAGCGAATCCACCAACACCAAGAAGAAGAAGAGCATGCGAGCTCTAAACATCATACAAAACACACACGCCATCGACAAGTATTCACGGATGATTTTCCCCGGGTCTTACATCTTCTTCAATCTTATTTATTGGTCGGTTTACTGCTGAAAGGACTCAAATTGTACTGGACAGCGAAGAGAGCTGCCGAACAAAAAGGTGTAGCAGATCAAGGCTTTCAAAATCAAGCTAAAAAACATGACAGACGGTTTATTTTTCCAGCGACTTGAATGTTTTCTGCTGTAAAAAAACATGTACATTTGTTGATCTTTCTCAGCTCTTGGTTGCCTGCTCCTTTCTGCTCTTTCTACTCGTCATCATCATGGCTGCAGGCGAGGTGTACACAGAGGAGGAGACATGGGGGTACAAAGGGTCTTAGGGGCCCAGAATTGAACCTTCATCCTATTAATTTATATTAAAGGGGGCCCTGTGTGAAGCTTCTTGCCCCAGGCCCCCCAAATTTCTATTGACGGGCCTGCTTGTACCATCTGACCATCTGTAAGAAACGTGTGATTTTTATTTATTTGTGCAAATCTGCTCAAGCTTTCAAAGAAGATAACTTATTTATATTCTTACAATCAAAGGTTTATGGAACTGTACTATTATTTATGTTGACAACACAAGTCTGTAAATGCTAGCATGCTAACATGCTCACAGTATATCTAGTATGTGTACGTTCACCACTTTTATATTTTTGTCACTATAACTTGAACAATTAGAAAATACACACATATTTTATTTATTTATTGATGGATCATAATATTTTGGGAATAGCTCAAGTAGAATAAAGTGTTTTACATTTAGATAATCTTCATGTCACATAGCTTCCCTCTGATTGGTCAGGAGTGAATGGTGTCAGCATTAAAGACATATTATATTTAAAAAAAGTCCCCTCTTAAACTGTTCCCATGGGCCTTAGAGCTGTGGTTTCCTGAGGTGCTGTAATAAGCAAAAATCAACCAGGAAATCAATTTTGCAATTTTTATATCAACATTAGAACTCAGTATTGCCCTTGACACAACCTTATCCTAACCTTATCCCTACAAAGATCCCTGTCAAGCCCCAAATGAGCCGGAGCCGGATTTGCGTCAACATTCGATATGCACATGCCCAGAACACTTGGCAACACAACATGTTAAGTGCTATCTATTTTTATTATTCTTTATATATGTTTACACATCAACAACACTTTTAACTGTTAAAGATCTCGAGCAAACAGGTGAGTGCACAGAAACATGGAGATCAACTGATTCAGGTGATGTTTTTGTGATTACAGCGATACAGGATTTTCTAAAAATAAATATTGTGAAACTTTCTTTGTAAAGTCTATTTAACTTAAAGGTGCATTGTGTAACTTTTCTGGTGGAGGGTCCATCACATAGTCCGTATATATGAGTGGACTAAGTGAGTGTGACGTCACCCACAGCGTTCAGTGTCGCTCAAATGAGGCTCCTGATGCCACAGTTATAGGAGCGAATTTGGAGCCAGGCTCCATATTTGGAAATCCGACTGCGAGTATCATAGCAACCACAAGAGCCAATCATGATTGAGGTCGTTAAATGTGCCGCCCTCCTTGTGGCAGAGCGGCGATGCTCTACTCTGCATGGACCGCTATATTTCTGTGATTCTTGAGAATAAATAAGGAAACTTTTTTATCATCAAACTTCAGGTCCTCATAGCACCCCATGAACCCTGCTGTGAGGGTGGACGTCATGGTCCTTGATGTTAGTTCATAGGGGTGCAGCATGTTGCACCCACATGGGGAGAACATGCAAACTCCACAAAGGCAACCCGGGGATCGAACCCCCAACCTTCGTGAGCGTTAACCACTCAGCTGCTGTGCCGTCATTGATTTATGTTATGTTATGTTATGGACGAACAACAACTACTGCCAATCAAACCTGTTGCTAACGCTAGGCGGCAGCGACCTCGGGGAATGAAGGCATTTGATTGGTCCATTATTTATGTTCATATCTTCATTTAGAAACAAAATAGAGAAATGAAAAAATCAGGATTGGGTAGAGTGGGTTCATACAAACCTTTTAAGACAAAAATGACGAGGCTCAATGCAGCAGTTACAGAGAGAGGGACGATAAGATCTCAATGTAACTCAATGGGAAAAAGGGAGAGGAGGATCCGGAAGAGCCTCCTGGAGCACTTCCTGTTTGGTATGCGGCAGCTAGAGCTTTAGTTATGTCCACTCATGTATATGGCCTATGGTCCATCACCTGCTTATTTCTAAGGATTTGTCATTTCTCTGCCACAGTATCACATTAAAAATCTCTACCTTACATTTATTCAGTTACAGGTAGTTTTGTAGCTCAGAAATGCCTAGAAAAACAGGTATTCTGACAGTGAGTGGTATTGCCTTTCCACAGATCTGACCTGTAACTTGGCCTTTTTGATCTCCATGAAAATAGAAAGGTTTAACACCATACTGTGAAACACTCCAAACAAAGCAATAAAAACACACAAGAAAAGCATTTGACGGACCCTCCACCAGAAAAATTACACAATGCCCCTTTAAATGAACGGTCAACTAAAGCTTCAACTGACAGATCACGTTTTTAACTGTTTCTGGTGAATAAAATAATGAAAATATACAATCGTCAAGTTAAGGACATGATTGACGCAAATTCGGCAAAATGACTTGAATTGGGCGATGACAGTTGTCCTTGTTATTCTGCCGTTATTCAGGCCGTTAAAAGCGTTTGCATTTCAGGCAGCTTACTGAAACACAATCATTACAACGTTGTGGCTTTGGGCTTTATAGATCTTTTGCAGAACTTTTATATGAACAAAAGCAACGAAATGCACTAAAACAGGAGAACGGAAGGATTCGTAGGGGCTATTACACACGAGTTTATGGATCAGGTGGAACGATATTTGAATCATTTATGAGCTGGAAAAACGAGTGCTACCCGTGTATTTGTGAGTAAATTAAAGAGAAGATGTGGTTGATTCGGCAGGTTGTATGGTCTGTACTTTTACATTGTGGTTTGGCGAAGTAACTCTTGTGGGTTTGATGGAGAATAGAAATGTCCATGATTGTCTTTGAGTGTTAATAAAGATATGGTTCCTTTTGCAAACTGCTATCGCGTTTTATCATTCTGACCGAGCAGTGGAAGGTTTTGGACAACTACATTTGCTCAACAGCCCTGTTCACTTCGAAGCTGCGGCTTTGCTTTTGGAATTAAATTTCACTTACTTTTTCCCATAGACTTTAAAGGACCATTGAAAATAACCTGCCATGTCACCAATAGAGATTAACTGATGTCAATGCCGATACAGATTCTTACAGATTCTTACAAATCCAGATCAAGCAATGGCCGATAAGCTTTGCCAATACTTTTAAGGCTTTTAAGACATGTAGGGCTGATTTTTATTATTTTCCCCAAATTATGTCTTACCACAAACTCACCCACAGCCCCTTTTTTATCGCAAACTTTTAAGAAAGCCGTAGTCATGTTTAGTGCAGTTATCTCTTCATATTAAAGTGTTAATAAAAAGCTCTATGTGTACTTTTTAGGCAGCAGATTAACCAAAACAAAATCTTGGCCAGTGCTGGAAATTGAAGGCTGATAACTGATGCGCTAAAAAGGCTGAATAACGACTATCTCTAGTGACCGATGTCCAGAGTGCAATTATTTTTAGTTTAATTTAGTTCCAAAATGAAATAATAATAATACATTTTATTTATTTATAATACATTTTATTTATTAGGCGCCTTGTATGTATGTATTAGACAGTATTTGAATTGATTGATTGTATTTAATTAATTAAATTAGTTATCAGCTAAAACCAACTAAATCAATACCCAAATAAATCTTTGCAGTTAAAAAAGTTCCAGAAATGTGCATTTTGTGTTATGTTATGTTGTATTATTTGTAACCATATAGCTGATTAAAGACTATTTGGATCTTTCAAACTCACTATAGGCGCCAATAGAGAACAGTGCTGGTGCTGGTTCCCGCACCTGATCTCGAACCGACTGATGTGTTCAGGCTGAAAATCAGAGCATTTGGGGAACCGAAAAGTTGGTTCCCAAAGGAAACCAAGCGAACCGTGACAACACAGACGACATCAGTAGGTTCATTATTATGTACCATTCGTCTTGCAAATATCCGTGTTCGCCTGGTATGGTTCCATCTTTGGATTCGGCGTCGCTGCCACAGATGTTGCAGCAGAGTTTGGCACAGATAAATATTGATTTGTATGAGTACAAATCCTCGCTGGTGTCGATGATGCGATCCATGATTGTTATTTCATATGGCTTTGTTTTTATTTAGTGGCAAATCTACACCCTCTGTCGATGACGCATCATGGGTTCACTTAAATGGTTTGAACGTGGGTCGGTGAGAACTTTGGTCCCAGTGGAAATTCAGGAAAGCAACATGGAAACACACAATTTTACATAAAATAATAATAATAATAAAAAATAAATTCTACCATTTTGAAAACTGCCTAATCTATAAAAATCTAATAAAAACACTGTCATTGACCATAAAGTGTTTGAAGCCAAAGATAACTGCTTCGCTTTGGTCCTGTTACCATGAACTTGCATCATATAAATCTAAGCACTGCATATTCCCCTCTAACTATCTGTCCAGTCCACAGCGCTGCTACATCGCATAGTCCAAATTGCTTCATAAATAACATTTTTATGAACCTTTAAGGGCGTGTCTGCCACCTGCTTGTTTCTATGGAGATTGCCTACCTACCTTACATTTATTCAGTTACAGGTGGTTTTATAGTTCAAAAATGCCTAGAAAAACAAGCACATCCTTAGATCTGACCCGACGCAATAACATCTCAAAAGCAATTAGTTAGTTACACAAAGTTACACAAAGTACTTTTACGTGAAATGGGGTCAGTGGTTTGTGCTTTGTTGGTCATACATCACGCAGATCCCGCTGGACCTGCACTTTTGGATTAAACTCGGTAACGGAATTTAAAAAGTGCAGATGAGAGCGGCCCCTAAACTCCAGAGGATCATTCATTTTGAAGTGTAAGGGAAAACGCAGCGAATTAAAACAGTGTTTATCTTACTAAAGTGGCTAACAGCAGCTGCTAAATGAAGATGTAAGAGCTCATCATAGCAACGTTTTGATGTAACCGTTTAAGTTTGTTTTAAAACTACAAAATCAAAAGTACTGAGGATTGGAAATAAGCACATTACTTTTTTGTTTTTATGATGAGAGCTTCTGTTCTATTTTAAAGGGGCCATATTACTCTATTTTCTGATCCATGTTATAATGTTTTTGCTCATCACAAACATACTTTGAGTTGTGTTTTGTATCATTCACATGTTTAACACACAAACCCTGCATATTTAGGCTGTGTTCTTTTCTCAAACTGTGAACACTCGTTCCACCTTGTGATGTCATGTGATAATACAGGAAGTGCTCCACTGTTTTCAAACTCCGTACTCCTTCACAAGAATCATTTGGATTATTTCAGGTCTGGAATTGCACATCTCTGCTGAACAAAAGGTAAAAAGTAGCTGCTGATCTGAAAACTACAACTTCATGACATCACAGGGTGGAACAGAGCAGGAGTAAGCCAAGTAACAGTCAGGTTTGTGGAGATGCAAACCTGCTCAGTAAGGACACATGTTCCTCTATGTTTTTCAGTGCAATAACTAATCAAAAAGCAGAAAAAAATAAGCTAAAAAGTTACACCATAGGGCTGTAACTTTGCAAAATGACAAAAAATTGCTTGAGAGATTGAGTTACCAAACTTCTTGCCGTGTCATATCTAACACTGATCCTTGTGGTCCATGGAAAACAGCCAACTAGAAGGCGAATACACACCTATACATCTAAATTGTGATTCCATAAAAGTAAAAAAAAAAAAAATAATAAATAAACTAACAGGAAGTGAGCAAGAGAAAGCTTTTTTGAGATTAGCAGAGAAGCGTAAAAAGTGCATTTGAAATAAAGACTAGTGAATGTGACTGTGCTGTTTCCAAGCCTGAGGACGGAGCTTTGTGGTAGATATGGCTTGTGTACAACTATAGGATACTTAGTCCTTATGGCTTGTGTTTTATCTTTTAAATACCCCCCAGGAGCCAATAAGCGTGATATAGTTTTACAAAAAGGCAAGAAAGGATTATACAGCTTTGTGTTCACCCACAATGTTTCTGTTGTACAAAATTATGAACTGAAATGACTGGAAACATCATGAGAAAATACATTTGCAAAACAAGATTATAGCATTTTTACATTTTTATGTGCTGCTTCTCTCCATGGAGATGTTATTGCTGTGCCTGGAATGTTCCACAGTGGCATTAAATGGATCTAACCCCATGGAGATAAGCACATTAGATCACGTTACAGGTCAGATCTGTGCAGAGGCAACCCGACTCCTATTAAGAATGATCAGTTTGTATATTATGTAATTAAATGAGATAATAAGATAAGTGAAATGACTGTTGAACATGAAATAGCATCTCCATGGTGACAAGCAGGTGAGTTTCATCATAAAAGTTACATAGCGCACCATTAAAGGTCCTATATTACGAATTGCGAAAAGATTTTAGCCGGGTTAGAATGTTGTTATCTCCTCAAAAACATACCTGGAGTTCTGTTTTGTTTCATTCACATGTGTTTGCATAATAGTTTATTATTAGCCTGGCCACCTCTTCAATATTCTATTATAACATTGCTCAGAAAATAGCGTAATTTGGCCCCTTTAAGCTGTTCCTGGCCAAACTTTTTCTTTGCACTTTTTCAGTTTCTCCTCTTTTCATATAGGCCTCTTGTGGTTTATTAAAGCACTGAAAAACCTAATATCCTCTCAAAATGAAAGCACTTTATTTCTATGGAAGTGGACAGGAGACGCAGGTTCGCCTTTTTTTAGCTCTCAGTTCACAGTTTAAATCTACAGCCACAGATCTGCAAAGAAATTGGGTGCAAATCCCACTGGGTTTAAAAATATTAGGCTCTTATGAAGTCCCATCTGAAAAACGGTGGGTACTATACCATTGTCAGCTGCAGTACAGTTTAACTACTATAAAAGATGATAAGTAAGTTGGGGAATATAATGAAAACCCATTTACATATTTCTTGGCGTACTGAATTGCAGGTATAGTCCAGGGGTAATTGGTCTGAAAGCTCTGTTGGAATTTGCTTGAAAAATGATGACCGTAATATTTAATAACAATGTCTCTTCATCGTTAGTTTCTTTCAGGAATACATAATTGGGGGCTTAAAGATGTGCTATGAAACTTTTCTACTTATCTCCATGGAGATGTTATGGCTTTGACTAAACTGTTTAAACTTTCCTATCTTCATGGGGACAAGTAGGTTTACGTCACCAGACCTAGTTATGAATCAGATTTATAGAGAAGTTACCCTGCTAACAAGGTATTTTATTAGCAATGAAAACAGCTAAAATTAAATAAATGTAAGATAGATACATTTAATGCTTTACTGTGGAACATTACAGGCAAAGCAATAACAATGGGCATGTGATGGACCACTGAAAAGTTACAGTGCACCTTTTAAGGCCCCAAATTATGCAAAACTGACTCTTGCGTGCTTTAATCATTGCATTTGCATTTATATAGCACCTTTCAACATACCCAAAGCACTTTAGAGTTCATTGTTCATTCACTCCACACTCAGTGGTGGAAAGCTACTATTGTAGCCACAGCTGCAACTTTTTTCAGTAGTTTGGCAGTGTTAACGTGATCAGACCTATGACCACCGCAACACGAGAGAGCTAACATGAGAGCTACAGCAATAAATCAGTATATTTGGGTTCACAAAGATCTCCCCTTGTCTCTGTGCTAAAGGCAGTGTCTTCATCATCGGTGTCGTAATCACACATGCTGTTAACTTTCCGAGCAGTAAACACAGTGAAATAGGTGCAGTGTCACCTGGCGGCAGCGTGTAGTGATATGACCGGAGAGAAAATAGTACCAAGCAATTATGTGGTCAGACTTTTTCGTGGTTCACTTTTTGTGACACAAATGTATCACTTTTTTGTGGCCATACCGGCTGGTCAAAGCCTGATCCCTCAGATCTCAGCAGCTAAGCAGGGCCGGGCCTGGTTAGTACTTGGATGGGAGACCACTGGGAATTCCGGGTGCCACATCCAGGTTGTCGTTGAAAATGAGAATTGGTTCTCAAGCGACCTACCTGGTAAAATGAAGGTTAAATTTAAAAAAGTATATAAGCTTGTATATGCTCTAGAAGAATATGAATTTAAAAAATGGTGTGGATTTGTGATTATCCAGACTGTAACATCAAAAATCCAGCTTCAACTTGTCCCACTCTCTCCCTCCTCTCTCTCTCTGCCTGTTCTAACTCCATCTGATGATTTTCGGCATCAGTATATTCGGGTTCATAAAGATCTCGCCTTGGCTCTGTGCTGAAGGCAGTGTCTTCATCGTTGGTGTCGTAGTCACACATGTTGTTAACTTTCTGAGCAGTAAATACAGTGAAACAGGAGCAGTGAAACCTGGCGGCAGCGCACAGTGATATGACCGGAGAGAAAATAGCGATTATGAGGTCTGACTTTTTTGTGGTTCACTTTTTGTGACACAAATGAATCACTTTTTTGAGCACATATTATTTTGAGAAGAAATTTTCGTGACCCCAACCAACATGCCGGACACTTTCATCAGCACCAAAACTGGGGTAGAACTTGGCTGTCAGGAGGTAAGCCAGTGTTGATGCACGACGCTGCTGACAGGGACATACAGATTCATGTCAAAAATCCCGAACTATCCCTTTAACACATGTTTGAGGAATCCTAAAGATCCTAAAACCCTAAATATGCAGGGTTTGTGTGTTAAACATGTGCATAAAACATAACACGACTCCAGGTATGTTTGTGATGAGGAAACAAAATGATAACATAGATCAGAAAGTGACGTAACATGGACTCTTTAAGTGAGCACCTTATATTCAAATTGTTAGTAGAAAGAAACTTAATCAAATATAACAAAGTCATAGAACACAGCTCAGAGGGGGTTTATGAGGCTAAACCAGTGTCAGTTGCCATAAAGTTATAAGGCTGGACACTTTCAATGTCATCAAACTTTTTAACATCAAAATCGAGGAGTTTTGAAAGACGGAGCTGTAACAAGCTTGAGGCACAGACACTTTGTGCAGAGCCTTTTTGTTTTGACAGGTTGAAGAGAGACAGAAAGAGATGTCTGTCCCTTGTTCAGACATGATGCCACATTGTTTACAAGTTGGACAAGAATTGTATGTCAAAAAATCTCAGAAATAACACATTTTAGTTGTCAAATCATTTCAAGCCATCACTGAAGAATTTGATCCACTTTTGACAATTTCCTTTAAATAAAATTTGAAATCCCGTGTAATGTTGCCGTGAAAGAAAAGCAAATTCCATGAACAAAACAGGTCTTTGATTTTTATATATGGACAATTCTTTCATGAATAAATCACATTATTTCTTCTTACTTCCTTTTTTCTCAAATGCCTGAACACAACGAGGAACGCATTTCCATAAATACAGTGGATCAATCATTTCTGGTGCGTCTGGGAGCTGAAAAGCTTAATCTCACTTACAAATAGAGCAATAATTTCCGTAATTACCGACAGACGGAGGCAGAATAGCAGAAAAAAGGGAGCCTTATATAACCCCAAAGTGAGCTACTGCAAATAAGAAGGAATTTTAAAGATACAGACTGAATAATGAGTCAAATGAGTTAGACGCTATAGGCTGGGTCCCATATACACTGTTTTCTCATCTAATGTTGTTTCCTCATCACAAACATGCCTGGAGTTTTGTTTCATTTTGTTCATTTTCTCTCATACATAAAACACTTGTGACGCCACTTTGTGATGTCCTGTGGTAATACAGGAAGTGCTCCACTGTGTTTTTAAACTCCATACCCCTTTACTTTGGAAATGTAGACAGACTAATAATAAAAGATTACTCAAACCAAACATACCTCCAGGTAGGTTTTTGAGAAAGGAATACCACTGTAATATTGCTTAAAGAGTCGGTTTTGCATAATATAGAACCTTAGAGTGGTTAAAGGTGGATTGAGCAACTTGCTTTGCCTTGCCTGGAAAGCTCCACAATATGGCATTAAACATAATTAACAATACTTTAATTACAGGTGTTTTTATGCATCCCTACTGTGAGAGGTTGCCCTGTAATTTGGCGTGGTGCAAAAAAGCTTGGCCAAAATGTAAGATATACACACTTAAATCTATCAGAAAATCACTTAAAAGTAGTGAAATGATCTGTTCATGCAGCAAGATAATTATACTCGACAAGTTATCTTAAAATAAACTACCTCTAGACTAGAACTAAACAGTCTCAGAGATAATAAATCTGAAAACAAGATGAATAACCTGATATTAGTTTTACAATCTTGACCAGATCAGATAAATTTGCAGCGATGAAGTTTATTGCCATAGTGTGGAACTCAATAGCATCTCTATGGAGACAAGCAGGTGACAGCCCCTCAATCACGAAACAAGGTTATGCAGTGCCCCTTAGGTACAACTTGAGTGTAAAATTGTAAAACTGAGTCAAACTGTTGCAGCTATAGCATGGTGGTCAGCTCCCTTGGCTCATTTATAGAAGGTTCCAAGTTTAATAGGCTTTATACAACGGCACACGGCTCGTACCGGCCACAGGGACAGTCTGTGTGGCACTTTCACTGTAATATAATGTCTATGAGGTTTCTGCAGTCACGCTAAAATCAATAAGTCCTGACAGATCAGACAGCGGACAGGGAGCTGTGGGTGGATGTCGCTGAAAACATCTAACACTTTACAAATGCGAGGAAAATTTCACAGAGCCTATTTCTAAATGGTGTGGCATTTTTGAAGATTCTCTCTGGATCTTCTAGGCACTCAAGCTTATAAAACAAACATGCATGCGTCTTTATTACACAAATTGGTGGCCCTTATTATTAGGGATGTAACAAAAAATGAAATATTGTATCGACAAAAGTCTCACAGTAATATCGTTGGCCACCACACTATACCAAATTACAAGTCTCTTTGCTTAAATTCATTGTTTTGGTACAACAATATCCATCCATCTTCTCCCGCTTAATCCAGCTGGGTCGCGGGGGCAGTTTGCTGCCCAATACTCATAGCACCTGACCCCCCCTATGAACCCCTCTGCAGGTGGTGAGCCCACAGGAGGGTACAACAATAGTTAAAAAACAAAACAAAAAGAACAGAGGGAACTACATAGGCCATAATGCTTTTCTCTGTTTAAAGGGGAACTCCAGCATGTTTGTGTCATGGTTTGAGTGTGGTTGAGGACCCCAAAGCAGAGACATACGCGCAGGTAGATGTTAAACAGGTTTATTGCCGGGATAGAAGGATGTGGTGATGGAAACTGGCTGGAGACATAGATGGAGGGAAGACACTGGGGTAGACTCACGGGTAGACAGACTGGACAACAAGGTCAGGCAGGACGATGACGTGGACAAGCAGGACGACGACATGGACGTGGACAAGCAGGACGAGGACGTAGACAAGGGATAGAGGAGGAATGAAGTGACACAGAACAAAGGACAAGGACAGAACTAAGTTGAGGAGCTGATTAGCCAATGAGCTGCAGGTGAACCACCGAGCAGGTGATCCACACTGCAGCATTAGCCCAGCCACGCCCCCGAGAGGAGCAGACAGACGCAGAAGGGAGGGGGAACACATAAACACCAAACCCTGACAGTTTGAAGCTAAAGTCCATTGCTAGAGGTGGTCGAATACTGTCAGAAGCCAAAAAACGGCACAGATCAGTGTTGCCTTGGCTGAGATCTCGCTGTGGCAGTGAGTCTGTCAAGGCAACAAACTAGTGTAGTGATGGGGGCAAGTTCTTAACTTCCATGTAAAATGCCAATTTACACAGAAGAAGCTTAACACCACTTTCTAACCCGTCTTACAACAGCCACGAGTCTAACAAACAAAACGCTCTGCCTGGCTCACTCATTAGTGTCTGGAAACGTTATAAAACAATTTCATAAGCAGCTTGTTCGTTTCCAACTGCACATGCGAAAGCCCAAAAGACTCGATTGCCACCAGAAGCAAAAAGTGAGGATCGACTACTGAAGGTAAAGAACAATAGAAACTGAAAGTTGTTGAAAGAAAATGGTTCGGGAATGTATTTTTTTTGTGTTTTCAAAAATTATAATTCACTCGTAAATAAATGGGACTAGAAATGACATCGGCGATCAAGTTTTTTGGGCTTTCGCATGCGCAGTGGGAAATCAACAAAGCTAATGCTAATGCTTATAAAGTTGTTTTATAACGGTTCCAGACACTAATGAGTGAGCCAGGCAGAGCGTTTTGTTTATTAGACTCGTGGCTGTTGTAAGATGGGTTAGAAAGTGGCGTTAAACCTCTTCTGTGTAAATTGGCATTTTACATGGAAGTTAAGAACTTGCCCCCATCACTACACTAGCTTGTTTCCTTGACAGACTCACTGCCACAGTGAGATCTCCGCCGAGGCAACACTGATCTGTGCTGTTTTTTGGCTTCTGACAGTATTCGACCACCTCTAGCGATGGACTTTAGCTTCAAACGTGCCGGAGTTCCCCTTTAAGTGCAGACTACATGAAGAAATAACTGTTAATAACTCTTTTTAATGTTAGTTCGTTGGATGATGACAGAACCAAAGTCTTGTGAAGAAAAAGAAGCATATTTACTATTTTGTTTGCCTTAAAAATATTACAGTAAATACCATACCATGAGATGCATATCATGAAAATATCATAAAGAGAGATTTGGATATTGTTGCATCCTTACTACAGGAAATCCATAAATTTAGTAACGTTTAGTCAAAGAGCTCGAAAAAGCTGACAAATGAGCTAATTTCCATTTCCACAGCAGGTAACTTCAAGTGAGGAAGCCGTGGCGAAGATTTTTACTCCAGTTCCTGAGTTGTTTTTCTGAATTGTGCCAGAGTTCATTGAGTTGCATTTTTGAACTTGTAAACACATTTCCCCAAGTTGAGGAGCCCCACGTGCAGCATGAAAGCAAATTATCCCGAACAATTTAGATGAAGAGCTTTCCAAAGGCCATATGGTTTTGTTTAAATTCTAAAGGAAAGGGAATTTAAACAGTCCTCATCAGATTGGCTCTAACACACTTAACCCATGTGAAGGAGAATCAAAGGGGAAACGGGGACATGAAGCAGAGGCACTGGCAGCACCTGAGAGCCGGGGCAGGAGTGGGCACCGAGCTCACAGACATTTACACTGGTCCAACTGGCAACGCACTCGAGGTACAACCCACTGCGGAGAACAACAAAAGAGGAGGTTTTTTCATGAATCAGAAGCTGTGGAGATGAGCGATTTCCCACTCTGAAAGGGGCACTGTGTAACTTTTCTGCCTGTCTCCGTGCAGATGTTTTTGCTTTATCTCTGTATGTCGTGAAACATCCCCGTGGAGACGAGCGATGACCCCAGGCCAAGTTACAAGAATTATGAAAAGGTGAAAACTCTAAACAGGAAGAATGGATGTTTTTGAAATAAAAGCGCCTGTAATAAAAAGCCAGACTGTGGAACTTTACAGGCAACGCAATAACATCTCCATGGAGACCGATAGCAGAACTGGCGCCGCAGTAAAACCATAAGAAAACCATAAAACCATAAAAAAGGATTTTCTAGCATAGTTACACTGACTTGAATTAAGCAGATTCATCTTAAAAGACCAATTTTAAGATTTTTTTACTTAATAAGATGAGATTTTTTTTCAAGATATTCCATCCTGATTTATCTTATCTCGATATTACAACTTATTCTAAGCACTTTTTATATTAAATCAAGCCAGTTTAAGCCTTTTTAACTTCCTTCTCAAACCAATAAGGTGAAAAATCTTGCCATAAATACTTGAAACTAGTGTTTTCTGCTTAGAACAAGATTCGTATTTCATCTTGTTTTAAGAAAACTTGGTAAGTGAAAATTTCTTACTGCACTGGCAGATAATTTCACTTCAAATAGAGCATTTTTACCACAAAATTGGTATTTTTTTCTTATTTTTGACAGGCCTTTTTTGCAATGACACATTTACTTTTGAGGGTTTTTTTGCTCCAGTATCAGTATTTTTTCTTAAGTCCCAAGATTGAGTACTTCTTCCACCACTATCAGTATTTAAGAAAATTTAAACGCATTTTCTTATGACTACATCTCGACTTTTACCAAATGTTCTCCCATCTGCCCTCTCCATTTTTATATGTCCCTTATCCACCCCTCTCATGCATTTCCCTGTGCACCAACAAAGGAGGATGTGCTTTATGCTGTGGAGATGAACACTTGCTTTTCCACTTCCCTCTTAATGGTGCATTATGTAACTTTCCTGCTGGTCTCCGTGGAGATGTTTTTGCTTTATCACAGTATGGGATAAAACATCTCCGTGGAGACGAGCCTGCAGTGAGGCCAAGGCCTAGTTACAACTAAGGATGGATGTTTTCAAAGGAATATTGGAGCATTAAAAAGAAAAAAAAAGCCATACTGTGGAACATTATAGAGAGTGCAAGAACATCTGTATAGAGACGCTGCTGGAGTAGAACCATCAACCAACTCAGCCTCTCCACCTCCTCTTCTTCACTAGTGTTTATTCACAGGTTTAAGCTTCCTGTTATATGGGGCTATTTTGAGGACCATTGAGTGACCATTCAAAAAGATAATATATTTTAATTAGAATTGTTAATTGCTATGGCAACAGTCCCAACTTTTCAATTGAAACCCCTGGATATAGGTCACCGGATTGATTGACAGCAAATCTAATGCATCTTACACTCTTTTTGTAAAAATATGTAATTTATCTATTCAAAAGATGTTCATTGTCTCTTGTTGTTTAAAGGTGCACTGTGTAACATTTCTGCTGGAGGGTCCACATCCTGTTTGCATAAAATGTTTCATAGTATGGCATTAAACTTTTATTGAATGTTTATTTCACTATGGGTGTCTAGTGGTTACCTCCGTGGAGATAGATACAAAAATTGAAGTAAATATTTCCATGGAGATGAGCAGAACCTGAATTGAAATGAGAGATTTTTAATGCTAAGCTTATTACAAACATGTTAGCAAAGTTTTGTTAGTTTTACGCAGGCCTGTCAACAAACATTTGGGGGCTTGGGGCAAGAAGCGTCACATGGGCCCCTGTCTAATATAAATGAATGAAAAAGAGGGTCCAATTCTGGGCTCCTTACATTTTCAGGCCTGGAACAACTGTTTAACCTTGTTTTCCCACATCAACTATTGCTCAAAATGTAAATAAAATATGGTTTCTTATGGCTATTCTTACAAAATGTTCTCCCATCTTTCCCCTTCATCTGTATGTGTCCCTTATATACACCTCTCTCCTCATTTCCCAGCGCGCCATTTACAAAACCAAGCTTCTTTCAGTTACACTCAGAGGCATCTCGCGTCCGTCTTTCTCAAACGGTTTCACACAGAGCGGCTCATCTCTCCTCCACACGAGAGCCTGTAATGGGAGCTGAAGCCAGGCATTTTCTCATGATGTACAAGACTGAACGGCGACTAGGCAGGGGAAAGAAAGCAGAGACGGAGAGTGTACGGCGGGAAGCGTTGAGCGAGTGAATGTGATGTCTTCGTACATTAGGGGGAGACAGGATCGGCCCTGTCCCAGTGAGTAAAAGACAAACAGGTGCTCATGAATATGGATGAGCGCAGAGACAGGCGCACACTGTGGGAGACATCAATGGAGCAGAGCTGTTCAATTTGACCTAAACTTTCCACAATTACAACTAAATATCAAAGGAAATATTTATTTTGGAGCACAGCGGCATAAAGGTGACAGCGACTCAGTGGTTCGTGGGGCCAAAATGTTACAGAGTTCTGTTGTTGTGTCCTGAGGCAAGACACTACACCCACCTTGCCTAGAATAAATGTGGCGTGTGTGCGTGCGCTTTGACAACCCGGTAAAACACATTACAGCACAACAGGAAATCCTGGGTTTGGTTTCGGAAATGAGAGGTGTATTTATAGCGTTTGCATGTTCTTCTAGTTCTCCTACTTTAAAACGTGTATAAAAATATGTACGGCATCTCAAATCGGATCTTGATTCTCACTCAAACTTTTCAGATCTGCCGCCTGCTTGTCTTCGTGGAAATGTTATTGTTTGTCTATCCGTGGGTTTTAGAATAATGAAAAATGAGGACAGTTGCCATAGTGATTACCTATTCTGAACAAAATATTACATCTCAAAAATGCTGCAGAACAGGGAAGTGAAACCCACAAAAATATTCCTTAATGGCATTACCCAATAGCATTTATTTCATTAGTCTTTTTACTGCTCAAAAAATACAATGTCAACACTTATTTTGAGCAAGGCCACCTCTCCGCAGATCTAACCAGTAACTTGGCCACCCACTTATTTCGAGATCCATATGTGTACAACTGCACCATTGTCTGATCTATGTTATAATGTTGTTTCTTCATCACAAACATACCTGGAGTTTTGTTTTGTTTCATTCACACAAATGTAACACACACACCCTGCATATTTACAGTTCTTCTCTTCACTCTGTTCCATCTTGTGATGTCATGTGGTGACACAGGAAGTGCTCCACTGTGTTCTTTAAAGGCCCAGTTTGGAATTTTGGACATAGGATCTCATTTCCTAGTGAGCCAGAGTGTTGGAGACGTGTGGAGACACTTTTTTTTATTAAATATTCCATCCAATCCTTGTATTTGGAGAGGTTGCTGGTGCTAGGCTAGTGCATGTCAATGGGCATAGTCGTCCTGCCACTAAAAACAGTCTTTCCCACTCCACAAAGCACCCGAGGCAAAACAGTTATTATGCCAGACTATCAATGTGAATGTCTGTGTTGATAGAATAATGTGTGAAATAAAACTAACCTTGCATCGCATGAATCGTTGCATGTTGAAGGACTATTTTCTCATATATCAGTCCGCCGCTGCTGAGCTTTCTATCAGGAAGTACAACTCACTGCTGCTGCTCAGACATGAATCCTTCAAATGCAAGACTGGTTTTACTTCTAAAATTATTCTATCGCCACAGACATTCACATGGACAGTCTGACGTTCTAATTGTTTTGCCTCGGGTGCTTTGTGGAGTGGGTAAGACTGTTTTTAGTGGTGGTCCAACTATGGCCATTGACATGCACTAGCCTAGCACCAGCAACCTCTGCAAATACGAGGACTGGATGGAATATTTTTTTTAAAAAGTGTCTCCACACGTCTCCAACACTCTGGCTCACTAGGAAATGAGGCCCTATGTTCAAAATTCCAAATTGTCCCTTTAACTCCGTTTAACACCTTCATTAGATTCATAAAGATGATTTCAGCCCTGAAATTGAATATTTTAACTGAAAAAAAACATAAGAGGTAGCTGTTAATGTGAAAACTACAGCCTCATGACGGAGGAACAGGGCATTTTGAGCTTTGGAGATGTAGAAAGACTAATAATAAAGCTTTACTCAAACATTTGTGAATGAAACAAAACACAACTCCAGGTATGTTTTGATGAGACAACATTATAACATAGTCAAAACCTCACAAAAGTCCATTTTGCGTAACACAGGACACCTTTAAATCCCCATCATTGAGCTGTGACAGGCTAGAACATGTTTTTTTTTGCAGCAGCAGCAGCAGCAGCAAGGTGAGAAAAGTTAAGTTCTTTAAGTAAATCTATTTAATTCAGCACTTATACAGGTATTTTCTGATGCCACCATTGAATCACGTTGCTGTCTCACACTCCAGCAGTCCCTTAATTTGCCCATCTGATATATGTTTGTTATATGGTGCAATATTTACCCTGCGCTTACCCTTTTTAGCGTCATCTCCGGCCTACATGACATTGTGAGGTGGATGTCTCTCCTCTCGTCTTTGATCCGATCGGCAGACTGTGGAAATCTCCATTGACATCCACAGTGTGCAGACGTAGAGCCTTCACTGATACTCAAGAGGCTCAATTAGGAGAGGTGTGTGCTCGACGCTCTGGTAAAACAAAACAACACAGAAATAAAGAACTGACGGGCACAATGTATGTCTAAAAATGCAAGACTATTGTATATTTTGGTGAAAAAGTTCAGACCATATACTGTATTTATAAATGGATTGAGTTAACTCGCTAGCCGCCAAATAGGAAGTGAGCATAAGCGCACTTCCGGCTCCATCGACTCTGGTTTCAATTGACTTTACATTAAAAAATTGTCACCCTGTAATGTCGCTAGTGCATTACATAGGCCTGGTGCTAGGTAACAGGCAATATTGATGACAGAAATAAATACAAATGTTAAAAGTTTATTGATTAACTGATTAAAATTGTGTTTCAGTGAGTGACCTGTAACAGAAAATGAAATAAGCAAATGAAAAGGGGATGAACAGATATTTTAGCTCTTTTCTATTTAGTATTTTTACATCATTAAAACACTGCTAAATAAATAAAGAGATATACGTTTTTGTACCAAATTTAATTAAATATGTGTCAGTGCTGTTTTGATATTGCAAAACTTTACAACACTGAGATCACGTACCTGTATTTACCGTTATTTTGAAATGAGCTCATCCAATTAAGGGACCTGGCCTTAAAAAGGAGCTATCCTCACCTTTGTCGAAGTTGAGGTGCTGTGTGCTCAGTGCTTTTGTATGTTTTGTAAATATTTTTTTTCAATTTTTCTCGTGAAGGCGGAATAAATGCACTTTGGGTCTGCACTGAAAATCGGCTCAGCTCTATTCTGTTCCTCTATTAATCACTAAAGTTGATATAATTTCGCTATTTTGTCCATAAATAAATTACTGCTTTTCTGGTGGAGTTGTTGTTTCCATGGAGATGTTATTGCTTTGTCTTGAAAGTTCCACAATATGGCTTTAAACTTGTCTATATCCATGGAGACAAGATGCGGCTAACGGGCAAAGTTAGAGGTTAGATCTGACTCATTCCAAATGTGGATGGTGGAATTTGATACACATTTACCTAATATAACCTATAAGGACGTAAAATATGGAGTAATTTTGCAAGACAACAAAAAGGAACTTTTCTATAATTCTTGTTTATTAATAGCCAAACAATTTATTAATAAATGCACAGTTTTAAACATAAAACCCTTGTTCAAAATGTATCTGAATGACTTTTTGCAATATTAAGAGAGCCTTGTGCCATATTAAATCTAAGCAAGCTATTATAATTAATCATTTTATGCAGTCAGATGTCTAAGACCTGTTGCATTGTAATTAGATTAGATTATATTTGTATTGTATTTGTATTATTTTTATGTATTTATTATTTATTACTGTTTAAAAAACTGTATGTATCAAAAATTTGCACATTTGAAGTATTTTGTACTGCCAACATTGATTTAAAATAAAGAGAGAAAAAAAATAGGTTATATCTGTGGAGAGGCAACCCTGCTCACAGTAATAATACACGTTTTTCAATGTATTTTTGAGCACAAACACATCTGTAATTGTATAAATGCAAGATCCTAAAGTCTAATGCCATACTGTGGAACAATATCATCGGCATGGAAATGTGGAGATGCTGGATCCAAAAAAGTTACACTGTACACCTCTAATATTGGCTCTTCTTTATGCAATTTATGCTTCAGACCCTTCTGGATTCAGACTGTAGATCACCACCAAAATTCACACACACATCGCTTTTATACGAAGGTCCAAGGACACAGTGTTGAAAGAAGTAAAATTATGAAACATTAAACATGTTTTAAAGGTGTATAGGTTGTCAGTCCCATTCAAATTTGTACTATTTTCCTGCCAAAGTTTTTACCGCTCCATTAGGGGATTTCAGTAGTGCACTTTAGGAGATAAATATGAACAAAACCGAGCCCATTTGGCCATAATAAGTGTTATATCTGCTGGTGATTGGAGCGTTTTCCAAATAGCTATAGATTCTAAACTCAAGGCTGAGCAGCAGCAGAGACTCAGTAATCAGTGAATGTTTAGAGTACGATGGCAACACCGAAGTTCACCGAGACTCAAGAGGCTCAATTAGGAGAGGTGTGAGCACGACCACTCTTGACAAAATAAAACTAAACAGAAACAAAGCAATGACAGGAAAAAGGTAGGTCTTAAACACTGCTTTTTGTGTGTGTTTGGAGCTTGTTGAAAGTTGAATAAAATCTATAATTATTTTCCGATGCTATTGCCACATTCGTGCTACTTTGCTCCTGACCACTAGACTGTTCTGACAGGCACTTATCATACCATCGACTGAAAACTCAGCACGAAGCAGCTGTATGGATAGATGGATAGATAAATAAATAGATAAATAGACAGATAGATAGATAGATAGATAGATAGATAGATAGATAGATAGATAGATAGATTGTTAGATTGATAGATTGATAGATAGATAGAATTTGTTTGTAAAGCGTCTTTGAGTGTCCAAAAAACATTATATAAGTTTGATGTATTATAATAGTAGTAGTAGTAGTAGTAGTAGTAGTAAAGCTAAAAATGATTTAAAAAATGAATTAATAATGAATAAATAAATAAAGATAGATATATAGAGTCTATATTCAAATTTCAGCAGCACAAACACATAAGCGGTTTTAAGTGCACTCTGCAGCACTCATCAGTTCACCACAGGAATAAATGAATGAATGAAGGCTAAAGCAAAAACTATTTTTTATTTAACTACCGTATTTTTCGGAATATAAATCACACCAGCCAAAAAATACACAATGAAGAAGAAAAAAACAGGTATAAGTTGCACCAGACTATAAGTCGCACTTTTTGGGGGAAATTTATTTGATAAAATCAGAGACCAAGAACCAACATTTCATCTTGAAAGGCGAGTTATAGAAGTTATAGTAATAACAACAATCGAATAGAGAACAATCCATGTATCATTCGTCTGTTTGTTTTTCAATACAGAACCAAAAATAAGAAAATTAAAAAACAAAACAAAAGAAAAACTCTTCTTTATTAATTGTCTCTAAAACCAAAATTCATATATAGGATTCATATATTTGGTCTATGGGCTGTCAGTGTGAAAAATGTAATATATAAGTCGCACCTGAGTATAAGTCGCAGTCCCACCCAAACCCTGAAATAAAGACTTACAGTCAGAAAAATACGGTATTCTGGCAATCAGCCACATTTATTGCAGTAACAAAATGTCCATAGAGATGTTTTAGCTAAAACAAGAGCCTAAACAAAGGAGCAGTAGGAAAAAAATTGACGCTGGGGGTGTTCTACATGCACTCCATGGTGGAATGTACAGCAGTTACTATGGTGGCACAATGCACACATTTGCAAACGTTTTAAGATTGTCTTTAAACTTGATAAAAATACACAATGGATTTAAACAACACCTTTTCAGGAGCCTGTGGTCAATAGGAGCGTTAATGGTCAGTGTTTGTGTTCAACAAAAAGGAGAGAGTGACAAACTGAAAAACTGTTGGCTAATGCTGGCTATTTTGTGATTGTAATGTTTTGTGAGAGACACTTGTTTAAGTGCACAAATCAGCTCATCTTTTGTAGTTTCAATTAAGTCAGCTCTTTCTGTGCAAATTGCGTTTAAAAAAAGCTCAGATTAAAGTCTAATTTACTTGACTAAAAGAGCTTCAGACAGAGCAGTGCCCTCAATTAGTTCCTCCCAGGGAATGTTGACATGGACATTCATTCCACATAAGATTGTACGCACTCTAAGATGGACAGTATTCAACCACACAAATGAAAACACAACAGTAGGAATACTAAAATGTGTGACAGAAATAGCATCTGCACATGTCTCTAACCTGTTGTCACATCAGGTTGTTATAGGCCCGGGCTGTGTGTGTTCTGTGTGTGTTTTATGTGTGTGTTTTGTCACAGTTTGGCCTTCTCTTTGTCACGCCTGACCCTCTGACAGACAGGCTGCAGGCAGTTTAATGAAGAGCCTCTGCAGCCACCAGAAAAACACTGTCACCTGCCATTTACATGACACCCACAGCGCTATAAACACGTCCAGGTGAGGAGCAGGTACACAGCGAAGAGAAATGTAAAAGTACTGAGACATACAGCTGAATAAATGTATGGAATGTAGCTGTGAGTAGTAGTAGTAATAGTAGGAGTACTACCAAACTTTGCAGTATCAACATGTCCAGGGGAGGAGCAGGAACACAGTGAGGAGAGATGTACAAAAAAACTGACTAGATGCATGTATAGTAATAAATATTAACTAGTAGTGGAAGTGGAAGCCTGTAATAATAGTAGTAGTAGTAGTAGTAGTAGTTGTTGTTGTTGTAGTAATAATAGTAGTAGTAGTTAGCTATAGTTGTAGCAATAGCAGTAGTAGTAGAAATAGTAGTAGAAGTAGTAGTAGTAGTAGTAGTAGTAGTAGTAGTAGTAATAGTAGTAGTATCAGAACCAGTTGTAGTATCAATAGTTGTAATAGTAATAATAATAGTAGTAGTAGTTGTTGTAGTAATAATAGTAGTAGTAGTTAGCTATAGCTGTAGCACTAGCAGTAGTAGTAGAAATAGTAGTAGCAATAGTAGTAGTAGTAGTAGTAGTAGTAGTAGTAGTAGTAGTAGTAGTAGTAGCAGTAGTAGCAATAGTAGTAGTAGTAGTAGTAGTATCAGAACCAGTTGTAGTATCAATTGTTGTAATAATAATAATAATAATAGTAGTAGTAGTAGTAGTAGTAGTAGTAGTAGTAGTAGCAGCAGTAGTAGCAATAGTATTAGCCTCAGTGTAAAAGTACTGAAACACAGAACTAAAGTGTGATAGTGAGAGTGTTGCCTATACATTATAGTAGTAGTGTTAAATGTGTACAGCACTTTTCCACTTTCAAGGCACTCAGAGCTGATTACATCAAGGAGCCACTCACCCGTTCACACTCATTCATACACCACTGCATGCAGACATGAGACGAGGTGGGTTAAGTGTCTTGCCCAAAGACAAAACAACAGCGTTCATCTGTGGGAGCTGGAAGTTGAGGTACTAATAGTGGGAATAGTAGCATGGACGAGGTGTATTATTAATAGCAGTCACAGTTTTAATATGATACAGTATTTTTTATGGAATATTTAGGTGGTTATAGCAGTAAATCTTAGTAGTAGAAGTTGCATCATTTACATAATTTGGACATCTTGTATAAGTCCCAGATGTTACAGAACAGAGGAGGCAAAGCACTTACAGTGAAAGTATCGCATAGCTGACAATACATCATCTTTTTTAGCCCTTTTATTTTGCGTATCAGTGCACAGCGCCTTATGCACCTACTCACATTTGCATACAATCAAATTTTTCAGACAAATCTCACTACAGGGGAGAGGAATGAGAACTGGGAACTGTCTAACTTTTCTGGCAGTGTATGCCGCATGCTTGTGCCTATGGAGATGTGATTGCTTTGTATGGAAAGTTCCCTAGCATGTCTTTTGATGTATCTGTCTTGCATTTTTATCAGGTGATTTTAGGACTCGAAGAAAACGTTGATAAGCATGCATTCTTACTTTGAAAAGGTCTCCACAGATCAGATTAAAAATGGAAAGTCAGATACTAATTAATACCAAAACTAGCATCAAAACTTGATACTTCTTTGAGCAGGTATTGATACTAAAAAAGTCACACTCACAGGACAGAAATTAACCTCGTATGAATACCTTTAGAATGATCTCGAGCTGTATCAGAACAAGTATAATTTGATTTAGTTTATTTAATTAAATTTTTTCAGCACAATTCACACCATTAAAATCTACAAAAGGAAATACATACACATTTAGTCATATAGACAAGTACACAAGGAGTAGTATCTCAGGGTCTTGTACACGAGTGAGGGGAGGAGGGAGCGTGAGGTTGACAGGTGGATCAAAGCAACATCGGCAGGGACCTACCCATTCCTACCCTCACCTATGGTCATGAGCTCTTGGTAATGGCTGTAAGGATGAGATTGCGGATACAAGCGGCCAAAATGTGTTTCCTCCACTGACTGACCGGGCGCTCCCTTAGAGATAGGGTGAGGAGCTCGGTCACGCAGGAGGAGCTCGGAGTACAGCTGCTGTTCCTCCAGCAGGACACACTGGAGGAACTATGTCTCTCTGCTGGCCTGGGAACGCCTCAGGGTCCCCCCAGGAGGAGCTGGAGGAAGTGTCTGGGGCGAGGAAGTCTAGGAGCTCTTGCTACGAATGCTGCCCCCGCGACCCAGTCTGGAATAAGTGGAAGAAAATGGATGAATGGACAAGTATACACCCATGGACCACTAGAACCTACCTGGACGACTGAGGGATTACACAGATATAAGAGCATGTGGTAATATGAAAAGAAGGTGCTGAAAATCACATTCTACTGTCTAAATAAAAAGTGTTTGAGCTTGAAATGTTAGTATTGTGTCAACACCAATGGAGATGAATAAGTTTAATGCCACACTGACGAACCATCCAGATAAAGCAATAACACCGAACACTCTCAAACCAGTAAAATGTGTGCTATCATTTGAACAAGACATTTTGACTATTTCTTTAGAAGAAACTGACATTCTCTAAGGAAATATTTGTTTCTGTAGTGAGAAACTTTTGAAGAAACATGCAAGAAAATACAGATTTATTCGTTATTTCAGTTCAAGGACAATAGAGTTTCGTAGTAACCCAAGATAACGCAATAGAAAATGTTGTAATAATTGTATTCAGTGAAGACACTGATTCTGACAGTTGCCGTAACGATACTTTGCAGTTGGTGTCATTAACAATCCCTGTGTGGTGTGATGCTAGCTAGAGGCACTGCTCTGTCTGAGGCTGTTATACTTTAAACTGTGCTTTAATTTGGCACAATCTGAACAGAAAGAGCTGGTTAAGGTGGAACTCCAACAGGTAAACTGATTTCTGACAATCAGGCTGTGTTGTGTTGTGTCACCATGGTAACTGCTGAACATTCCACCATAGACATACATGCTGAAACCCGCCCCACCCCACACCCTCAATGTGATGTCAAGCAAAGTATCAGTAGCACCTCAAATGGTTCTTTTTTTTTCTTCTTAAAAATATGCCCAAATGTTTTTACTACAGTTTCAATTGTTTATATCCTCACAGCAAGTCTTTTTATAGCCTTTTACAAAATTTTTAACTCTCACTTTTAATTTTGAGGAAAATGTGGAGTTTCTTTGATGAAAACAATAAAAAAAATTCATGTATGTATGTAATTACAGTATTATTTGAATTTTACACCCCCATATAGGCCTCCTGTGAATAGCATTAGTAAAGCGTACACACTTTCTACTATTGCACCTTGTAATCTAGCGTGTTTGAATCTTTTAAAAGGCTGTGGAGGTGCAGGTAAATATAGACCACAGATTTGTAGAGGCCATGTTGAATAGGCCATAGACTGCAGTTAACACAAACCATGTGATTATGTTTTACAGTGCATGTTGTGAGTGACTGTAATTTTCCCGTCATTGTGATGTGTGTGATTCTGCTGTGATGAACTGGTGCCCTTCACGAGCCCCGAGACAACTCATATTTACAGCTGTCACTTCTGCATCTGACTGTGAGAAGAGACACACTGGACCAGAAGATACAAATACTACGCTGTAAGAAGAAATATTTTTGAATGTAATGTCAAGATAACGTGATATGTTTAGGTATTGTTGTCAAAAATATGCTCACACTAAACACTAAGGGTGAGATGAGACTACAGCCTGAATAAAGAAGTGGACTAAGGGAGTGTAACGTCACCCACTGCGTTCAGCTCCAGTCAAATGAAGCTCACCAGGCCAGCAGTCATGGGGGTGAATTTGGATCCAGCTCCATATTAGGAATAGTGATTTATTAAAGGACATAATGACAAAATGAAAACCCCAAGATCATGTAGAGCAGAGATGTAGTTGCAGAGAGAGGGGCTACATTTATTCAATGTAAAGTCCATTGTAAACAGAGTCAAAGGAGCCAGAAGCACCCCCATGAACACTTCCTATTTGGAACTCTATACCCATTTCTACATACAGCCTATGGATAAGATGCAGTTTTTACAAGACACATCACAAGGTTGGGTCCTCAAGAATGTTTAAATTGTACAATTCAGTTCACAGTTTTGGCCTTACGTTGTTTTGTTTTTTTAATTAAGAATTTTACTGTTGTAGCGCCGCTTATTGGAACGGCAGCGTCTCAAGAGATGTAACTCTGCAAAGTTGACACAAGGCAAATATAAAATGTGGGAGGAAAAATCTCACAAGATCAGTTTTCGCATACGTGCAACCTTGTGGCAATTGTCATGCCTAAAGACACAACAATAGTTTTTACCACTGGCACTCCTGGAATTCCTAGTGGTCTCCCGTCCAGGCCCGGCCCTGCTTAGCTTCTGAGATCAGATGATATCAGGCTTTGACAAGATGGTATGGCCACATCTTGTGAGATCTTGTGGCACAAGATCTTATTCCATCTTTACTAATCAATAGTAAAACTAGTTTTGGAACTACTTTTTTTCTGTATTCAGTATCAATATTGAAGAAAATCATATAAATAGGACAAACGGGTCTATGTTGGAACTAGTATTAAATGACTTGTACTTGTATTTTGTCTTGAAAATTACATTAGATGGGCTAAAAGGAGTTATAGAAGAGTTTTTTATTATGAGTATGTGGTTTAAAATTGGACTATTAAGCCTTTTCATTTGTATCAAAATTGAGTTTGAAATTTTAGTATTGTGACAGTACTAATAACTCATAACATTTCTAGTCTACCTTCTTTACCCACTTAAATGTCTTTCTCTGAGACAAATAAAATAAACTATTATTGTTCTTGTACTACTTTAACATCTTATACTTTAACAAGTATAATACAACAACTTCAAGTACTTCTTAGAACTATACCAATATCAATTCTTAATACTATACAGTTTCAAGCCTTGAAGTAGTAACACTATAAAATGTAGAAGCAACATTAACTTATTATTTTCCTCATGACATATTTCTTATTGCATTTTGCTTTTGTTTAAAAATGGATGACTGTTTTAATAAATTCAAATCTTACAGGTGAAGTTCAGTGTGTGTCCTCATTTGGCCCACTGTTCCTGCAGGTATACCTTTCACCTGAGTCTGTTTAATTATGTATTTAAACAGTCACATGCGAGGAGAATATGAGATGTGTATAGACAATGAAAATCAGCCTTTATTGTGCCAGATCCAAAGGGAAATATGCAGGTAAAGTGATCCTGCTAATACAAGTGTGTGTTTAACCAGGTGCACAACAGTGAACGGGGGGAGGGGGCGATAACAACACTGCACGATGAAACTGTTTTCTATTGTCACCATTCTGTTATAATAGGTTTTTTTTGGGTTTTTTTTAGACAGTGCGCAAATGTGGTAGGATTGATACTTTGCAGCTGACGCCATCAACATTCCCTGCGGGTGTAATGCTAACCGTTGGCACTGCTATATTTGGGGCTTTATTAGACTTTAACCTGAGCTTTATTTTCACACAGTCTGACCAGAAAGCGCTGACTTATTTGGAACTACTACTGTGACAAAACAGGACCTAAACACCAAAACAGGACCTTGAATGCTCGTATTGATCACAAGGTCCTGAAAATGTGATGCTTAAAACAGTTTTGTATTTTATTTTCTTGAGTTTTCACACTATCTTAAAACTTTTGTGACGGTGTTTGCTAATGTGTGGTTTTCAGATAACATCGCAACGTGTCATCCATGGGTTTCAGAATGATGTAAAAGTAAAACTGTTGCTAAAGTGATGCAAAACAAACAAACAAAATATCATATCCTCAAAATACATCATGTAACAGGAAGTTGAAACCCATGAATTATTACCCATTATTTTTTCTTTCTGTCTTTGTATTTATTTCTTTATTTTTTTATGTTTTCTTAATAACTAACTTCTCAAACTTTTAAGTACTTTTATCATGAATATTTGAGATTAGATGGAAAAAGTTCAAACCCAGTCAAAATACTTCTAAATCTCTTGTTGAACCCTTAATGAAAAAAATTTAATAAAAGAGAAAAGCTTTCAAAACCTGTTTTCACCGGTCTTATAAAAGAGTTTTCTTCAATAAAATCTGGTGAAAGACGTCATTGTAAACAAGTAACAGTGTCCAAATTTTTCCAATAGCCTCAAACAAGGCTAATACTTTTTCTAAAATTATAAATTCTGTAAAAAATACTTCAGAATTTTGGCGCATACCAGACTGAATAGAAGCCCATTATTTTCTTAAAGGTGCATTGTGTAACTTTTCTGGTCCATCAAATTCTTTTCTTCAAGGAGATGTTTTTACTGTGTCTGTAATGTTTCACAGTATGGCATTAAACCTTTCATCACTATGGAAACCAAACCAGACCAGGTTACAGATCAGATATGTGGAGAGGCAACCCCACTCACAGTCAGAATGTCTGTTTTTCTAGATATTTTTGAGCTATAAAACCACCTGTAATTGAATAAATTTACCAACCAAACCCAACCAAAAAGTTACATAGTGCACCTTTATGCAGATTTTTTTTTCTTTCCTTTTTTGCTGTGTAAATTGTGTCGATGCGTGAGACTGAAAGTGATTAAATGAGTAGGAGTGGGCTGTAGTAAAGCAGGAATGCAGCTGTCTGGAGCGAATGGTGAAATCATGTGACGTTTTTGAACCAATCAGAGATGAGTTTTCAGCGGTTTGAATCATAAATCAGTGTTACACCGGGTCAACTGCAGTCAACAACTGTCTGCATGTTATATGACCACTTCTTATTACCCACAATGGAAAATTTTGCCATGATTCCACTGACTGATAATAGTATAGAAAAGCAGCTATGTATCTAGTATTCTGTACTGCAAACTCAGAAGTAATCCGATTGCTATAATTTCTAATGCAAGGTAAAACTTTTAATGGAGTTTGATTGACATGGTATGAAGTTCCTTTCTCACAGTACTTATAAATACACCAACACTATGCAACAAAGCTAGATTAATACGATAAATTCAAATAAGTAAATAGACCATCTCATAATCTAGGCATGCTGGAAATAGTTGTTATAATAGTGTTGTAGTAGCCTAGTGGTAGTAATAAGATCCAGTACCTATAGTAGTAGTAACATTTTAAGACATTATTAGCAGTAGGACACATTTTAATCTTGTTTTTGGAAATCCTATTTGAATTCAGGCGTGGCTACCTTACACTCATAGTATTGCAATGATATTACATTACTTTTACTAACACTAAGTACATATTTGGCATACTTCTTGCACCTCTCATCCTATATCATAACAATGCATCCCTGTAGTTATACCAGTTCCGAGTGTGGCCTGTGGGTCAGTGAGCAGCTGCTATGGTCCTACTTCTGTTTCCACTTGTGCTGGATTCACGCACCACGGGGACTCCCATATGTAAACAAACTAAAACAAACTATGTATTTGAAAGCTGATTAGACATTACAATAAGCAGAATCCATGCATTTTAAGATGATTGTTTCATGACAGCTAAAAATGTCAGTTTTTATAAATACCCTTATAAACTTTTAGGAATCGCGACGTAGTTTTTACCACAAATATCTTCTTTATGAATCCACTCTACAAAACCAATTTATAGAGGAATGTATATTACTTTCATCTATGTGTTTATGTATTTTTACTACCTTTAACTAATTAGAGTTTTTGATGTTTAAAAGTGATAGTAGGATTACCGAGGTGGCAGCGAAGGCGCCATGACAGTTGCTGCGCTGCACTTCCTGCCTCCATAACTTTAGTGCACACAGCCCTCTCCAGCGGGACAGGCTTTCTATCCGCGGTACTTTCACCTGATGCACGCTAAACAGTAAGTCTTTACACACTTTAACAGCCCGGAATAAAAGATACGATCGCATTTTGAAGCTAGCTAAAGTTACAGGCCTCTAAAGCTAAGGATAATGTAGCTTCTCCCTTAGCACTTCCCCATAGATTACTGAGAAGCTATAATAAGGAGCAGCGATGTCCGAACTGCTCACATGAGTTTGTTGTGGTTGTTAATAGCCCCAAATAACCCCAAGTCATATACTAAATAGCAAAGTTACCACAATATTAACGCTATTGTTGTTTGTAGTAAAGTTAAGTTGCATGTGCATGAAGTCAACATTAAGAATAACGTTTTAAAAATAGGAGTTGTGGCTTTATTTACCCACGTTTGTGCTAAAGGATTAGGGTAATGACATGTTACGTTAATGCGTGGTAAGTTTACGAGCTGCCAACAGAGGCTTTCCCCTGCAGCAACTGTCACTGTAACAGCGTGCACAAGACTCAAGAAGACAGGCATCCATTCAGCTGTACAACTGCATGGGCTATTTGTTTTACTGACATTAGAAAGTACATTACATTAGGAAGTTTATTATTAGTCCCAAGTTTTCAGAGTTCACTCAGTTAAATTCCGTGTGCAGAGGCAGGGAGCATTATAAAATACTGTAAAAAGACAATATTCATTTTGTTTACAAGCAAATTGTGTTTGTATGTCGGGTTGGTCTCTGTCACACCCACATGTCTGTTTAAACAGAGAATTTATTGTATAAGAAATTGAGCAGATATTATAAAGTTGTGCGTCGTTTTGGGTACACCCTGTCCCATAGAGAGTGGAAACCATGAGGTTTTGGGCAGAAGAATGCTGTGGTAGGGAGGAGTGAGTCATACAGATCCACGCTCAGAGTGGATGCCCCTCTTTGTGCATGCACAATCACCTCTCATGCCTCCAGAGTTTATGGAGCTGGTTTGCCAGTTCTGTTTGTTAGTTTTGCATGTACATCTCCAGAGGGCACAACCCCACCTCTCCGCTCTTATTGTTGTTCATGAAATGCATGGCATTTTGCCATCTTTTTGGTTCCTGAAAGTGCGAGTGTTTGAAAATCGTTGTTCATTTATGGTTTGAATAAATATAACCCTGGGAAAGATGATTAAAATCAACAAGCATGTGGGTGTGCCTACAGCATCTGCATACTAAAGTCCCCTGGTGTTTGTCGACTTCATTCTTGTGATTACAAACTAATTAAGTAATCAGGACACTTCTGATTGCCTAATTATTTGGACTTTTGAGACACATCTGAGAGGCTTCAGCAGAATACTCAAAACGTACATTAAAAAAGAGACAAAAAGAAGAAAACCTTGTGATTTTGTGAAAGACTAATCAGGGCACACTCACAATATGACACAGCCCAGGGCCCTGCTTCTCATAACATTCAAATTCTTCATTTGAAATGCACTGGTCACATGATCCCTTTTATACTCCCCAATCTGGTGTGCTGTTTGCTAATGCCTGGCATCCTGTCAAGTCCCTCTCACACTTCCCTCTCATTTATCATGCTCTGCTCCTGAAGCTGCTCATTTCCTGTGCCACATCTTGAGGCTCTCGTCTTAATCAGATCCTTGTTTGTTTGTTTGTTTGTTTTTGAGGTACACAGCACGGCCATGCCACAGCATCAGCAGCAGGACTTCATGGAGAGCCTGGAGGGGGCGCTGTCCTGGATGCAGAGCACACAGGAGCGATTGAGGGCCAATGACAACACGCAGGGGCCCCGGGACGCCCTGGAGAAACGGCTCAGGGAGACGGAGGTAAAAACATGTGATTCAACTAAAACCCACACTAGGACTGGGCAATATGGCAAAAATGAAAAATATTTGTTCCAACAAAACATGTGACAGTTGTTGAGCAGGTGCAAACTTTGTGTAGCTGGGCACAAGGGCACTCATAAAGAAAACCTGTCAAATTATCATTTTCCTTTGTAAAACCTGCAAAATGGAGTCTGCCGCAGGGACAAAATGATTGACATTTTTTCCTACATTCTGTTGTGTTTTGTTTTTATGCTCAGAGTCCAACAACTGGAACATGAAGGTCATGTGAAGTTTATTTGAACCATCAAAATCTGCTTCAGTCCTTGTTTTAAACTTTATAGTAAACTGTTATCCGTGAGTTTCAGAATGATGAAAAATGTGGACTGTTGCCAGTGTGACAAACAATCTAAAACAAAATACTGTATTGTCTCTTTTGAATGGGAAAATGTCCTCAAAATATTGCATGTACCAGCAGTGGTGGAGTGCAATGAAGTAAAAGTAGTAAAGTACTGTACTTAAGTATACATTTTAGGTATCTGCACCTTACTTAAGTTAATTTTAAAGTGGATGCTTTTTACTTTTACTTCACTACATTTGAGAGCAGGTACCGGTATATAATTTCTACTTCACTGCATTTTTGAAGTGGACTCAAAAGATTTGAAACCTGCTAAAAAGGCTGGGGGAGGGGTATTTTTTTAACACGTTTGTAGTGTATGTAAACAAAAATATACAAATAAAAACTAGGAAAAACAATTAAATTTCTGTGGAACTAAATTTGAGCACAAATCAAATCAGAATCAATACATTTGAAGCTTTATTAGATCTCAAAATCTACACAAACTACTCTACTCTTTACATTTTAAATACATTTTTAAATAGGTACTTAATACTTTTACTTAAGTAGGTGATTTCTTGCTATCCTTTTACTAGAGTATTTTTTTCCTCTTGTATCTGTACTTTTACTTAAATAATAAAAATTGAGCTCTTCTCTCAGGGAATACCAGGACGCTGAAAAACATGAATAGAGGTTGATTTTAATGTTTAGCCCATGTCTAATCCAGATTGAGTCCTGTTTTAGGTCACGTTTAGCTACTGTTTAGTCCTAACTTGGCCTATATTTCTTTGATTTATTACAAATTATTACAATTTTTGAGAGCAAACACGACAACGACAGCATTACCTTGAGCGTAGGCCCTTGGGGGTGTAATGTTAAGACACGATACCGCCTACCCTGCGAACAATGCGCCGCATGTTATGACAAAAATGCACCAAGCTTAGAATTTAAATCAAGTTAAAAATGCTCATATAGACTAGGGTAGCAACTACTGATTACTTTAGTATTCAATTCGTCAGCTATATTTCTTTTACCTTGATTAGTCGTCTAGTCAAATAATTATTGCTATTGTACATTGAGATTAATGTTAAATGATTTTTAACCAAATAATTGTGAGAATATTTACAAAAAATTAGGAAAGGAAGGGAAAAAGGAAAGGAAATCTTGATTTTTTTTTAACATACCTTTTTTAACATTTTGACTGAATAATGTAGAAAAAGTCTCTTGCTGTATAGTCTAACTGGACTATACAGTAAGAAACATTTTCTAGTTGACAGTAATGATTATTTAAATATGATTTTGATTATTTTAACAGTCAACTAGGCAGGATTATTCTGATTAATTGTTTCAAACCTAATTGTGATAGCACTACCTTTTACCCTTGCTAATATTTACTATGTTTTTTAGACAGAAAATGTACAATTCTGAGTTTTATGCTGTGTGACACTTTAAAAATGGGACTAAACCAACAGGACCAAAAGAACAGGAACAAATGAAGGCTACAAAACTAACTAACTTTACTCTCACTACTATTTACCATGTTTTTATGCAGAAAATTCATTCAGTTTCAAAATAGTCAGGTTGTGTGACACGTTCAATCTGAAAACTAATTCTGGACTAGACTAGGACTAAACAAGAATAAGAATAAGACCAAACCAAGGCTACACTGCTAATTTATTCTCATTACTATTTACAATGTTTTTATGCAGAAAATTCAGCATTCAAGGTTTCAAAATAGTCCGGTTGTGTGACAAAATTGGTACTAAACCAGAGCTAAAATCTGAAAACCAACCCTGGACTAGACTAAACGAGAATAAGAACAGAATCAAACCAAGGCTACACAACACTAACTTCACCTTCACTACTATGTACCATGTTTTTTAAGTAGGACATCCACAATTCAGAGTTTTGAGAACCAGAAGTACAACCTGAAAACTAATCTTGGACTAGAATTGGACTAAACAAGCAGAAGAATAGGACCAAACCAAGGCTACAATACTAACATTACCTTTCACCTTGTACTGTTTACTCTGTTTTTATGCAGAAAATTCATCATTCGGAGCATGAAGGTCGAGTGAAAATGGACTTGGCGATGGTGGCAGCTGAGCACCTTTTACAGAGCGGAGACGAGGAGCTGAAAAGCCACACCCTCTGCAAACTCCGAGAGCTCAAAACCCAATGGGAGGAGACGACTACATACATTATCCACTGTCACAGGTACTGCATATTTCTACAGACAGCAGGATAATTAAAATCACATACAGTGGGTCCAACTTTTACAGGTATCTGGGCAGGGCGTGGCTTATGGGATAATTCACCTGAAATCCACTGACTCACAACATGTCTAGACTGAATTATAATGAGTTGGGTTTGGGCCAGCTACAGGTTCCCACATACAGTTGTGCTCATAAATTTACATACAGAATTTGACTGATTTTCTTGGCCATCTTTCAGAGAATATGAATAATAACACAAACACATTTCTTTCATTCATGGTTAGTCCTTGGGTGAAGCCATTTATTATCAAACAACTGTGTTTCCTCTTTTTAAATCATAATGACAACAGAAACTACACAAATGACTCAATGACAACTTGGAGTCTTTTGTGATAGTTGTGGATGTGTTATTTTCTCTGATGGTAAAGCTGCTCATTCTTCTTGGCTCCAGTTCCTGTAAATTCTTGGGCTCTTGTCTGAACTGCAGCTTGAGATCTCCCCAGAGGCTCAGTGATACTGAGGTCAGAAGAGACGAACACTCCAGAACCTTCACTTTATTCTGCTGGAGCCAGTGACAGGTCCACTTGCCTTTGTGTTTTGGATCATTATCATGTTGGAACATCCAAGTACGTCCCATGTACAGCTTCTGGACCAAAAAATCATAAATTCTGCCAGGGTATGTAAACTTATGAGCACAACTGTATTTTGTCTCTTAAAGTAATTTCAGGGCAGTCTGTTGGTAGACTGCAGCTGATGTTATCAATATTCCCTGGGTGTGAAGCTAACTGTAGGCACTGCACTGTCTTAACACTATCTGACCATAAAGAACTGACTTCGCTGGATCTGCAATAGGTGAGCTGATGTGTTTTGTTAATAAGTCTTCCACACGTAAGATTACAGTCACTACAGGCGCTATATGTACTGTATATTTAAAGAGCTGCATCATGTAACCTTTGTGGTGAAGAGTATGATATTCCCTTGCCTGTAATGTTCCACTCTACGACATTAACTTGTCTATATCCGTGGAGATGAGCAGCAGGTGATTCCAGGTAAACCTGCTCACAGTAAAAATACATGTTTTTCAAGGTATATTTAAGCATTAAAAACCTGTAATTGAATAAATAAAGATGGATAGGTTTAATGCCATAATATGGAACATCTAGTCAAAGCAATAAACTCCATGGAGACAAGTAAGTGGCAGCCCCCCATCAGAAAAGTTACAGTCAATCAATCATTCAAACTTTATAAAAAAAAATGTAAGACAAAGTGCTTTACTCATTAAAAACACATTTCCCAGCCCTCACAGCTGCCCGACCCCACACACCCAGACAACATACACACACACACACGCACACGCACGCACACACACACACGCACATACACACATACACACATACTAACATGCTAAAATACATAAAACTACAGTAAAACATGAGGCTGAATACAGGCAAACCTTTACTGTACCTTTATAGAATCCTTGGACATTCTTTAGAGCTGTGAAATGTAATTGTTTTTTTCTATCACTGCGATGCTAATTACACTGAGTATAATTGTAAGAGTTACTATGACCTGCATTACCATTCACTTACGACGATCCTTCTTTTTAATTCACAGTAATTTACAGTAATCAAATCCTAATTGCCTGTCTGGATCTGATTCCCTAATGTATCCATGCAAACCCAGAGTAAACACCATGTGGCTTGGCCTGGTTAGCCAAACCCAATGAACACGCACAGAACTCTAAATATAATACGATAGACTTTTTATTTCAAAAGTAGCTCAGCTGGGAGAGCGTTCGTCCTCTGTTCCGAAGGTTGTTTGTTCAAATCCCACTCTCGATGATCCACAGACCCAAAGTTTGCCGGTGTGATTCCAGCTTCCACTAATGAAAGCTGCCGTTGGGTCTTTAGGCAAGGCACTTAATCCACTATGCCCCCACACTGCAAGTTTCTCTGATCTGGCCAAGATTTTAAAACATATATCAGGTTATTCATCTTGTTTTCAGATTTATTATCTACTTCTGAGAATGCTTAATTCTAGTCCAGAGATAGTTTATTTTAAGATATCTTTTCACGTATAATTATCTGTCCTTGAAGCACAATATCTGTCCATGCAGTAAGATAATTTCACTACTTTTAAGTCATTTTCTGATAGGTTTAAGCGTTTATATCTTAAGCTTTTTTGCAATGCAGTGTCTGTATACATTGGTGTGTGAATGTGTGAAGAAGCGCTCTATAAAAAGAGACCATTTCTTACATAATTTGTCCCCTTTTAAAATACACGTTGAGGCTCATTTGTTCTTTGTCTTTTTCAGTCGAATCGAGTGGGTGTGGCTGCACTGGAGCGAGTACCTGAAGGCCTACGAGGAGTTTGAGTTGTGGTTAACCCGACAGCAGCGCGCCCTGGCCCTGGAGGTGGAGCTGCAGGTGGGGCTGCAGGAGAAGCTGTGGCAGGTAGACCAGCACAGGGTGCTGTTGAGCGACGTGCAGAGCCAGGCGGGGCTGTTGGAGCGACTACTGGACGAAGCTGGCGCGCTGTACACCCGCACCGAGGACCCCAGTGTAGACCCCCAGGCCCAGGAGAGGATGCAGGCCGATTACAACGACGTGAGGGACAAAGCCGAGGTGAGGAGAGGCTAGTTTTATCAAATCTGTCATTCTTAAAAGTGCTATCATTTGTTAACTTAACCATATAGAAGACCCAAATGTAGAAAAAAATTAGCAAACTTTGTTTTAGAAGGCCTCACATGTATTAAATTATTTTGTTTGCGTTTATGTGTTTTGAGGAAGATGTTGCAACGTTAGGCTTAGTTAGGAGTAGAATTTTATGTCTGTTATAATGATGTCTTTTCAAGTTATTAAACCTTAAACACTTTTATATTGGGGTCCAAAGTTTCTCAAAAAAGTATCCAACCCAATTTATTGATATATAGTAGCACATTTTATCAACCTTAAAGTGCAGCACGGCAAAAAATATACGCGTTAAGCTTGAAAACAAATGACAAAAACATGCCACACATAAGAAAATAGGTAATAGTAAATAGTAATGTTAAAGATTCACTGCATAACTTTTCTAGTGGAGGGTCTGCCACCTGCTTGTCTCCATGGAAATGCTATTGCTTTCTCTAGAATGTTCCACAGTATAGATTAAGCCTATTACGAGGGAGACAAGCAGGTTACAGCACTTTGCTACACTTCAGATCTGTGGAGAGTCGCCCCTGTTCACAGAAGAAATTATTGTATTTTTGAGCAACAGAAGGCCCCGTAATGAGTAAATGTTAGATGGATATGTTTAAAGTAGAGCCCGAACGATATATCGGTTGGCCGATATTATCGGCAGATATGGGCTCTTGGAAACATATCGGCTATCAGCCAAAATCTTTCCGGGCCGATATTCCACGTGGATGTTTTCCCTTGTTATAAAGCTCAGACTCTCTATATTCTGCCCATTTAATCCAATTTACAGACAGATAAATGTCCTAATATGTGGCTCCGCATCAGGATTTATCTGCAGACTCATTTGTCTGTGTCCATCCCGTCCCTGAACGCATCACCATGTGCACTTGTTTACACCCGCAGCCGTAGATCCATGTGCGCAACACAGAGATTATATTCTTTTTACGGATGATCAGTTTGAGTCTGGATTAAAAGGACAGTTCTTAGTGCAGACTTGTGATCTGAGAGGAGCCTGTGTGAGGCTGAGTGTTGGAAATGTGTCGGTTTTGAAGCTCGTTTGGTTCTTTCTCATTGGTTAGCGACTAGCTGCTGTAGCTCTCACACATAAACAGGCTGTTTTCTCTTCTATTAGCAACTGTAAAGTGACTGTAGTGGCCGTATATATGTTAATAGCCACGCATAGATATGTAAATGAGCTGTCAATAGAAGTGTGAATTATCGGCATTTATCATATCATTAATTACTGCACTGCACACGCATTTACCGGTAAAAGCTAATAGCGGTAGTTTACTTACATTATTTTCTTTACTGGCTAGAATATCATACAAAAATGCCATTAGGCCGACCTACTGTCTTTAAATATGACGTAAAGAAGCAGAATAACAATAAATGTCGCCTAAACAAACCCAATTGAAAATCTAATAGAGCCAAACTTAAGTTTTATAAACAACTGAAGATTTACAGTGAATTTTTATGTCATTAATATGACAGCAGCTCCAATTTCCATTGTATCGGTATCAAATCAAAATCTATATCGGTCGGACCCTAGTTTAAAGTCATACCATGGAACATTCCAGGCAAATCAATAAAATAACATCTCCATGGAGACAAGTAGATTTGTCCATATTGATCATTTTAATTTATGAAATTAATTAAATACACAAAGAACCACACAAGATGAAGCATACAAATAAATCTTTAAGCTTTTCTCACCCAGCCATAAGGGATCATAAAGCAGCGTTCAGCCTTTGCCCTGCTAATTTTCCAAGGCAGACTATTTGCAAAAGAAAAAAAATCATGATTATGAATTCTAACTACCCGAGCGAACAAAATGTCATATTAAATCACACTGTATTAATCTTGACTCATTCCATTTTGCTACAGTAAAAAATTATAATACGTGTGCAAATATCACTTGTCTTGTTGTTACGGCCTAATATGCCACTTAAAATGCCAGAACAATCAACAAGAACAAGTAAATCGCAACTATCACTCAAAATCCCCCATCTTCTTAAGGGACCATTACTTATTCTAAAGCAAAGAATACATTTGCATATATTCTATCTGGTGTTTATTCACACCTTATTTTTATTCATGGGATCTTGGTTATCGCCCGTCAAAGTAAAGATGTATTTGCGTTTTGCTGTGGGTGGACTTTTAAATAAAATGATGGCCTAAAAAAACACAGATACATTTAAAAAGTCATGTTGGGAATCGCAAGGTCCCGCTTGCCTGGTAACAGACCGTAGGCTGTGTAAAGAAGTGGACTAAGGGAGTGTGACGTCACCCATATACAAAAATGCAACACAAAGCGCTTTACAGTGATTAAAAAAAGAACAATCCCACATTTCCCCTCCACCCACCACCAAGATAAACTAAACAGATGAGTCTAGAGATTACAATCCCACAAAAGCTGAACTAAACAAGTGAGTCTAACTGTGACATAACTATCTTTATTTACGACTAACTGAAACGGGAAACTATGAGATTACTACCGTGACATACTATCTTTCATAACGCTTTCTATCTACACTACTACAGAGAAAGAAGGAAAATAGAGGAAGAACAACAAAAGGAACACGTATACACATTATGACAGGACATTAAATTATGACACGACATTGCAACCGGGAGGAGGAGTCAGGGAGGTGGAGATGGTCCAGTAGCAGTGTCCAGAAACAGACCCGCACACCAGGTCGGGACAAAAACACCAGGATCACCAAGAGCGGGTTAATACGAACGTTTTAAGACCAAAATGACGAGGCTCACTGCAGCAATTATAAAGAGAGGGCTGACGATTTTTCAATGTCAAGTCAGTTGGAGCCAGAGTCGATGGAACCGGAAGCGCCCCCGTAAACACTTCCTATTTGGAACGTGGTGCGGGTTAGCCATGTTCATTTGTATATAGTTTATCTAACCTCCGTGAAGTTGGCTCCCATCAAACTCAAACCTACACAAAAACTATGTCAATCGTTTGTGCTTCGTTTGTGCTGTTTTGTGCTGCAAAATGTTTTGTTTGTGCTTCTTTAGTTTTTGAGAAATTAACCATTTTTTGTCGGTCAAATTGGGGTCAGCCGGCTCCCAGGAAGCTTAAAATGTTCTAAAAGAGTCCAGAATGGAGTCAATCGTTTGTGCTTTGTTTGTGGTGTCTTGTGCTGCAAAAAAGTTTTGTTTGTGCGATTTTGGTTCTTAAGATTTATGGAGTTTTATTATCGGCCGATGACGTCATCCAGCCCCTCAAAATGTGCAATAACCTCAAAACAGATTCAAATTATAGAAAACGTTTGTGCTGTTTTGTGCTGTGACAATTTTCATTTGTGCGAGAATATTTCTAAAATTATTCATTATTATTTCTGCGATAATATATGATGTAATTTCCGCTCAGCTGACGGCAGTGACTTTAGCAAAACTCCGCAAAACTAGTGAAGATAAATGGTCTCAGGCTGCAGAAAAGGACCGGTATATAACAGTCTTTAGTAATTTGCTTTTGATCCATATTTTATATAATAATACAAACTTTTCCACAGCCTGAGATCGTTTATCGTCACTAGTTTTGCGGAGTTGCCGCCGTCAGATGAGTGGAAATGACGTCCAATAATTACTGCAGAAATAACTTCATGCAGGTGTTTATGTAACGGACAGGCATGTCCCTGATTGGCTAATCTACCTGTCAATCACGGCCAACTGAACTCTGGGAGATTCTCCAGACCAGACTGAAGAAGTGTGCAGACTTAGACTTGTACTTAGACAGACTTTATTGAAATTACTTGGACACAGTAGCTCAAACATCACATTATATTAAAATACAATACCACAGAGTAAACAAATATAAAATTGTAATAAACTTCTACATAAGCAGCCATAAAAAAATAGCAAGAGACTGATGTCAAATAAGACATAAATTATATAAAAGTATGTACAATAAGTAAAAAAACAAATATCATAATATAAATACAGTATAAATCTGTGTATTTTGGATCCCATGTCTCACTATGCTCTATATTTTGACTGTTCTGAGATATAATATTTTACACACGAAATCTCGCAATATTTCTTTTTTTAGGAACCAACAACATTTCAACATCAGTATTTCCTTTTTAAACCACAACCTTCACAAACATAATATGAAATACACCCATTTGAATTTCAAAACCAGTGAGTATGTCAAGTACTTTCAAGTTTCTTTTCCCTAAACAAGCAACTAAATTGTAGCCATGAAATAATTTTACAACATCCTTTGATAACGATACTGTATCACCAAATTTAGTATTACAATATCTCAATACCCCTATTAAAAAGTAAGTCACTTTCCTCTTTATTTCTTTGTAAGATCTCGTGCCGAAGATCTTGTGAGACAAAACTGCCACAAGATCGTGCACACATGAGGAAAAAATCTTGTGAGATTTTTTTCCCAAGTGTTTAGATTTGCTTTGGACAAAAAAGGGCTTTGTGTTAAATTAAATCTCTTTAACAGTTCCAAAAGGCAGTACTAGAGTAGAAACAAAAATATGAATCAAATAAATAAAAAAATGTGTGAAACTGAATCAAAAGGTACATATTCTATTAGGAATTATGTTAAAATCTCATATTGTCTTGTTCTCGTGAGCCCTGTCTCGTCTCGTCCCTATTTCTTTGTTAAACCACTACCTGCACAAACTTAATGCGAAAAACACCCTTTTAAAGTTTTCAAACCAGTGAATATGACAAATTTATTACCTAAACAAGTTTCCTTTCTCCAAACAAGCAACAAAATTTAACAAAAATACTCATCGGGTGATATACGATACAACAGCCCACGATAACGATGCTGTATCACCAAATTTAGTATGACGATATATCGATATTTCAATGCTCAAGCCATATTAAAAAGTCCCGTTCTTTATTTACTTGTGCTTTGTTGTCTGAACTTTAAAACTATACCAACGCATTCAAATTTAGAGTAGTTAGACATAGTTTTGCCAAGGTTGATGCAGACTTCCTGTAGAGAACTTTTGTTTTCGACATCTTTTTCATTTGTTTTTCACATTCCAAATTACAGCCCCTGTCAATCCATACCTTATTTTCAATGCAAACTGACAGCCGAATCTGCGCTTCGCTCCAAATTGGAATCTGCTTTTCAAATAATCCCTGCATTTAAGAAGTACCGGTAATTTTCTTTTTTAATACCCCACCCACCTGTCTCTTTGTCTTATCCGCTTTATTCCTGCTCCTTTTTTCACCACAAAATCAGCACCTCCGCTCACAGATCCCCAAATAAGAAGTTAGTGATGTGTGCTCCTTCCTTCTGTTTAAAAAAAAAATAAAAGAAAGTCTAAAAATGATCACGCACTTTGTCTCCCGCTGTGATAGGAGCGGCTGTCACTGCTTAAGAAGATTGCGGAGGAGCACCAGACTTACCAAGGCTGCGTCGAGAGGTTCCAGTCCTGGCTGATGTCAAAAACCAGGGAGCTGATGGAGATGATGGAGAAGGACGACCCAGCGGAGAAGAAGCTGCAGGCGCTAAAAGTGAGGGACCAAAGAACAAAGAGAGCGTTTGACAAGTCTACGCTCAATGTATCGACGATGTGTTATGTCTATATTTACCACAAGGGCCATAAACTCAATATAATGCAATGTTTAGTGTTAAGTTGTCAAGGTGCTGTTCTCAAAGCTAGAAAAAGGCCAAAGCTGTCGACATGTCTTCATAATGACACAGAATATATGTCCAGTGGTGGAAGGTTATGAAGTAAAAATAGCAAAGTATACATTTGAAGTATGTATACTTTACTTAAGTACATTTCAAAGTCTCTCTACTTCACAACGATTTTGAACAGGACTGAAAAGTAAAAGTGTTAAATCACTATATGCAAAGCTTTATTAGATCTCAAAATCTGTGTGAAATACTTTTTCTTTTTACTCTATAAGTACATTTTCAAAGAGGATTTTAATACTTTTACTTAGGTAGAGTTTTTCAAAGGCCAAAGCTGATAACATGTCTTCATAATAACATACAGTATATATCCAGTGGTGGTGGGTAAAGAAGTAAAAGTAGTAAAGTAGTGTGCGTGCCTAAGTATAAATTTGAAGTATCTGTACTTTACTTAAGTACGTTTTGAAGTCACTAAAGTGGTATCCTGTGCTTTCTACTCCACAACAATTTTGAACTGGACTGAAATGTAAAAGTATTAAGTCACTACATGTGAAGCTTTATTAGATCTCAAAATCTGTGTGTACATTTTTAAAGAGGACTTTAATACTTTTACTTAAGTAGATTTTTTTTTGTGTGATGCTTTTACTTGAATATTTTTTGCACTAGTATTTGTAATAATAATAATAATAATAATAATACATTTTATTTATTTGGCGCCTTTCTGGACACCCAAGGTCGCCTTACAACAACAGCTATAGCGCTTTTTCCCAGACACATGTGCTCAAAGACGCTTTACAGACCATTATTGGCAGAGCATTGTTCATTCACTCCAGACCCGATGGTAGTAAACTACCACCAACACTCATGCAGACACCACTTTCACACGTACAGTGCATGTTTTGAGTTGACTTTGTACTTTTACCTAAGTAACAAAACTGAGTACTTCTACCAGCACCGTATATATCCTAATATGAACAAAAAGCAGCAGGTATTGGTATCGTGAGTAGCTGGAAAACACACCGTACATTTAGATACTAGTCTTGATACCTTGTGTTTCTATAACACATGTGATCCAAATTATGTAATGTCTGGTTTTCTCTTTAGGGTTTTTATGTCATAGTTTGGACTAGAGTTGTCATAAGTATTGAAAATCAGATACTAATCGATAATAAAACTACTGTAGAAACTAGATGTGCATTTGAGCAGGTAGCAATACTAAAAAAGTCACATTCCCAGGACAAAAATGAACCTTTCCTGAATAGATTTTGAATGATCTTAAGCAGAACAAGTTTAAGCGCACATAGACTAATACATGCCCATGGACCACTGTGGGATATAAGACCACATGGTAATATAAAAAAGTACTATGATTTCATATTGAAAATAATTCTATTGTCTAAAGAAAGAGTGGATTTTATTATCACTGTGGTATCAGAATCGATATTCAGTATCAAGTCGATTCCTTTTTATCGAAATCGTATTTAAAATTTTAGTATTGTGACATCTCAAGTTTGGACTGTTTGGAAGTAATTCTGAACTATTATGAACTATTTTAACTATTTTAATATATTATAAATGTTCCCTATTTAATTAAAACATTTAAATTAAGGTAAACTTTGGAAATTTGACACTTCAAAACAATTAAATTCCTTATACAAAGAATTTAAACCTACAATTTACATAATGAGTTGAGACTTTCACTTTGCTTGTCAATTAAAAATTAGTCCAATTAAGCCCCACAAAGTAAAATATAATATAATTGTTTTTATTCTACCATCTTCCCAACTGCTCACATAAAATAACTGCTGGATATGTAGTTACGCCATCACAGCACTGACTCCGCAGATAAGTCGGCTAATGTGCCTAATGTCCAATGTCTTCTCTCCGCCTCCACTCTTAACGTCGTCCAAACCCCACAGTCCTCCTCACGCTAGGAAACGGCGTTAGCGTCGTCCAAATGCACTCACAGTGTGCCGCCTCTTTCCCCTCCTCCGTCTCCAGGCCTTGGACGACGGCGTGGCCAGCGAGGAGAAGACCCTGCTCCACATCGAGGGTTTGGCGGAGGGCGTGCGCGCGAACACGTCTCCAGCCGGGGCGGAGCAGGTGGTGGAGGAGGCGGAGGAGCTGAGGCTGGGCTGGCAGAGGCTCAGGCAGGCGTTTTGTGAGGCAGAGGAGGGGCTCAGGGTCAGTCTGGACTCCCACCGTAAGTTCATGTTTTTTGGTTTGTTTTTTCTAAATCATTTGGCCCGTCAGAAAAATAAAAAATGATTTGTGTATTGCAATTGAGATTTGTGATGTATGCAAAAAGTAGGATAACGATAAGACCCATAGAAATGTAATACTTCCTCTTTAAAGGTCCTGTATGACACAAAACTGACGCTCCTGAGTTTTAAGCCATGTTATAAAGCTGTTACGTCCTCAATATTTTGTTTCATTCACAAGTTTAACAGCTGCCTTTTACATTTTGTTCAGTAGAGATGAGCAGTTCCAGGGTTGAAGTCATCCAGATAATTCTAGTGGAGGTGAATGGAGTTTAAAAACGCAGTGGAGCACTTCCTATTGCCACATGACATCAGGCAAACAGAGTGTTTTCGGTTTGAGAGGCTAAATATGCAGGGTTTGAATGAAACAAAACACAACTCCAGGTACAGTACTTGTCAAATGTATTAAAGTATTTGATCTATTTTAAGAACACACATTGTGCTTGAGAGTGCCATACAGTAATTATAATCTACAACACCCGTGGATCCTTACATTATAATTTGCATATTTTAAATCATCATCTCCGTCTAAAACAACTTAATAAAAGTCAAATGAAAAGATGCTGTCGAAGCCTACGTGTATCACCGATTAAGAGAATGAAACTGGCACAGAGCAGTGGGCGTAGGCCTGTGGCGGTGGAAATGGGGGTCGATTGGCAACATGGCGTCTTGAAAAGATTGCTCAACATTTTTATTTATTTATTTAGCACGTATATAACATAACAATAAAAAAAAAAAAAAACACACTAGATAAAAAAAGTAAGTGCGTGTAGAGGCAAAAAACCTAAAAGAGCTTATATTAACACCTTATGAATACATTACAATTGAACATTATAGCTGTACATTAATAACATTGAAAAATATATATATTTACACACCTTAGATTAAATACATTTGATTTAAACATGGATGTGAAAGATCCACAATTGAAAGACTATCAAACATTATCATGAAATATCAAAGATTTCCTCAAACTCTTTTTCAATGACATTTCTCATCCGCCGTCACTAACCCGATGTGAAAACTGCTCCACAATTTACAGCCTCTATTGTAGCAAAACTGGGCTTAATGTGACACATTTTGGAACATGAAAATTACAATTTTGACGCCTATTATATCTATGAATTTCTGCATTGGTTTTAAAGTAAAATGTGAAATGTTTGGGGATCGTAGTTGAATTATAAAGAATCTTATACACAAGAATACAAATTTGGTAATGCAGGAACCACTCCAAATAGAACTTGGAGAGGGTGTTGGAGGAGGAAACAAAAACCATACCTTTGTAATACTGACTCCAAGAATTAACGTTTCGATAAAGCCGTTTCCATCTTTTCCAGAACAGTACATGTCCCGCTGCCACAGGCTCGGAGAGGACATCACGAGACTCCGACAGCTCCTGTTTAGTCTGGAGCACGAGATGGAGGGAGAGCGTGAGGCCGGGGAGAGCACAGCACGCACAGAGGAGCAGATGGTGGGCCAGTGGAGGACCTACACGGTGAGGGCATTAAAGCACTTTTTAACTTCAGGGTTACACAAAGTTTGGGCTTTTGGAGTGTGTAGAACAAGACAGTTTGTCAGTTTGATCCCTAAAGATAATGGTTACTCTAGTCTAGGGTTGGGCGATATGGACCAAAAAATATATCTCGATATATTTTGCTATATCTTGATATACGATATATATCTCGATATATTTACAGGAAAAAATATCCCCCGCAAACTACTGCAAAAACAAAAAAACAAATTTTATCTGATTAATATTCATTTAGTACTGGATGCTAGTTGGTAAGTCTCAAAGACTTACTTTTAGTCATTACTTAGGTATTTTGCATATTCTGAAGGAGCAATTTTAATCTAGATTAATCTAGATTCATTTCAAGATTTCAGTGAGATTAATCTAGATTTAAAAAATGTATCTATGCCCACCACTAGTCAGAATTCATATCGAGTTTCAAAAATATCTCGATATATTTTAAATATCGAGATATCGCCCACCCCTACTCTAGTCCATCATGTCTAATCAAGCGAGCTCTGTTCATGTGCTGTACTCACAGGGGTACAGACATAGGAAGGTAGCAGAAAAGTGATCAAAACTGTAATAGACGACAAGGAAAAGGTAGAATTTACTTATTTTACTCAATATTTTTGATGGATTTGCTTGGTTTCAGACCACAACACATCACAACATTCTGTAGGCCACTAATATTTAATGCAAATGGAGGCTGCTAGAATGGGTATTGTGAAAACACAGATTTTTGTTGTAACTCAGCAAGTTCTTGGGTCTAGACAATAATAGAAATTCAGTCAGGTTTAACATTTGGCATTTACTTTTTGAATATCTCACAGGAAAATACAACATTTAGAATCTGAAAAGCATTTTTGTACATGTTGTGTTTCTAGAATCTAGATAATTATAAAAAAAAAAGTATTGTTCAGGTACATTTATCCATTTTGGGGATGGGCATTTGATCAAATTGTCTTAATTGATCATCGGGAAAATTAGCGATCGATTTTTGATTAACCATTAACATTTTATATTAAAGTTATCATCACTATTATTACTATTACTAATCTGCATAAATATACTCAACCTTACAACATATAAACATAATCACTATAGAGCCACATCAGCCCGTGTGAGATTAGAATGTGTTTAATGCAGCTTTGGCACATTTGTTTACGTTTTACAGAATCAAAACTTAAAACCACATGTCTCATTTGCGTAAGACTAATCATGCCCATCCCTAATCCATTTATCAGTTTTGTTTATTGAAAATGTGTTTGCATTTCCAGAAACATAAAGGCATTTATCTAAAATAAAGCACAAGCCGATATCAAATTTTGTGAAAAACATGTTTTATTGTGCATTCTCTTCCACAAATACATTCAAATTTCATCTAAACTTTAATTCAACTAGAGTAGAACATGACATACAAACACCTACATCATTATTAGAATATGAACTCAAACCAGGACCAGGCAAACTCCAGTGTGAACTCCCCCTTAGTTTGATCAGTTAACTCCATCCACTTATTCCCTTCTTTCACTCCGAACCATGACCGAGAAACATTTAGAAACATATTTGGTATAGACACACATCTGTCCGTGACGTCTTATAATATCATCCTATTTGTCTCAGATGCATAGGTGATGTTGTTTAGTCTTATTTTGTCTCTAAAATAGCCGTTTTTACAATATACTGCATAGTGTGAAGGCCATGCACTTGAACTAGAATAAATAAAATGCAGACACGGACCGTTTAAATCTCTCACTTACATTTATCTGCTTTAAATGGTGAACTAAATATACTGCCAAGTGCTGAAAAAGAGTTACTTATGATTTCCTTGGCTCCTGTTGCCATTACTGCTTTTAGAATTGTTTTTTTTTTTCCCTTTTATGCGGCATTTTATTGTAACCCATTTTACACTGTAAGTCACAGCTCATGTTTTTCATCATAATAACAGCATTGTTATGCACAGTCTTATTCTTGTTCTTTGTTAGGAGCAAATAGGTTTCCGCTATAGTTCAGAATTAGTATTTTTTTTCTCTGCTCTACATTTATCTAAATAACATGTTTTTGTGCTTTTTTCCTTACCTTTTCTCATGGCACTTTAAGTTACAAGACATTTTTTGTCGCTTGGAAATTGTGAAAAAAAAGAACTGTTTTGGTACTTTTTGTGCAGTGGTCCCTCTTCTCCTTACTTAAATATTTATGGCTCGTCTTTTTGCACTATCTACCCCACCTGACTGTCACTCTTGTTTACCAGTTCCTCCCACAGCTAGCCCCAACACGAGGACTTTATTGTGTATTTTTCACTTCCTTCGCGGTACATTTTTACAGCTTGTGCCCAAACCTCATGCTGTCAAGTCTCACGTTGTCGGAGTCGCTGAATGCCAAAGAAAGGTGTGGCACATTCTCAACAGATCTCCCCCAGCGTCAACCAAACCCACACATATCCCTGTCATAACTACTACCCTGATAAGTGACGGATGAAAAGTTAGATTTTAGGTTAGGTTAAAGGTGCAACTTTTCTGCTGGAGGGTCTGTCAAATGCTTTTCTTTGTGGGGATTTATCGTTTTGTCTGGAATGTTTCACAGTATGGTATTAAACCTCTGTGTCCCACTTTAATACATTTGACAGGTACTTTCTGAGTTACTGGTCAGATCTGTGGAGAGGCAACTCCGCTCACAGTCAGAATGCCTGTTATTCTAGGTATTTCTGAGCTATAAAACCATCTATAATTGAATAAATGTAAGCCAGAGCTGTTTAATGTCATATTGTGGAACATTCTAAGCAGGGCAATGACATATCCAAAGAAACAAGCAGGCGACGGACCCCTAACCGAAAAGTTACATAATGCACCTTTAAGTTAGATTAGTTTATTTGCTATTTACCAATAAAATACAACACTAAAAACAATACTAAATTCAATTAGTCAATTAAATACTGTCCCACATTAACTGTATGTTTTAATCGTACTTAATTTGTTTATGTTGTTGTTGGTGACCTTGGGTGTCCAGAAGGGCGCCTAATAAATAAAATGTATTATTATTATTACCTGAAATTGTAAAAGCATTTGCAAAAAGCTCAAAGTGCACCATGAGACATTAAAAACAACAATGATTCAGTGTTTGTTGTAGGTAGGGCTGAGCTATTTAGAGAAAATATTGAATTGTGTTTTCTGACATGTGACAATGAAAGGATTCAGGTTCAGGGTTCACATTTTAAACGTGTCTAGAATTGGCAAAAAATGATGAATGAGTGACACTTGAGGACATGTTTGCACAGATCTGAACTACAGGGGCGACAGTTTTTATGCAGGCGCAGGACAAACCAGTTATTTTGAAATGATGGTACTTAAAAATTGCTGCCTTTGCAATTTGCGAAGTGCATCCATTAAAATTTGTATTTTATTTTATTTTTTACCAGTAGATAGATGTGAAACCTGTTCCCCTCCCTCCCCCCCTCACCTGGGCTTTGTCTAGACTCACCTGAGCTCACTGGTCTTCTTCTGTCAGGCCAAAGCTGGGACATTATCAGACAGCAGTAACGTAGATATCATCTAGTGGTGATATGTGAGAATACAACAGGCCCGGGTCGGCCAGTGTAATTACAGATAGCTTTAAAGTGTCTCTTGTTATGTTAATGAAATGAATAGAAAGACATTTTTATTGATTTCAGTGAGGGAAAAAAAATTACGCTGATCTGAAATTATCATTGATCGAGACAAGGGAAAAAATTGTGCTTAATTATTTTACAATATTGCTCAGCCCTAATTTGATACTGATTGTAGAGATATTATTGCAGCGTATTACAATAAGGTTCATTTACAAAAGACAGGAATTATCGTGGCTTAAGTTTATGTCCCAGTAGTTTATAGTCATCTTCAATATTATGCTTTATCATGTTGGCATAGGCGCATTTCTGGCTCCATCGACACTGCAACTGTAACTGCTTCTGTGAGCTTCGTCATTTTAGTGTTATTTTAGTGTTAAAATGTTCATATCAACCATTTCTAAAGTATCCTGGTGTTGTAATCTCACTATTTTTGTGCTTGCATAAATTCCTGTTCCTAATATACAGTAGATCTTGGCTCCAAATTCGCTCCTATAACTGCTGGCCTCTGTGAGCTTCATTTGACTGCAGATGATCACTATGGATGGATCACACTCCCTTGATCCACTTCTTTATACGGTCTATGGTATTTATTTATTGTTTTTTTAAATAAGGACTAATACAACAGACATATTAACCCGATGAAGGTCACTTTGGCTAATTTGCACAACACCAGATCAGTTCAGATATATCTTAATATTTTCTATAGCAACATCATGCCAAAGCAACAAAAACGACTATTCTGACAGTCCTTTCCCCAAGGCCACTGAGCAGCGAGCAAAGAAACAGTGATCTGTGAATAAATCTACTACCAAGTGTGGTCTTCTTGGCAGGGTTGGGTTTTGAAGTGCGAGGAGAGATTTGCAGCCGTAGAATCAGCTTGAGTTCAGACAGAGCCTTTGTCAAAGAAGGAGGCGAAGAGGGAGGGACCTGTGAATCTGCTCGGACTCGCCGCATGTGACGAGAATGTCCAACGCTCCTGTGTGTGTGTCACCCGCTGCAATGATAGGCTGTCAGCTTGGTGAAGCCTGTTTGTTTTCACTCGAAGGTTACAAGCCAGGAATGATAAGTACTTTAGGCAGTATATTAGGGGAAAGCTGTTGTGTGCAGGGGTTATGTGTCTATAGGAGGACAAAACGGCAATAACTTTGTTTTAGTTCACATGTTAAAGGTTAAAGCTGATTCTTGTGCACTTTAAGCCACGTTATAATGTTGTTACCTCATCAAAACTTACCAAGAGTTGGGTTTTGTTTCATTCACACATGTTTGAGTAACGCTTTATTATTAGTCTTTCTGTATCCACAAAGCTCAAAATGCTCTGTTCCACCTTGTGATGTCATGTTAACACCTACGTTTTACCTTTAGTTCAATAGAGGCTGCCAATTCCAAGGCTGTAAATATCAATATAATTCTAGCAATGGTGTCAAGAGTTAAAAAACCCCACAGTGGAGCACTTCCTGTATTATCACATGACATCATAAAGTGGAACAGAGTGTTTTCTGTTTGAGAGAAGTTGAAATGTGCAGGGTTTGTGGGGTAAACACTTGGGAATGAAACAAAACACAACTCCCGGTATGTTTTTGACACAGAAACAACAAAACATAGATGAGAAAATAGCGTAATAAGGGCCCTTTTAAAGTTAGAATACACATTATTGTCCTCAAACAAAAATTTGTCCTCTGCATTTGACCCGCCCCACTCACATCTTGAGCTAGACTGGATCAAGACTAGAGATAAATCAAAATATCAGTTGGCAGTTATATCAGACGAATATTTGGGCTTTTTACCATATCAGCTATCAGCCTGTAATTTCCTGCATGGGTCGATATTTTGTTTGGGCCAATCATCTGAAGAAAGAATTCACACAAATCTTTATTTGAACAATTCAGTGCTCAAAGGACACTGCAAAAATGAGACTGCACTGTTCTGGTTTGAGGTCTGGGATAAAAAAAAATGGTTGAGGGTGAGTTTGTAGTAAATTTGAATCACAGAACATAGTAAAAATCTGCCCCATATATCGGCAGAGCTTATAGGCAACTGGCCTCTCTGGATTCCAAACAAATGGTCTCAGCATTGGTAATGAAAATGAAAACATATCAACCCATGTCTAGTCAGAACTACCGTAACAGGAGGATTTTCTGGATGTTTTAGGCCATATTATTACTGTAATGTTTGCAGTAACATACCTCTAGGCGCTTTTCATTTAGAGCGAGCATAATTAAAAGGATTGCGGATAAAGGAGATCCCATTTAACATTAAATAAATGAAGGCATTTCAAAATTACAAGCCACTAATTGAGCGAGGATAGAGGGAAAGGCGTTGCAATAGAATAGCTTTATTGTGCAAGCGATTAGAAAATCACTCCGTATAGTGAGTAGGTGATTAACTAATACGATATGGGTGCTCAAGAGGGTTAAAAAATGTCTTTGCGTTACCGGCGGCAGAGTGGTTAGCCTTCTTCCAGGCTCAGTTCTGCTATAGCTCCTCACATCAATTTGTTTTACAGAGTTAGCCCTGTGAAAAGGTCTAATTGTGTTGGGAATATCCAGCCCCAAGTCACTAGTCAGATTTATGGGCACTGGGGAACCGGTACCCCAGAATTAATCTAGAACATTATACAATATTGAGTTATAATAATTAAATGTATAAAATGTGGTTTTATTACTATATATCTCACCAGTGTAAGACTACTATATAACAAACGTGTATTTTTTTTTTTTTTTTCTGGCTCTCGATCTTTGAAGAAGTCATATTTTGTCATATTGGTCGCATTCATTACTCAGTTTCTTTGAGCAGCCATTAGAGTCCTACTTGAGAACTGCAGTGTGATCTCCTTTTGTGCTGACAGGGTTGTGGACCAGGCCTGTAGACTGCAGTGTGTCAGGTCAAAAAGCACAGCGCTGCTTTTTGACCTGACACCTCCTTTTAGCCCGTTGTTTGTGTTGTTCCAGAGTCGGCTGCGTGATTGACATTAAGAGCTGCTAAAGTCTTAAGTGCAGTTACATAGTTGAGATGGGCTGTCGTTTTGGCTCATAAGATAATACTGAAGTCGTGTTTTATTACAGTTTTAAATTAGGCGATAGGAGTCCAAAAAGTAAAATATAAATGATAAGAAAACCGCATGTGAATGTTAAAGGCACATTGTGTAACTTTCTTCCATGGAGATGTTATTGCTTTGTCTGGAAAGTTTCACAGTATAACATTACACCTTTCTATCTTCACGGAGATCAAACCAGATTAAGTTACAGGTCAGATCTGTGCAGAGGCAGCCTCGCTCACAGTCAGAATGCCTGTTTTTCTGAGTATTTTTGAGCTATAAAATCACGTTTAATGAACTGTTTAATGTCATACTGTGGAACATTCCAGATAGAGCAAGGACATATCCATAGAAACAAGCAGGTAACAGATTCACAACCAAAAAGTGCACGTTTTTAGTAATATAAACGTTACCCATCACAATCTCCATTAAATATTATGAGTCTAGATGTCACGACATTCAGTAAACGGGTTTCTTTTCTGCTCTTTGTTTTGCTTTATTTTATATGATTTGATATGTGATTTCAACACATGAATTGCCCATTTTTACTAAAGGTAAAACTACCACTAAATTACATCACAAGGTGGAACAGAGCATTTTGAGCTTTGGAGATGTAGACAGACTAATAATACAGGATTATTCAAACATGTGTGAATGAAACAAAACACAACTCCAGGTATGATTTCTAACATGGGTAATTGCTCCCTAGAGTCAATTTTACATAATATAGGACCTTTGCATATTATATCAATCAATCAAACTTTATTTATAGAGCGCTTTTCATACAAAAATGCATTATAGGCCTAGATGTCATGAGATTCAGCAAACAGGTTACTTTTCTCTTAATTTTATAGTCCATCCGCTTTTTAATTGATACTTAACAGTGGCTATAAACACATATTACTTTATTGTCCAGATCACCTGCCCGTCATTGCCCACTTGTGTGTTTTAGGGTGTGAAGAACACTTTGGCTGGAGAAGAGTGTCAGGTGGAGCGCCTCAAAGCTCAACTCAAAGAGCTCTTTAGATTCTCAGAGGACTCGCGACACCTCTCAGACGACGTGCTGGCTGTCGTCAAGGAGCATCAGAGGTTAGTTATACAAACAGGCCTGGGGTTTGTAGAGCACTCACATTAACTGGTTACAACCGTGAAATGGTACTCTGCTGCACTCACACACTTAAAGATCCACTACTTTTCTGCTGCTTGACTTAATATAGATGTTATTTATGTAGATGTTATGTTCAAGGGTCTGGCATTAACCCCCGAAGACCTAAGGGCAATTTTAGTACATTTCTCCTCGCCTGGATTTTTTTCTTAATTTTGCTTTTAAAACTGTCCCTTTTACCCTATAATGAAGTGTTCTACCTGCTTTTGTTCAGTACAACCTGTTATGTCACAATCTGCTGCTGTAGTTGTGTCATGTGGCTGTAATAAAAGCTATAGGACCAGAAATAGAGATGGAAAAAAAAGAAAAAACAGAAAATAAAATTCACACTTTTATACAAAACACACATCAAACATGTATAAACAGCTTTTTGGACATAAAGAATGCTTAATTTAGGGCCTTAGCCCCAAAAATGCAAAATATCAAGTCTGTGAGTAAACTAAAACTATCCTTATTTCCCTAAAAACAAAAAAAAAAAGTGCAATTGCCCCCTGACTTTCCTGGTGTCAGTCATGGAAACGGCTCCTGTCAGGTCCAGGGCCAGAACCACATCACTTCCTGCATTTCCATGGTGTTTATTACATTTGGATTTGTTCATTTTGAGTGAAATAAGCCTTTCAAATAAAAATTGCAAAGGATGCGCAATTATGCACACCAAGGTGCATAATTTGCCATTTATTTGAGAAAAAACTGCACTTTTTCAATTGTTATAAACACATGCTTGAGAGGAGTCGACCATCTTGACTCACTTCACTCTTTGGCAATGTTTGGGCCGATCAAAATGGACGGAGCGCATGAGTTTGGCAGAAAACAAAGTTCCTATTGGACACTCGTTTTGCGCACATCATCACGCAGCGTGAGTGTGACGTAGGATAATGAGGCAGCTATATACGGAAACCTCTATGTCGGCACTTTCAGAGGGGAAAAAGTAAGTTTCTATCTTTTACGGTTAGAAAGTTATGCGCGGTTATAGAAAACATATTCCTTGGAATCGTATACGATGTCGTAGGTCTTTGAGTAAACATATCGTTATTTAGTCAATTATTGGTGTTTGTATTGTTAAAAAATTTATTGAAACGCATGCATTATTACACAGATCCGACCAGTTTTTTTTATTTTCTTTGATTCACCTGGAGTTTAATGCCATACTGTGGAACATTCCAGACAAAGGAGACTTTTCCGTCTTTGCATTAGTCTGACTTTTTAAACTACACTGGACCTTTTACCCTTGTTTGTTCCTGTATTGTAACATAAAATAATTTGTCCGGAAAATACCTGCAGCCCTTAATTAACGTGACATTTTCTAGTTAAACTCTGCATAATGGCACCTTCTGTTACGCCTGATATTTACTCTTTAAAATATATCTCACTATTTAATTTTTTATTTTTATTCCAGTGTGAAGTGCCGGGCGACGCGCCTCTGCTCTGAGTCAGAGTGTGGCCTGAGGAGTGCCCTGCAGGACCCTCTTTTGGTCTATTCTCAGTGGAGGCTCCAGGTGTCTCAAGTCCTGGAGGCAGAGGTCACAGACTTCTCCCACATCGCCATGCTCATCCAGAAGATCGAGGTGACCATACTCTCAATAATCTCTCAATAATGTAATTTAAAGCTACTTAGAACTATTAACTTCTGTGAATGTTCTCAAAGGCTCCATATTACACTACTTTCAGATCTGTTATAATGTTGTTTCTTCATCATACGAACAGACCTGGAGCTGTGTTTTGTTTCATTCACACATGTTTGACACAGAAACGCTGCATATTTAGGTTTATGACTTCTTCTCTCAAACAAAAAACTCTGCTCCAACTAGTGATGTCATGTGGTAATATAGGAAGTGCTGCACTGTGCTTTTAAACGTTTTACATTTTCACTAAAATCATTTGCATATTTTCAGCCCTGAAATTGCCAATCTTTACTGAATTAAAGATAAAAGGAGCTGTTAACTTGAAAACTACTGCGTCATGACATCACAAGGTGGATCAGAGCATTTTGAGCTTGTAAACAGACTAAACATGTGTGAATGAAAGAAAACACAATTCCAGGTTTTTTTTTTTTGACAACCTTATTACATGATTTAAAGCTCATAAGTCGATGTTGTGTAATATAAAACAATAACTAGCATGCTAACAGCCCTTCTTCCTGATTCAAGGAGGATGAAAACGCTTAATAATAATAATAATAAGATGCAGACAGCACCTAGACTCACTTTAAGAGCGGCTTTTTACATTTACATTTGTACTGGGGCAAGAAAGACTTGACTTAATGACATGAAAATAATGAGGTACCATCCCATTTGGCAATATTAAAATATATAATTGTCTAAAGGCTCCTGGGTATTAAATCCACTGTTCTGATGAAGCATCATTATTTAAAAGGGTAGGGACCATACTTCTCTATATTATTGCAGCCGACAAAATATAGTGTCACAGCATGAAATAGGACATTACGAGTCTTAAGGGGATCAGGAGTGTTTTAACTGTTAAAATCCCCATTATGTCACAAGAAATATGTATTTCAAGGGCTCATATTGCACTATTTTCTGATCTATGTTAAATGTTTTGCCATTAAAGCTTATCTGGAGTTGTGTTTTGGTAACATCACAAGGTAGAACAGCAGATTTAGAGCTTTGGAAATGCAGACAGGCTTAAAGGATTACTCAAGCATGTGTGGATGAAACAAAACACAACTCCAGGTATGTTTCTGAGGAGGCTAACATGGCTCAAAGCTCACAAGAACCAATTTAATATAAAATAGGACCTTTAAGATTCATACTGTGATACTACAGTACAGAGCATTTTGGATATCCCCATTTAAAGGTGTAAAATCATTATTGGCTTTTTAGGCCTTTTTAGCAGTTTGTACCAAATCTTAAATTTAACTTAATACATCAAAGTAGATCAGATTTATACACGCTTGTAACTTTGAAGACAACCTGCAGAAAATTACATGAAACATAAAAAGGATTACTTTCAAGTTTACTTTTAAGTGCTTTTCAAAGTAAATTCTTATGCAACTGTTGTGTAACCCACGTATCACTGAAGGTGTAAAGTCAATATAAGGTTGTGCTTGGTCCACTTCTCGTGTTGTATTTAAAGGTGTCTCGGTTTTTGTATCATGAGTTTTTTAAGGTTAAATGGTGCAATTTTACAATTTCAGTCAAAATTGCTGTGCTGTAGGGCTGTAGTTGTAATTATTTTATTTAGAAAAGGATTTCTATGCGACAGTAGCGTAAGTGACATAGCTTTAGTTTTGGGATTGAGTTGTGAGTTTAATCAGCATTTCAAATATTAAATACAATGGTTGTTTTTACTTTTTTGTATATATATTTTTTTTACAACATTTATATACAAGTCCTATGAGAGTTTGCCACAACCGTTTTGTTGTAATTGATCTTTAGTCGACCAAGAATGTCTAGTGAACTACAGACCTACAATACTGGCATTTCAACAGTAAAAAAATGAGAAGCCCACACTTAATTTAATTATTTTTTATTTTTGTGACGCAACAACATTTGAATCTTTTTTATTGTGTTGATGAAGCTGAAGTTACCTTATTTTACTTTATGTCCTTATGTGCGTAAACTACTGTATAGTACATATTGCAATGGTTCTTCCATGTGTTATATTTTCCTTAAAAAGTCTCAGTTTTGACTTTTACACAGTCACACAGTAAATTATATATTTCACTTGTGTTAAATCGTAGTAAAGGTTCTGCCCAAAACTAAATCTGGGTTAAACCAGGACTTAAACAGGACCTTTCAGGACTAAACTGGGCCCAAACCAGGACCAAACCAAAAAAACACACAAATATCCTCACAATACTTAACATAACCAGTGATATTATCTTTCTGTCTCTGTAATCCCTGTTATTGTGTGTGTTATAGCGCCTACTTGTGGACAGTGTGGAGCTGCAGGAGAGGCTGGGGCAGTTGCAGGTGAAGAGCGACCTGTTGGACTCTGTGTTTGGACGGGACAGAGCTGATACTTTGCAGACGGAGCTCAGTGCAGCCGTCAGGAACCGAGAGCTGCTCCACACACAGCTGCTGCAGCGGAAGAGCCGCCTGCAGGTGACGAACTACACCCAACAACTCCTACAAACAAATATTATGCAGTTCAGATAGACTGAAGTAGTAAGTACAAGCACAAATAATGCACATGCCTGGAATCAAGCTAATTAACTCGTAACTGAGGGTTGTATGTGCTGTGGTCGGTTCAACATAAAGAATTCAGGATTAGAGACTCAACCCATTTCCTCCTCTGTGTATTTGTGTATATTGACTGAACGCAGAGACGGGACAGCGCAGTGTAAATAAGGATTACGCTACATTATAATCAGCCCCCGGCTCCACAGTCTCATAACGAGAGGCTGAAGTGATCCACTGTGAGCGCATCTTTGAACGATGACTCCTACTTCATTCAACAGTTTGTGATTGATGCATAAGAGCCGAGAGGTGGCAGCTCAACTGTGGCGGAGATCTGTGCGATAACGTGCACACATACGAGACGTGCAGAATGTCAGCGATTTATCCAAGCGTCTTTTGCAGTCTGCGTTTGTGCTTGATTCAGTGTAGAGCCGTCCACCCCTAATTCCTTAAATGTGGCCTTTATTTTTGATCAAATTGCATCTTTTTTGCAAAATATTCACTTTATTCTCTTAAAGTTATGACTATTCTCATAAAGTTGCTAACTTAAACTTTTTCTGGCTTTGACTTTACTCATTAAGTTATGACTTTAATGTTGAAAAGTTACAGCTTTATTCTCGTAGCACCCACATCATTTTATTTTTTATTTTTTTATGTGACACTTATAGTCATTGCGTGTTATTGTTCTAATATAATTCAGTGCTTCTCCGGGCTGAGACGTGTATGTGGGAGTTTACCGTTAAGTGAAGCCATTGTTCCAAATCCTCATAAAAATGTATCGCTGAGATCATTTTATCATTGACTTATTTCCCATGTGGCTGGTTGGATCTCTCCTTCCAAAATTACTTTTACATTGAATACTTTTTAAAAGGCCAGGTCCACGCAGTATTCTTCTAAACCTGATTCATTCTGTCCATCAGATTGTCTTTCATTTGTCCTTCTAACATTAAAGTACCACTATGGAACTTTTCCGGAGGAGGGTCCGTCACCTTCTTGTCCATGGTGAGGTTACTGCTTTGCCTGGAATATTCCACATTATAGCATTACACGTATCCATGAAGAGAAGCACGTGACTCCACCAGGCGAAGTTACAGGTCAGATCTGTGGAGGGGCGACCCAGCTCACTGTAAGAATTTATTTTAGAACTAAATAATGTAATGAAATAAATGCAACAAGGAAAGATGAATAAGTTTAATGCCCTATGGTGGAACATTTCGGGCAAAGCAATGGTATCCTAGCCCCATCAGAAAAGTTACATTTTGCATCTTTAACCAAGCAACAATAAAAAAAAAAAATCATGTCTTAAAGCTGCACTCTGTAATTTTTGCGTTGGGGGTCCGTCACCTGCTTGCTTCTATGGATATGTCATTGCTTTGTCTGGAATGTTCCACAGTATGACATTAAAAACTTACATTTAAGATAAGATAAGATAAGTTATCCTTTATTTGTCCCACAATGGGTAAATTTCAGTGTTGCAACACACAGTTAAGAGAACAGCAAGAAAACAGCAGCAGCAATAGAAGTACAGAATTACTCAAAAATAGACAAACTCTATAAAGATAAGGATTACTGTATAAAATAAAATAAAATTCTATATACAATAAATTGCTATCTGAATACAGTTTGTACAGTATAAATATCGTTAAATCTTTGAAGTATTTTTTCAGTATTCAGTTACAGGTAGTTTTATTGCTCAAAAATACCTAGAAAAACAGGCACTCTGACAGTGAGCGGGGTCGCCTCTCCACAGATCTGACGGACCCTCCACCAGAAAAGTTTCACAATGCACCTTTAAGCATAGTTTGCAGACAAATATAAAATCATAAGAGTTTCTTGTAGCTGCATGAGCCAAACTTTTAAAAAAAACACACTGAAAACTGAAAAAAAATCAAGCAAGAGAATTCAACTGCGTAGCAAGTGCCGCAGTTTCCTTTTGATTCTGTCCTTTGCCATTTTTATCACTGCCTTGACACGAATACAGCTCTGTTAATCCTGCTGGGAACACTCAGAAAACCACACAATTTAACAACACTGGCTTTAAGTATCTCCTTTTCAGCTGCTCGGAGTTCAACCTGTCACCAGATCACGAGAGAGCTTTCCAATGGCTGATTTAAATACCCTTTAATGTCAAGTTTCTGCAGTTTGAAGTGTAAATGAGTGACAGACCATTTTTGAGGCCAAGTGCGGATAGGAGCTAAAAATACCTCCACCTCCTCCTCCCTCCTTTCCTCCTCTCCTCCTTCCTTCTCAGAGTCTGTCCGTGTCAGACCGACTGGAGAGAAGTAAAACGCAGATATTATAATGTTATAATTAGATATTTTCGAATCTAAAGCCTTGGAAATGAAAAAGGAAGAGCAAAGTACAGAAATCTAGACTTAAACGGCCCATATTACACTGTTTGCTGAGCTATGTTATTATTATAATGTTGTTTTGTCATCACATACATACCTGGAGTGGTGCTTTAGTTCATTCACTGAAAAATATGAACAGAGAAGAATCCCGCACCATTCTGCTTGTAAATTGTTTGTTCATTCACGAATGCTTAACACACAAACCCGGCATTTTTAAGATGAGTTCTTCTCTCAAACAGAAAACACCACTTTGTTTTGTCGTGTGGTTATTCAGGAAGTGCGTTCATGTGTTTTTAAACTCCATACACATTCACTGGAATCATTTGGATGATTTCAGATCTGGAATTGCAAATCTCTACTAAATGTAAAAAAAAAAAAGGCAAAGGAGGCTCGTAACTTTGAAAAAAACTACATGACATCTCAAGGTGGAACACATAAGTTTAATCTTTGGAGTTGTAGACAGACTAATACTAAAGGACTGCTCAAACATGTGTAAATGAAACAAAACACAACTCTGTGTATGTATTTGAGGAGGTAACAGCGTTTAAACATGGCTTAAAGCTCACAAGAGTAAATTCTGTGTAATATAGGACCTTTAAACTATAGAAAAGTTGCATAGTGCACCTTTAATATACTTTAATTGGGGTCAAAATAAGACTGCAAAATTGAGGTGGGCAAAATTAGTTCTGTTAATATCTAGTTTTTGTTCTTGTTCCACAAATGGCTCTTGCCTCTGTATGAGAAAGGGACATCAATCATCCCAAATGGATTATGAAACAATATAAGTTTGGAGTGAAAAGATTAATTTTCCACTACATTTTTCATAAAACCCTTCTCAGACCTTTCTCGTTATATCACATTTTTCTTCCTTTTCTTTTCACAGGGTTTGATCTCCAGAACCAAAGACTTCGGCGATGCCCATGAGCTGATTGGCGTCAGGCTGAGGGGGCTTAGGGACAGACTGGCAGCAGCTGACGGCCTACAGCCGGACATATTGGCCAAGAAGAGCCAGGCGGACCAGTTCAGAGTGAGTCAAATCCCCAAACAAGTGCCAGGACATGTGCGCAGAACAAAATTTATAAAGATAGAATATGGGTTTATGTTGTGTAGTGGGCTCAGAGATGTTAACTTCATAATATATAACTTAATAAATATAAATAAAAGATGCACTGTGTAGCGTTTTGGTCAGGGGTCTGTCACCTGCTTGTTTGTATGGAGATGTCATTGCTCTGCCTGAAATGTTCCACAGTATGACATTAAACAGCTCTACATTACATTTATTCAATTACAGGCGGTTTTACTGCTAAAAAATACCTAGAAAACTTGTAACTTGGTCTGGTTTTGTCTCCACGACAGTAGAAATGTTTAAAGCCATTTTGTGAAACCTTCCAGACAAAATATTATCATCTCCACGGAGAAAAGGATTTGACTGAGCCTCCACCAGAAAAGTTACACAATGCACCTTTAAACTTAGGCCAAAAGTTATTGATCCACTTGGGAAATTACTTGTACACAGTTTTATTTTGAATGGTTGACTTGTGGATGTTTGCAAACCTTATACAATCCAAACAAACTTAAAGCTGCACTGTGTAACTTTTCTTTCTGTCACTTGCTTGTCTCTATGGATATCTCATTGCTCTGCCTGAAATGTTTCACAGTGTGACATTAAACAGCTCTGTCTTACATTTATCAAAATACGGGAGGTTTTATAGCTCAAAAACACCTCGAGGAAACAGGCATTGTGACTGTGAGCGGGGTCGCCTCTCCACAGATCTGACCTGTAATGCCCCATTGTGAAACATTCTAGATCTAGACAAATGATAATATATCCATGGAGAAAAGTATTTGATGGACCCTGCACCAGAAAAGTTACATAATGCAGCTTTAATCTTGGACACAGTAGCTCACAAATTACAATATACGACTAGTTTTTAATGTCAACTAGTAAGTAAATGGTAGTAAAAACAAAAATAATGAAAGTAAATAGCCAAAAGTTGAGGTAAATAAGGTATGAATTTATACACAGATTTGTTTATGTAAAATAAAATGGTGGAAAATATACAATAACTCTGTGCTTTATGGTAGAGGAAGTAAATACAGTGCAAAGATGAAAACTGTAACTTTTTTCTGTTTAGTTCTCTTATTGTAAAAACATGAGATAAAAAATGTGCCTATTTACAGCTTACAAATTTTTATTCACTTGAAAATAATTTGGTATGTTTCTGATATTTCCTTGATTTAATTGCTCTTAATATACTTGGTAAGCTTGGCGAAACAGAAACTAATTAAAAATACGACTGAAAAAGAATCATTTTTAACCAGTGAATTTGTGATTCATGTACAACTGCTCCCACTTTATGAACTCTGTACCAAACTCTGTATTTTTCACCTGAAAATGTGTAAGTGAACATTTGAAATCACGTTGTCAGAAAGCATGCGTACAAATTAAATTACATATTACATATTCCTAACCCTGAACTGCTTTATCTGGAATGATAAAACTTTCTATCTTTCTATCTCTCTTAAAGTTACAGGTCAGATCTGTGCAGAGGCGACCCCGCTCACAGTCAGAATGCCTGTTTTTTTAAAAGTATTTTTGAGCTATAAAACTACTTGTAATTTAAACAGTTCTACGTTACATTTGTTCACGTCATACTAAGGAACATTCCAGGAAGAGCAATGACATATCCATAGAAACAAGCAAGTGACGGACCCCCTACTAAAAAGTTACACAATGCACCTTTAACCCCTTAACGCCGAGTGTCAGAACTGTTTGGATCATGCAGAACCTTCCTAGGAACTTTTGGCAAGCACTTTTTTACATACATCTATATAAAGTCGGGCGTTAAGGGGTTTAAATATACACTGTGTAACTTTTCTGGAGGGAGTGCGGTCTGTCACCATAGAGATGTTATTGCTTTACCCAGAAATGTCCACTGTATCTTGCATTTGTTCAATTAATGGCATTGATTTTTCACTGAATAAAATACTTTGAAAACATGTATTCTTGGCCTGATGTCGCCACCTGCTAATCTCCGCAGATAAAGCTGTGTTTAATGCCGTACTTTGGAACATTCCAGGCAAAGCGGTAACATCTGCATGGTCACACAGGGCATCTATAAAGGATTTCTGTTCAAATGCTCTTCCATTTTGCCCTTTTTCCTTGTCTCAAACCCGTTCCTGCTCCCTCGCTGTTCACAGGTGATACAGAAGGACCTTGAAGATTGCGAGGCTCATATCGCCGCCCTGGAGACGCTGGTGTCCTCCAGTCCCTCCAATAAGGCCCAGTTTGAACGCCTCTACGCCGAATGGAAAAACCTCTACACAGTGGTCAAGGTACAAAGAGATTTTCATTTTTTATTTGTGGAAGTTTACTTTTTTTTTTTGCTTTGAAATTACAATTAGACGTCATGTTGTCTAATATGTTCAAAAGCGCTTTACCTGATTTTTAGCGTCTTAAAAACATGAAAAACAGAACTAGCTCACTCTAAATGGTTTGCAATGGTCCAAAGTTATACCTCACTTACCTTATGCATTTCAGACATCAACAATTATTCACCGCAATGAGTTTACAAGCACTTTTCACCAATTTCAAGAGGTCAGAACACTTCATGCTACTCAAACAGCAAAGTGTTTTATAATTAGATGCACAGCACAGACTTGTTTTGACCTCATGAGCTGCCTACACAATATTTCTCCGCTGGGGCTACACTAATTTTGCTCAAATCCATGGGGAAAAAAATCAGGTACAAGATCTTTAGATAATGGAAAAGAAAAAGTTTTTACATAGCAATAATGTAAGCGCTAAGTCACTTTGACATGATTTGAAAGCAGTTGTGATATTCAGAAATGAGAGATTCTCTATGCTTTATATTGACTTTAAAATGGAGGAAAATATTCTCCGCTCAGTAAAGTGTTGAACTGTTGACCAAATAACCCCGGTGAAAACAGCAATTTTATGAAGTTTGAAGAGAGGAGTTTTTATAGCTGAACTTGTTTGTAGGTTTTGTGGTGCGCAGTTAGAAAACAATCAGTCTAGACATATAAATACGATTAACTTTTTGCTACTATGTGTTATGTAGGAGCAATAATTAGGGCCCGACCGATATGGATGGGAGTTGGAGCTGCCGATATATTTATGATGTAAAAATCTTCAATTGTTTATAAAACTTAGGTTTGGCTCTATTGGCTTTTCAATTCGGTTTGTTTAAGCGACATTTATTGTTATTCTGCCTCTTTGCATCATATTTAAAGACAGTAGGTCGGCCTAAAGGCATTTTTGTATGATATTCTAGCCAGTAAAGAAAGTACTGTAAGTAAACTACCGCTATTAGCTTTTAGCAGTAAATGTGTGTGCGCCGCTGTAATTAATGATATGCCAAATGCCGATAATGCACACCTCTATTCACACATCATTTACATGATCAATGCGTGTCCATTAACATATATACGGCCACTATAGTCACTTTACAGTCGCTAATAGAAGAGAAAACAGCCTGTTTATGTGTGCGAGCCACAGCAGCTAATTGCTAACTAATGAGAAAGAACCAAAACGAGCTTCAAAATCGACACATTTCCAACACTTACTGCTCACACAGGCTCCTCTCAGATCACAAGTCTGCACTAAGAACTGTCCTTTTAATCCAGACTCAAAGTGATCATCCGTAAAAAGAATATAATCTCAGTGTTGCGCACATGGATCTACAGCTGCAGGTGTAAACAAGTGCAAGTGTAAACAAGGGGTGTGTTCGTATGACGTCACAGACAAATGACTCCGCAGATAAATACTGATGCTGCACCACATATTAGGACATTTTTCTGTCTAAATTGGATTAAATGGTCAGAATATAGCGAGGTAAAACATGTCCATGTGGAATATCGGTCCATATCAGCAAGATTTAGGCCGATAGCCGATGTTTCCAAGAGCCCATTGGCCTATAATATTGCCCAACTGATATATCGGCCGGGCCCTAGCGATAATATGCAGCAGAATCCAAATCATATAATGTAGTTCAGTGTTAGGATCACAGTTTTAACCTCATGGTGGTACGCTATTTGGAAAGGTATTGTAGAAATAGGTCGTATCGATTGGGAAAATTATTAAAAAGTAGTGATTGCTTGATTGAGCCCAATGTTTTTTTGTCTATCCTCAAAATGTCTTAACTGCATTATTAAGAGGACCCATTCAAAGATTTTCGGGGGATTTTTCTTTTTCTTTCTTCTTTTTTTTAATCATTCATTTTCATTTGCGCATTACTGATACAGAACAAAACATTATGGTGCCCTCTTTGTACTGTACCAAACTCAAGGCAAATGTCTTAATAATGCTGTGAGAAGTTTTATTTTTATATTGAGTTGTATTTCTTTCTTTACCTTCATATATTTTCCAGACAAAGGTGCGCGAAAGCGAGGACAATATAGCGGAGCACGAGAGTTTCCATGACGATTTACTGAACCTGGAGAAGTGGATCATGATCATGAGGCAGAAGCTGGAGTCGTTTCACAGCTCATCTGGAGAGTGCAGTGTGGAGGGCCGCCAGCAGGAGGCGCAGGTAAACAAATATGAGAATAGAGGCGGGGAGAATATCAAAATGTAGATACTGTCATATCAATGTTGTTTTAAAGGTATGCAGAATTTGAATGTAGTCTTTAGTTTCTGTTTTAAAATGCTGCAAGAAGAGCTGATTAAAAGTGAAGATGGACAAAACGCCAAATAAGGTGTAAAGTGATATTTCTGCACTTTTGGGGGTAATTTTACAGTCGGTTCACATTTGTCTGATGATTAAACTTCAGTTAATACATTTAAAGACACAGCTGACTGTTGAACTGACATACTGAATACTGATACGTTAAGGCCACTAAACACTATAGAATTTTTCAGTCTTAAATGATTTTTAAACGTGCGACAAAAAGCGCACACCACAGACATGAGGAGAATCTTATGTGACTTATAATCTCCGATCACAAAGACTGCAGCGGGATCTGTCTGCAGACCACAGGATATAAAGCTGTGAGCGCGATTGCTTCACCTGTTTCCTGTCTACAGTAAAACAACTCGCACTGAGACTCTTAAGTGTACAAAAGATTAGAGCTCTGCACTTCTAGTTTAGATGCAAGTCAAAACCGAGTTATTATTTGTGAAATATGATGCAATATTTCAGATACATGATTTTTAAAGCATAAAAGATTGGCAATAAAGTACGCAGAAAGCTAATCTGCAGCTCCACCTCGATCTTTGTGCTACATGGATGTAAACAGACACATGAACTATTTTCATCTTTTTACTTTTAAGGAACGCTTCAAACTGGATTCACAGCGCTGTTTTGAGGACTGTAATACTTTTGGAATGATTAGGAGTTACTATAGAGCCATAATGCACAGATTAGCAAACGGAACTCAAGAAAAAAACACAAAATAGATTGAAACAACACATTTTCAGGAGCCTTGTAAATGGCCTCGCTAGATGCTACACTAGCCATCCAAACAGCTTAACATGGGCCCAGAAGAACTTCACAGATACCAGATGACTTTGGTGAAATTTACTGATTCCAGCCCTTTTTGTGAAACTGCAACAATAAACAAATACAAAAATTGCTATTGATATCAGTGCCAGATAATGTTTAGAAACTATAAATAGCACCAACAATTAAAGTTTAAATTAGCATAACGGTTAGCAATGCAAATTAGTGTAAGAATAACAGACTAATTTACATAACACTATCACACCAAAAACGTGCTGACTCATACATTTCAATCATAAAAGGTCATAGTATAGGTGGATAATGATGTTTCACTATGAAATACATACACACAATGCTTAAACAACACCAAAAGAGAAACACCAGAACAGAAGAGTGGCCATTTTGCTGAAGTGAGGCCTGAACAACAACTTCCTGTCTAACGTTCTTCTTCTACTATTATTACTAAAAGAGTAAATTAAAGCAGCCTCTAGATGGCGAAATTTAGCAAGCAAAAACATAAGAGTAAATCAGTTAAATACAGTAAACATAACATGCCTGTTTAGGTGTTTGATTTTCAACAAAAATGTGAGAGTGACTAACTAAAGAACTGACTCCTCTGTTGTAGTTCCAGCTAAATCAGCTGTTTATGGTCAGAATGTGTTCAAATAAAGCTCAGATTAAAGTCTAATAAAGCCTCAGACAGAGCAGAGCCTACAGTTAGTGTCCCAGGAAATGTTGAAAACATCAGATAGTCTACACAAATATTGAGATATTACAAACTCCTATATGTGAAGTTTGTGGAGTAGGAGTGCTGATGGAAAACACTTGTACTTGTTTTGGTTTACTTGTATTGATAACATCCTCATGTTGTTGACACCAGTTTGGCAGATGCTCTGGTGAAACAGCAGCGCTGTTTTACATATGTCCAGGGGTGGGCAGCTGCTCAAAGTGGCATTGGCGCCAGGAAATCAGTCAAGCCAGAACCCCCACTGGCTGACAAACTGTTGTTGTGTCCATTGGCAAGGCACTTTATCCATCTTGCCTAGTTTGAGGAGTGTGGGAGTGAGTGATGGTGGACAGATCAGCAGCTTTGTGCCTTGTTTCCCCCATTCTACTCTAGGGCAGCTCCGGCTACAATACAGGGTAGTCTGCTGGGTCTTAAAAGTCATAAAAAGATCTTAAATTTCATGTTCCTAAATTAAGGCCTTAAAAAGTCTTAAATTATGTTGTCCAAGTCTTTTTTTTAAGCCTTTTTTTTTTCACAAAGATCTTACATTTCGGTAGCCAATTTTTTTGTGTACTCAACCGGGCTGCAGTGACAATGTGAAATGTGAAAGCTTAGTGTGTCTTGTTAGAATGTGATAAGTTATTTTTTTGGCCATTTTACAAGCAATTCATATGACTATAAATTAATTCTAAATGAGATTTTATAATTAAAGTATTTTTATTATTTAAAGCAGTGGGTGATGGTCATTATTAGAATTGGATCTGGTGTTTCTCACCCACATAGTGGGTGCGATGTTAGTCTTAATTTTCATTTAAATGGTCTAAAAAAGGTCTTTAAAAAGTCAAACCTGAGGATACCCTGCAATAGTATGAATAATGCACTGTGAACAGCTCAAAGGTGCACGGTGCAACTTTTCTGGTGGAGTATCCAGCACCTCCTTGTCTCCATGGAGATGTTATTGCTTTGCCTGGAAAGTTCCATGGTATGACATTAAACATATTGCTTTAGCATTTATTCATTACGGTTGTTTCTTTTCCTCAAAAATACAATAATTCCTTCTGTGAATAGGGGCAACTCTCCACAGATCTGAACTGTAATGTAGCCTCGTGCTGTAACCTGCTTGTCTCCCTCATGATAGATAGGTTTACTGTTAGTATGTCTTTTTTGGGGGGGGGGGGAGAATTTTTGGATAAAATGTTAATAAAGATAACATTTCATGTTAGAAGGGGATTTATTTATTTGACTTCTGTAGGTTTTGCAAAATGTGAGGCTGTAAATATTGTTGTAACTGTTTTCAAATTACTACTATTACTATTATTACTACTCTGTGTATATTGTTCACTCTTCTGTTGTATTTTTGAGCAATAGAAACACCCGTAATGAATAAATGCAAGGACAGATACGTTTAATGTCATACTGTGGAACATTCCAGCCAAAGCAATAACATCTACATGGAAATCAAGTAGGTAGCGGTCACCTGATTTCATTGATATTTTTTACCATTTGCCTGGAATGTTCCACAGTATGCCGTTAAACTTATCTATCTCCATGGAGACAATTAGGTGATGCTGTTTTTCTATGAATTTCTGAGTAATACAAAAACCTGTGACTGAATAAATGTATGATAGACAAGTTTAATGCCATACGGCGAAACATTCTTGGCAAATCAATGAAATCTCCATGGAGACAAGCAGGTAGCTGACCCTCCAGCAGAAAAGTTACACAGTCCACCTTTAATCGAGAGGTTTACAGCCAATCCTATGTCAGTAAAAATGACACTATAGGAAGAAAATGGGGTGAAGTCTTTCTTATTTATGTTGGAGATGTCAATACTGAAAGGCAACATTTTGTTTTTGAAAGAAAAAAAGTGAAATTTAATCAAAATGGTGATTAATTTTTTGCCGTATCAGCCAGTCTTCAGATTCTAAATCTAGATCCAGGATTTGATTTAGAGGAGGCTGCTGGGGGATTAGCCTGTGTTTGTTTTCATATTGGGTTATAGCTCTGCCTTCTTGAAAAGGAGCTGTGCCTGTCACGATCATTACTAGTTCCTGTGTTAGGAAAGTTCATTTTCTACATCATACATAGTTCATTCATACTTCCAAAAAAATAACTACTTCATTGTTTTGTTTTGTTTTTTTTGTTTTTTTTTCCAATACGTTGCTGTGAGTTATTATTTTTCATTGCAAAGCCCATATACAGTAGAACCACATACAACAATTATTTATCAGTTTTAATAATGAAACTATGAACAGGGCAAGAAACAGACAGACATCTGAATGAGCAGCTTTTGTATAGCTCCAGATTAAACCAAACTATAGAGCAGTGCTGAGCCGATACAGGAGGCGGGCGAGGGGCTGTGCTCTGCTGCGGGAGGGCATCCAGATGGTGCACGTACATCCACAAGGCTTCATTTAATATTTATTTTTACGATTCTGGCAATTTACTGAAGGTGCCGCACCTTCAATCTGCTCTGCTCCACCTACGATAGAACTATAGAATGATAGATACCACCCTTAGAGTTTGATTTCATCTTCATATCAAATTTTGAATCCTTATGCAACCAGGGTTCACATTAGCCTTTAGGGAACAGCATTTTTCCATTGTTGCTGTTCAGTTCACACTAGTAGCGGCTTTATCAGCACAGTGGATGTGCGCAAAGCCTGAGTGCAGAAGCAAAACTGTCTGTGCGTCATAATAACCTGTATGCGTTAAATCAGGTAGGGCAGTAAATGATGAAAAGAAATGTCTCAAACTTCAGTAGCCAGACATCCACTCATACCTGATCGATACTCAGCCCCTTCCCCTGGAGAGCCTGAAATCTGCTGAAATCCTATAAGACCCTGACATGATCCCAGGTCCAGGCAGGAGGACAGTGGCTCTGTCTGCAGGAGACATGCGCAGCAGAGCACAAAGTTATTTTGTCTTGTTTCGATGATGCTTGTGGCCATGCAACGCTGGGGGCTAGTGTTGTTTCCATATTGAATGTTTTTCTGCTAAATATTAAGGGCTCTTTACAGTGTGTTTAGCTGGGTTTTCGCCTGGAAAATTAATACAAAGCGTTCACAGACACAAGTTCATTCATTTGGGCAGCAATACAGTGCGTTCAGTTCACGTTCGCCCAAAATATGAACACGTTCATGAACTATTGTTCGAAGAAACACATTCAAGTACAACAATGACTACCTGGACTTATTGTTCAATATATGAAAGCTGGAACAGTAGATTTGGGGTGTCAATATTTATCATGTGTATTTTTCTTTGTTTTAATGAGGAGATTTTAGCATTTTTTTGTACTATGATTCAATTTGAGCTGTAAACGGTAGAATAAATAACTTCTATAGCCATTTATTTGTTATAGCTCAGGCGTTTTAATGATACTAGAGGTGTGCATTGCTATGAATCCGGCGAAATAGTACGTATCATGATATGACTTCAATATATCACAATACATAAAACAAAATTGTAATTTATCAATAATAATATTATGGTCACATATACCTTCACAAGAACAAAATTGAATGAAATACAGTTTATTTCATTTTTAAATCATGAGAGCAGTAAATGGAACTTTTTCATGGACTTTTCATGAAAAACATGACCTGATACAAGAATCACGCAATGATGTATCGCGATATTTCATTGAATAGATTTTTTTCATATACCCCTAAATGATAATGTGTTAAATGGTTTACTGGGAATATCCTGCTTTATTTCTTTTTGCATCAATGGCATAAAGTAGTTTCAATATCATCATTTATTGTAATATTTCTCTGTAGCAATACAGACTAGACGAATTAGAATATCATGGAAAAGTTCAGTATTTTTTGGCACTCATTTCAGAATGTCACATCCATATATTATAGGCTCATGTCAGACAGAGTGAAGCTTTCAAGCCTTTATTTCTTAAAATTTTGGTGATTATGGCTTACAGATGATGAAAACCCAAAATTCAGTGTCTCAGAAAATTTGAATATTACATAAAATGAATCAAAAATATATTTTAAACAGAAATGTCAGGCTTCTGAAAGTATGTTCATTTCTATGCACTCAATACTTGGTTGGGCTTCCTTTGGCTTGAATTACTGCATCAATATGGCGCGGCATGGAGGAGATCACCCTGATTCACTCTGTGTGTCATGAGTCTAGAGAATATACAGGTTTGACTTTCTGAAACGACTGACCAAAAATACTGAACTTTTTCATGATATTCTAATTTTGAGATGGTCTATATATCGTGCTTAAAATCATGACAGGCCTAAAAGTAGCTGGTGGTGGAAAAGCTCCATATTTGGACTGGAAACCACATGTATTCCTCTCAGTGGTAGATGAAGTACTCAGTTTTGTTACTTAAATAAATGTACAGATACAAAGTAAAAAGTAGGGCTGTCAAACGATTGATTTTTAAAAATCTCCATTAAGATCAGAAATTCCATAGTTAATTGCGATTAATCGCATTGTGAATTGCATGTTTAAAATTGTGTTATTTTGCACTTGAAGTCAGTTTTAAAGCCATAATCTAAAGCAATTCTTACCCATTTAGCAATCGCTGTAGTTATTTTCTTTGACGTGTGATCATCCACAGGTCTGTGGCGACTCGGCCAAACGGTTGTTTGTCTGATCTGAGGTTCACTTGGCTGCGATGCTCCGGTCGCTGCACCCGGGGGTTTAGCTTGGAGGTGCTAACTTAGACTAGACATACTTCAGTGGTACTGAAACTCTGCTTGACACAGGCTGCATTTAACGCTTGACTTGTAAATTGTAGCATCTGGAAGTTTTTTTTTAAAAGTCAAATAAACAGTTCAAAAGTCCAGAAGCTCTTCTGTTTCTCACAGCGGTAAGTTTACTGAAACACGGCGCTCTGAAGTTCGAAAGCGAAACACCAAAGGAGCTGCCTACAAATGTATAGAAGGAACAAAAAGTCGGTGAACTCTAACCACGAGTAAAAAAAAAAAAAAAAACGCTTTTAGAAGGGACAAAAGGCTGGCCAAATATCACATTATGGATTGTATTAATCTCGTCTCGATTAATGCGTTAACGTTGACAGCCCTAGTAAAAAGTAAAAGTATCACATGAAAAACTCTGCTTAAGTAAAAGTATTGAAGTACCTGTTTAATATATTTTAAGAGTAAAAAGTTATTGTAGAGATTTTTAGAAAAATAAAGCATCAAATGTGGTGATTTAGAAAAAAGAATTGAGCAAACTTTAGGTGATTCAGTAGATTTCTTAATTTTTATAGCCACTTTTGTGTATTTGGTTCGCTCAAAATTGGGCTAATTAAATGTGCCAAAAAAGTAAAGTCTCTGCCATCTCAACAGGTCTCAAATCATAAAGAAAAGTACTTTTTACTTTTCACAGTCCTGTTCAAAAATGTAGTGGAGTAGAAAGTACAGACACCTGCTCTCAAATGTAATGAAGTAAAAGCATAAAGTATCCACTGTAAAATGTACCCTTCTCCAGGACTTCTAGTGTTAAGTGAAGTACAGATACCTAAAATTTTTACTTTTACTTCATTACCTTCCACCACAAGTATTCTTAAGCACTTGTACTTCTAATATTTGTTGATATAGCAGCAGAGAAAATGTTTGGACACACTCCATTACTATTTGTTTTCCACACTCTCCAGGCCTCACTAACCGCAGATCCTACCACTCCTGATAGATGGAAACAGGCTTCAGCCGAGCGGCGCAGGGGAGAATTCTTATCCCACAGAGAAACACGGCCGGCCCACTGCACTATTCGAAATTAAGCAGCAGGTGAAGGAGAACAACTGGCTCTTACACCGAAAGAAATGATGAAAGGAAGATAAAACAAATCCAATATTTTCTTCTTTTTTTCCAACTGAAGCTTGTCTTATGTGGAGGAGACAGCTGTAAGAACCCCTCATCTTGGCTGGTATTGTTTGGTGAAGAAAGTAATTGTGATTTATGAGTAGCCTCAAATTTCAAACTCTATTTCGTAAAGGATAGACTCAATGCTCGATACCAATTCTAATGCCACAATACTAATAAAAACACTCTTTATTTAGACAGTAGCATGTGATTTTCAACATTAAATAATAATACTTTCTTTGATATTACCGTATGATCTTATATCTGTGTAATCCCTCAGTGATCCATGGGGGTATATTAATCTATGTGCTCTTATACTTGTTATCATACATCTTAAGATCATTTTAAAACTCTTCTAAAGGTTCATTTCTGTCCTATGAATGTGACTTTTTTAGTATTGATACCAGCTCAAATGAGTATCTAGGTTCGATACTAGTTTTAGTACTGATTGGTATCTGATTTTTGATACTTTTGACAACACCATTTATGAGTAATAATGATTTCATGGCCAGTCTGATGTTAAAGGGGAACTCTGGCATGATTGAAGCTAAAGTCCATTGCTGAGGTGGTCGAATACTGTCAGAAGCCAAAAAATGGCACAGATCAGTGTTTTCTAGGCAGAGATCTCGCTGTGGTAGTGAGTCTGTCAAGGCAACAAGGTAGTGTAGTGATGGGGCAAGTTCTTAGCTTCCACGTAAAACGCCAATTTGCACAGAACAGGCTTAACACCACTTTATAAAGTTCTTTTATAACGTTTCCAGACACTAATGAGTGAGCCAGGCAGAGCGTTTTGTTTGTTAGACTCGTGGCTGTTGTAAGATGGGTCAGAAAGTGGTGTTAAGCCTCTTCTGTGCAAATTTGCGTTTTATGTGGAAGCTAAGAACTTGCCCCATCATTACACTAGTTTCTTGCCTTGACAGACTCACTACCACAGCGAGATCTCTGCCTCAACAACACTGATCTGTGCTGTTTTTTGGCTTCTGACAGTATTGGTCAAATACCTCTAGCAATAGACTTTAGCTTCAAACGTGCCGGAGTTCCCCTTTAAGAAATATTGTCTCGCTTTTTACTCTAATATTTAACAATGAACGTCTCTGGGGAGTAAGACTTAAGCACCACTCCTCTTGAGAGAAACCACTCAAGTGAAAAGGTTTCTAATAGACCTATACTTGAGCTGATTATTACATTGTCATTTTGCACGGTTCTGGGTTGGCCCTGTTTAGTCCGATTAGTTTCACCGTCTTCTCGTCCTGCCGTGGTCCTGGTCTAGCTCTGGTTTAGTCCCAGTTCAGTCAGAATTTTGAAGTTTTGTGTGAACGCAGCCTCTATTATGTACTGCAGGTGTGAACTGAGAAAAAGAAGAGGAAAAACACACACACTCGCGCACAAATACAATGAAAAGACTAAAAAATGAATGTAAATGCAGTGTAATCTTTCAAATAATGGTCTAAAGTTATAATTCTGCACACTGAAGTTAATTATATTGTCCATTGTCTATTTTGAATTTAGACGGATGCTCAAATATGCTCTGATTATTGTCAGTAGAATAAGAATAAAATAAATAAAAATGGAGATATTAATTGCTGTCATTATCGCGGACCCCTAGAGCGAATGAGGGCAGTTAAAACCACAGTTAACACCTAATTAAGAGTTGTACACTGCCCTGAGAGAAATCATAACTGCAAATTATAGAATATGAGCTCAACTTTTGTCCTGTTGGGTTGTCAAAAGTATCAAAAACCAGATACTAATCGCTAATAAAACTAGTATTGAAACTAGATACTAGGGTTGGGCGATATGGACCAAAAAATATATCTCGATATATTTTGCTATATCTCGATATACGATATATATCTCGATATCTTTACAAGAAAAATACAGCCCCCCCCAAACTACTGCAAAAATTAAAAAAAAAATGTATCTGATTAATATTAATTTAGTACTGCACGTAAACACTCTGCACCCCTTTTTGGACCCTCACTCACAGTTTAAGAACCTCTTCTTTAGAGAACTTCCACTGGCACTTTACACAAAACTACTTCAAAGTGAATAAAGTGTGCAGGATTTTTAAACCTGTATTTTCAAATTCCAAACTGGAGTTACATTCTCTTGTTTTAAAATGGTATTTAGTCTCTGCACATTTACCAAATCAAACGCACATTGTGACAAACAGATTTATTTAGCATTTGGCACAGGCTGCAGAGAGAAGCCCCGCGCGCGGGAGCGCGCCGGGATGAGTTTATTGGCGACAGCAGCGGCCCTAATGAAAAATTACCGCACTCAGTATTCAGACCTTGAGTCCGAGACGAGACCGAGTCCAAATGCGCTTGAGTCTGAGACAAGACCAAGACAAAACTCTCGCTTTAGCGGAGAAGGAAGTCCAGGCGTGGGGGTGTCTACTGTGGTGGGGCAGGTGTGGGTCCTGCTGCGGGGCGCGGGGTTTTGAAGCGGAGTTTGTTCGTATGAGTGATATCGGCCACACGCGGAGCTCGTATGCTGGGGTCGTGCGCGGTCGGAGGTGTCATGTGGTTGCGCTCACGCTGGGCACACGTGCATTTAGAAAGTTTAACTCATCACGTTACGTCTGTGCGCAGCTCCTTATTGTGCTGCAGAAGCACCTGTTTTGTTTTCCACGTTCGCACGACTAAATATTTGCTCCCAAATGCGAGTGAAATGGGCGAAACTGTAGAGCCCTGGTTTGGTCCTAGTCCTGGTTTAGTCCGCGGCAGCTCCGGGCTCCGGGGAGGAGCTCGGGGGACAAAAGCAGGAGGCGGAGGCGAGCGCAGCACAGAGAAGGCAAAACAAGCGAAGCGGCGAAACCAGAAGTAAACGTAAGAATTATAGCGATATATCGATATGTCAGAATTCATATCGAGTTTCAAAAATATCTCGATATATTTTAAATATCGAGATATCGCCCACCCCTACTAGATACCTATTTGAAAAGGTATTGATACTAAAAAAGTCACATTCACAGCACAAAAATGAACCTTTCCTGAACAGTTTTAAAGCTGTAGACGTGTATACTCCGGTAACATAAAAGAAAGTACTACGATTTAATGTTGAAAACCACTTTCTCTTATCAATCCAATCCACTTTATTTCTATAGCACATTTCATAAAAGAGTTTCCAAAGTGCTGCACAATATAAATAAAACATAGTCAATAGAAATAAAAAATAAAGCTCTAGTTGCCTCCACTAGTCCTCGTAAAAATAATAAAATTGGTAAAATCAAGCAAGAATATACATAAAATAATCAAAACGTAAAATAAAAGCATTAAAATAAATAAAAGACACAGAGGAACCATACAACTCGAGCGGTGTTAAAAGCCAGAGAATAAAAGTGGGTCTTAAAACACTCCACTGTGGGGGCTGTTCGGACGAGGGGGGGCAAGGCGTTCCAGAGTTTGGGGCCGGCCACAGAAAAGGCCCTGTCCCCCCTCGTTTTTTTGTTGTTGTTTTTTGATACTTTTTATTTATTCAGGATTTTTCAAGGTAAAAAAAACAAACAAATAACAAATACATAAGCTTGGGGCACTGTTCCAATGGAGTAAGTATGTAGAAGGGTGGATCACATCTTTTTTCTTATAATTCAACCATTTAGTCAGAGTCAGAATCAGAATCAGAATCAGAATGTGTTTTATTGCCATATGAGTGAACAGGTTCACAACATTAGGAAATTGCTGCGGTACTTGGAGCAGGATGTAGACAAACACTGACATGCAACAAATAATAGAATAAAATAAAGCTATAGTATAATATAACAAGATTTACAAATTTACAGGAGTATAATAATATAGAGTATGAGAGTATCAGTGATCAGTGCAAAACAGGCAGGTGCAGGCAGGTGCGAGAACACAGGGTCATGTGGCAGACGCAGAGTGAGGGGTGGGACCAGTCCGAGTGTTATTATTTATGAGTCCAACAGCAGAGGGGAAGAAACTGTTTTTGTGGCGAGAGGTTCTGGTCCGAATGGACCGTAGCCTCCTGCCTGAGGGGAGCAGGTCAAAAAGTCCATGTCCAGGGTGAGAAGGATCAGCTGCAATTCGACCTGCACGTGTCCGAGTCCTGGAAGTGTACAGGTCCTGAAGAGATGGAAGGCTGCAACCAATCACCTTCTCAGCAGAGCGCACAACACGTTGCAGTCTCTGTTTGTCCCTGGTGGTGGCTCCAGCATACCACACGGTGATGGAGGAGGTGAGGATGGACTCGATGATGGCAGTGTAGAACTGCACCATTGTCCGTGCTGGCAGGTTGAATTTCTTCAGCTGCCTCAGGAAGTACATCCTCTGCTGGGCCTTCTTTATGATGGAGGTGATGGTGGGCTCCCATTTGAGGTCCTGGGTGATGGTGATCCCCAGGAAGCGGAATGAGTCCAGAGTGGTGATGGGGTGTCAGTCAGGATGATGGAGGGGGAGTGGGGCTGTGTGCTTCCTAAAGTCCACAATCATCTCCACTGTCTTCTGGGCATTAAGCACCAGGTAGTTCTGGCTGCACCAGGACACCAGACGATCAACCTCCGTCCTGTAGGCAGACTCATCCCGTCCGAGATGAGCCCGATGACTCGTGGTGTCATCTGCAAACTTGATGAGCTTGACAGACTGATGGGAAGAGGTGCAGCAGTTGGTGTACAGGGAGAAGAGCAGAGGAGAAAGAACACAGCCTTGGGGAGAGCCGGTGCTGATGGTCCGGGAGTCCGAGACATTCTTCCCCAGCCTCACGTGCTGCTTCCTGTCCGTCAGGAAGTCAGTGATCCACCTGCAGAGAGGATCAGGCACGTTCATCTGGGACAGCTTGCCTTGGAGGAGGTCTGGGCGGATGGTGTTGAAGGCAGAGCTGAAGTCCACAAACAGGATCCTGGGCGTAGGTTCCCGGGGGAGTCCAGATGCCGTGGGGTGAAGTGTAGAGCCATGTTGATGGCGTCGCTCTGCAGACCTGTTGGCTCTGTAGGCAAACTGCAGGGGGTCCAGGAGGGGGCCGTGAGGGTCTTGAGGTGGGGCAGAACCAGCGCTCCAATGACTTCATGACCACAGATGTCAGAGCCACAGGTCTGTAGTCATTGAGTCCGGTGGTCCTTGGCTTCTTGGGGACAGGAACAATGGTGGAAGTTTTGAAGACAGGCACATGACACGCCTGCAGTGAAGAATTGAAGATGTCTGTAAACACTGGGGCCAGCTCATTAGCACAGTGTCTCAGGGTGGCAGCAGAGACGCCATCTGGGCCTGACGCCTTCCGGACATTCATCCTCTTGAACTGCTTCTTCACATCTGCCTCATGAATGTGAAAGGGTGAGATGGCTCTGGTGAGGGAAACAGTGGGGATGAGTGTCCGGGTTGTCTCTTATTGTCTCTATTGTTGGGACAGTTGGAAGGTGTGAGAGCTGCTTGATGACTCATCAAAACGACAGTAGAAGTCGTTAAGACTGTTGGCTAGGGACAGGTCATCCGTGGGAGTGTGGAGTTTTAGGTTTGTAGTTGGTGATTTTCCTAAAACTCCTCCACACAGAAGCTTGAGTCGCCTCTGAAATCTGCTGCTGCATATTCTCCAGAGAACTGGAGTTTAGCAGTGCCCACTTCCCTGCTAAACCGGTACTTGGCGTCCTTGTAGAGGTCTTTATCCCCACTTCTGAAAGCCTCCCTTTTACTAGCCACAGCTGTTTGAGTTTGGGAGTAAACCAGGGTTTGTCATTGTTATAACTCACCCTGGTGCGTGATGGCACAATGCTGTCCTCGCAGAAGTGGATATACGAGGTGACAGTGTCCGTGTACTCATCCAAACTGTCAGAGGCAGCCCTCATAGCGTCCCCAGTCTGTGGTTTCTAAACACGCAAGCAGCTCCTCCATAGCCTCGCTGCTCCACCTTTTCGCCGCCCTCACGACAGGTTTAGAGTGTTTCAGTCTCTGTCTGTACGCGATAAGGTGGATCATTACGTGGTCAGAAAGTCCGAGTGCAGCGCGGGGCACTGCGTGATAAGCCCCACTTATCGTGCTGTAACAGTGATCCAGCGTCCTCTCCTCTCTGGTTGGGCATTTGATGTACTGTTTGTATTTGGGAAGTTCCTGGCTTAAATTGGCTTTGTTAAAGTCCCCAAGAACAATGACGAGAGAGTCCGGGTATGTCCGCTCCATAAGCAGTGTCTGCTCTCTGGCCGCACTGAGCGCGTGCGTCGGCGTCCGGTCCGCGGATGTAAACAGCAGCCAGAATGAATGAAGCGAACTCGCGGAGAGTAAAACGGTTTGCAGTGAATGAAAAGATATTCCAGAGAGGGGAGCAGTCCTGCTCAATCACTGTCACATCTGTACACCAGCCGCTGTTGATGAATAAACATCGCCTCCCCTGTGGTCTGGTCTTGCCGGAGAGAGCCGCTTGTCGGTCAGCGCGGTAGAGTTGAAACCCCTCCAAGTGGAGCGCGCAGTCCGGGGTGTCCTCACCAAGCCACGATTCCGTAAAACACAAGACACAGGATGAGGAAAAGTCTCTGTTGATGCTTCTCATCAGGGCCAGCTCGTCCATTTTGTTCCGGAGTGAGCGAACATTGGAAAGGAATATCCCAGGTAAGGCCGTACGTAGACCGCGCCTCCTTAGGCGCACCAGTGAACCAGCGCGCTTTCCTCTCCTACGTCTTCTCACTCTCCTCAGCAGAGTATGTAGTAAATCCGCCGCGGATGCGACAAAGACTGGAAATAAGTCCACAGGAGTTGTAGTCCTGTAGTTTAGAAGCTCTTCTCTGGTGTAGGTGTACCCAGAAGAGTGGCCAAAAACACTAATTACGCACAAAAACAAGACAAGGACGACGCTCCGAAACACCAGGGCGACCGTCCGCGGCGCCATCTTGGATAGTCCAGCGTTTATTGAAGAAATGTCCTTTTAGCCAAAGAATAAAAGTCATTCGTTCCATTGAAATGATTTCTTCCATAATGTCTAGCCAGTGATTCGCTGACGGTAGGTCCTCTTTAAGCCAGCTTCTCATTGTCCCCCCTCGTTTTAAGTCTCGTCTTGGGCACCACGAGCTGGAGCTGGAGCCCTCGGACCTCAAAGGGCGTGCGGGGATGTAAATTTGGAGAAGGTCCGAGACGTACTGTAGGGCCAGTCCATTCAAAGCTTTAAAAACGAACAATAAAATCGTAAAATCAATTCTAAAACAAACTGGAAGCCGTTGCAACGACGCCAACATTGGGGTAATGTGCTCACGTTTTTTGCTTCCAGTTAAAAGTCGCGCAGCAGAATTTTGGACCAACTACAAGCGGTAAAGTGTGTGGCGGCCGATGCCAGAAAAAAGTGCATTGGAGTAGTTTAAACGAGAGGAGTGTGCGTGACCTGTTCAAAAGAAAAAATAAAACGGTTTCACTTTGGATCAAAGCCGCAGATGATGATAATGATTCTTATCCAAAGAAATCATTGTGGTATTGAGTCTACAATAGAGTTTGATTTTGCATTTTGTCCGGTGATAAAATAAAAATAAATCTGACATTATGTATTTTTTATCTTGTTGTCTGTCTGCAGAAAGTCCTGGGTGAGTTTCCAGAGAAGGAGCTCCAGCTGCAGAGGTCAGAAGTTCGAGGTTGCTCGGTGCTGGAGAAGACATCAGAGGAGGGCAGGGTCCACATCCACGGGGACATGGAGAGGCTGAGGGCGTCCTGGATGTCTCTGTACAACATGAGTCTCATTCTGGACAGGTAATAATCACATTTACACTGTTGTGGACTATTTTTAAAGGTGCGCTATGTAACTTTCTGCATCCTCCTTCATTCACACATGTTTAACACACAAACCCTGCATATTTAGGCTGAGTTCTTCAAACCCTTAAACATTCTGACTGATTGTACTATAGTTGTATTGTGTAGAAGTAAATGTAAATGTTTGAGTTATGACATTTGTCTTGGTGGTAATGTTGATAAATTGTATTTTAGAGGATAATAATACGGATAAATTTGGTAAATGTTCATTTTAGAGGAGGATGATGACATTTTTCGAAGATAATGATGAATTTGAAATCTATTTATGGAAATGAATTCATTTTGATTGTTTTAAATGTTTAATGATTAATTAGACTGTGTTTTTTTTAAGGAGACACTGTTACTGATGAAATGTTGTTGCTATAGTTGGTTTAATGTAAATAGTTTCTTAATGTCTTTTGTACCTGCTCAAGGACTGCAGATGGAAAGTAGCTTGCAGAGCATCTTTTCTTTCTGAGTTTAATATTTTCTGTGCACTGTCCTTGTTTAAAACAAAAAAAAAAAGTTAATTTCTCAAACAGATAACACCTTGTGATGTCATGTAGTAATACATAAAAAGTGCTCCACTATGTTTTTGAACTCCATACACCTTCACTAGAATCATTTGGATAATTTCAGCCCTAAAATTGCCAGTCTCAACTGACCACAAGGTAAAAGGGGCCGTTAACTTCAAAACTACTAGTTCATGACATCACAAGGTGCAGCAGAGCATTTAGAGCTTTGGAGATGTAGACAGACTAATAATAATATGTTTTTTGACGAGATAACTTTAAAACATAAATCTCAATGGTTGTCAGAAAATGGCTGCTTTTTCCTTGTATTTTTCCAAAATCGTTCAGCCCTATAACACAGGCCATTATATTTGTGGACCAGTTTATAACGCTTTGCTGAAAGGTGAAACTTCATCTTTAAAGCTTTAAAATATGAAGGCGTCTTGATGGATCTGAGGAATTACTCCCATCAACGTGTCTGTGTGACCAAAATGCTTTTCTTACCGCTTTATCACTTAATCTCCATGACAACAGAGCTTCTGTGGATAGAAACAAAAGCTATAAATGAGACATCTTGAGACATAATAAATAAATGGCAGTTTCAAAAGCAGGATGGCTCACACGAAGCGCTGAGTTCAAGGGCAAAAAACACAGCGAGTCCCTGCACATATTAAGAAATGGTATTCAAGACTTAATGGCTCTCACAAACAAAAGGCAGAGAAAGGAAAGTGGATTTATCAGTTTGTAATTCAGAAAAAATACTGTACGAAATAACCAGCCGTATGTATTAAACTTTAACATTGACTTGACTTTTTGAGCTTTGAATCATGTTTTAATCTAATCTGTGTTGTTTTGCATCTTTGAATTATGTAAAGAAATGAACAAATTTACATGGATTATGTTAAAGGTCCTGTATTACACAACATTTCCTCTTGTGAGCATTAAGCCATGTTATAGAGCTGTTACCTTCTCAAAAACATGTTGGAGTAACCCTGGTTTATAAGGGTGTCTGCCTCCCCAAAGCTCAAAATGCTCAGTTCCACCTTGTGATGTCATTGAAGCTGTAGTTTTCAAGTTGCCAGCTCCTTTTACCTTTAGTTTAGTAGAGATTGGCAAATTCTAGCACTGAAATTATCCAAATGATTCTAGTGAAAGTGGATGGAGTTAAAAAAAAACACACTTGGAGCACTTCCTGTATTACCACATGACATCACAAGGTGGAGTGTTTTCAGTTTGAGAACTCTAAATATGCAGGATTTATGTGTTAAACATGTGTGAATGAAACAAAACTCAACTCCAAGTGTGTTTGTGATGAGAACAACATTTTATCATAGATCAGAAAATTGCATAATATGGGCCCTTTACTTTAAAGCTGTTTATGTTTATATTGCATAAAATCTTTTAACATTTTAATTGGGTTGCGAGGTTATAAAGAGCTAAAAATGATCCTCCTACATTGTGTTCTCAGTCTATTGATGTATTTAAAATGAAAAAGAAGCTCATTGCATTACAGTAGAAGAGGAGAGTGGGATTAAATACATTCTCTTCTTCCCACTCATTCTTGGGCAAAATATTTTGTTGTTTTTTGTTATTTCTATCATGATTTCTCTAATGTTATATGTATCAGGTACAATGCGTAACTTTTCTAGTGTTTCTGCACTGCAAATTTCTCTGATCTGGCCAAGATTTTAAAACTTTTATCAGGTTATTGATCTTGTTTTCAGATTTATTATCTGCTTACTAGACCAGATACTGCTTAATTCTAGACTAGAGGTCATTTATTTTAAGATAAATTGTGAAGAAAAATTATCTTGCTGCATGCACAGATAATTTCACTAGTTTTAAGTCATTTTCTTATAGATTTTAGTGTTTCTATCTTATATCTTGCCAAGCTTTTTTGCAGTGTGAGGTCTATTACTTGCTTGCCTCCATGTAGAAGTTATTGGTTTACCTATAATGTTCCACAGTACTGCATTATCTTGTATTTACCCAGTTACATTACATTTTTATCGCTAAAAATACATCGAATAACACACATTTTTGCTGTGAGTGGAGCGGTGCCATCACACCTGTTGCCATACTATGGAACATTACAGGCAATGGAATTACCTCTATGGAAACAAGCAGGTGGTGAACACTCCATCAGAAAAGTTACATAGTGCGGCTTTAATCTGAATGTTTTAGAAGTTGACATACATTTTTATCTAACTTGTTCTGGTCATTTTCTTTTCTATTGTCAGTACTATGTTCACAAGTTTTTCAAAAAGGAACTGAACATGCTGCATAACTAATTTTTTTATATTTTTGTTGTAAAACTTCAAACACCAAAGACACATGTAGGAAATATCCAACAGCTATTGAATTTTAACTCCGTTTTTGCTTTCCAGGTTACTGAAATTCTCCATGGAGCAAACCGAGGCTGACTCTTGGAAGCTGAGAGACGTTTCTACCGCGGACATTGTAGTTCGCGAAAACACTGAGATCAACACAGGAAGTAGCTCAAGTCCGACCGGCCAAACTGAGAAAAGGTCAGATGACGTGGACCAAAAACCGGCTTTCCCTGGACCAGAAGGGAGCCTGGAAGTGGACTTTGAAGAAGATGACATTATCGACCAAAGCAGCTGGCTGGAAGAGCAACCTCAGGGTCATTTCGGAGCATCTTCCTGGCTCGACGATGAGACGGACTCCCCCTCCTGGATTCTCCGAAGAAGGAAAGATCAAAGCCGCGCCGAAGACGTAATTGTAGATGGAGAGGCTGGCGTTGAACATTCGAAAATGGGAGACGGCAGAAGCGGCAGAAGTCGAGTCGGGGGCTTATCGGTGATCGAGCCCACGACGACGACGATGAGGACGGACGAGGAGAAACAGGAGGAAGAGGAGGAGGGAGGGCAGAGGTACAGAGAGGGCAGTGCAGAGGCAGCGGGCAGTCTAAGCTACGGAGGAGGAGGAGGAAGAGGAGGAGGAAGGGGAGTAGCAGCTTTTGTCCAGTTCAGAAGTACATCCGCACAGGACTCACAGCGTTCATCGGTAATAATGTGTTTCGTAACTTCAAATCAATGTCTCTTCCTTCAAATTTGATGTAGTAAAAAAAATCTGAGGACGCAAGGGAACTTTATCTCCTAGTATATGACACAATTCATACTAGGGATGGGCATTCGCTTAAATTTTCTTCATCGATCGTAGGGAAAATTAACGATCGATTTTCAATTAATCATGAACATTTTATATTAAAATTATCATCACTATTATTACTGTTACCCTCTGCATAAATAAACTCAACTTTACAACATATAAACTATAGCCACTAAAGAGCCACATCAGCCCGTGTGAGATTAGAATGTGTTTAATGCAGCTTTGGCTTTGTTTACGTCTTACAGAACCTACATTTGGTTTGTCGATTAAAATGAATGTGATCAACGAAATTCTTAATGATCAATTATCGATTAATTGACTAATCATGTCCATCCCTAATTCATACACAAAAGGATTCAAAGTGATTCACAGAATAAGAAATATATTAAAATCAAAACATAAATAATCATCATAAACTTGACATTAAAGGTGCAAAATGCAACTTTTTCCTACTTGTTTCTGTGGACGTGGCACTGCTCTGCCCTGAAAGTTCCACAGTGTGACATTAAACAGCTCTCCCTTACATTTATTCAGTTACAGGTAGTTTTATAGCACAAAAATACCTAGAAAAACAGGTATTCTGACTGTGAGCGGGGTCGCCTCTCCACAGATCTGACCTTTAACTTGTAAATTTAAAGGTTTAATGCCATACTGTCTGCGAAACATTGCAGACAAAGCAAAAACATCTCCGTGGAGACGAGCATTTGACGGACCCTCCACCAGAAATGTTGCACCTTTAAAAGTCCAGAATAAAAGCTGTAAAGGTCTCACATTTTATTGTTTCTGAGCCTTTAATGCTGTTATTAATGTCTCTTTCTAAGTAAGATTGAAAAACGTTTAATTGCAATTTCTTATTTTGTAAAGCATTTTTAATTACCTTGCGAAATACAAATTGCGCTATACGTATAAACTTGCCTTGCCTTCATCTATTTTAGTTTGTCTAATACTTAAACCTCAACAAATACATTTAAAGCCACTTTTAGCACATTTTTGTTCGATTACCAAAATCATTCTCTCATTATTGTTAGGATTTTTTTTCTTTTTGTCACAGTTGCCGGCTCCTCGGTCTGTTTCTTGGTTAGTATGCTGCATCCTCCGTCAGCTGGTGTTCAAATATCGATTGTAAACTGTGACTGAAATTCTAACTGTTGTGGAACTTTTTGCAGTGTCACACGTATTTGTTTAGAAACCAAAATCTTTATTACGTTTCCCCCCATAGCTATATAAATGTTTATGTTGTGCACCTATACTCATATGCATATTTTGTCCCTTAGGCTTCATTTGACCGGACGGGGCAACAGGGAGGGCTGGACGTGACGAGAGGGACAAGAGACATTCAGCAAATTGATGAGGCCAGGACGCAAACTCTCAGTGACAAGGTTAGAAATATATTCTAAATATTGTTGCTACATTACAAGGGCCCATATTACACTATTTTTTTCTGATTTATTTCTGGTTATTTCGTTATAATGTTTGAAATGTGGTTGTCGTTGTGTTTCCTCGTCACAAACAGACTTGGAGTTGCTTCATGTTTAACACATAAACCCTGCATATTTATTTATTTACTTGATCATTTCAGCTCTGAAATTGCCAATATCGACTGAACGAAAGGTTAAAGAGTATCTGTAAACTTTAAAATTATTGCTTTGTGATGTCACAAGGTGGAACATAAACACAAACGGGCTAAAAATAAAAGGTTATTCAAACGTGTGAATGAAACAAAACCTAACACTGCACATTTTTTTTATGAGGTAACAACATTTTAACACGGTTTAAGGCTCACAAGAGTTAATTTTGTGTAATATAGGACATTTTGGACATCATTTTTACCATTTCTAAAAACTACAACTAACTGCCTGTCACACAAACCTTTATTGTGTCTTGAAAAACCTGCCAGACTTTAGTAGTTTTACTGTGTCATTTCCAGAGGAGCAAAACTGTCACAAAGGAGGTTTTATAACAGTATTTTCTTTCCTTATTCTAGCTTAAGTTGTGGTGAGGACTGTTATGACCCTTTCCATTGAATAGCTTTGGGCGAACTCTGTCTCACATGAGGGATATTGGTGAAACTGCAAATACAAAATGGTGTACATGGCGTTTTATCATAATACAGGATTAGTTTTCTGTTTTGATATGTGTTTACAACTCCAGGAGCAATAACTTTTGATAGAAAAGTGAAATATGTTTAAAGATCGCCCACAAAATTGACTCTTGTGAGCTTTAAGTCATGTTATACTGTTGTTACTGCATCAAAAACATACCTGGAGTTGCGTTTTGTTTCGTTCACACATGTTTGCTTTGTCCTGTATTGCTCTTAAATCCTTGTAAAATGTCTTAAATGTCTTTTTTTCTACCTTGTGATGTCATGAAGTGGTAGTTTTCAAGGTAACAGCTACCCTTTACCTTTAGTTCAGTAGAAATGGGCAATTCCAGGGCTGAAACCATTCGAGATTTTTCGTTAGAGAGAAGAACTCGGCCTAAATTTGTGGGATTTGTGTTAAACAAACAAAACGCAACTCCGGAAACACAACATACATCAGAAAATAGCGTAATTTAGGCCTTTCCCATGAATTTCAGTTGTATCAATAAAAAACAGGATATTTTGTTCTTTGTGGAGATTATTCTATTATAAAAATAACCGCAGCCTTTGTGATTTCATAATTGCAGCAACTTAAACTGTCATTTTGATTGATTACACAACCTTATTATGCACTCCTTATATTGTCTACTGCTAATTCGGCCTGTCACTGTAAATACTATATCAACTCAATACATGTCAGATTGAACAATACTTTTCGGGTAAATATTCATTCATTTTCTTCATACTAGTGGGTAAATTTTGATTATTTTTCTGTGCTTTGATGAGATTTGAGCTGTAAAGTGTTGCATTATGAACTTTTAACTCATTATAAACACAATGATGTTTCATTCTGCTCGTTCGTGTGTTTTTTTTTTTAATCACATTCTACTTGTAATTAGAATACCTTTTAGGAGCTAATTCTGCTTTGTGGTTTGGGTTCAGTATTATCGTTTATCTATATTTTCTTCAGCAGTGTTTAGCAAGCACTTCAGTATTTGTTATCGTCTACCGCTAATAGGAGTTTTGTGTGTTGTTTTTCAGGAAAGAGGCAGAGGAGGGAGGGAGAGGTATAGAGTCAGGTGGAGGGAGTTTGAAGAGTGGCTGCGAAAAGAAAATGCCGTTCTCTCAGAAGTTCTCACATCGTATTCGGGTCCAATGAGCGCTGAGGAACTCAAGGTCAACCAGGCCAAGCTCCAGGTAAGAGGTTTTTTCCTTCTTCTTTTGTGGTCTGTGGTATTGGTAAAAGCAATTTTGGCAGTGTTTTCAGTGGTAGTATTGCTATTGGTATAGCAATACTACCACTGAAAACACTGCCAAAATTGCTTTTGGTGGTTCTCAAACTTATAAAGTACAAGTAATAATATTTGGGTTTTTGAGTACCACCCATAGACTGTATATATGTTTGGACATAGCTAAAGCGCTAACTGCTGCATGTCAAAGTGCTCCAGGAGGCTCTTCTGTCTCCTTCTCTTGCTTTTTCCCATTGATTTACATTAGGATCTTTTCGCCCCTCTCTCCGTAACTGCTGCTGTGGCCTCGTCATTTGGTGTTAAAATGTTCGTATGAACCCGCGACACATGATCCTGAATGTTTCATTTCACTGTTTTGTTCCTAAATCAAGATATGAACATAAATAACGGATCAATCAGACGCCTTCATTCCCTGAGGTCGCTGCCGCCAGCGTTAGCTACAGGTTTGATTGACAACTAGTTTCACTGCTAAGTAAGTTTCCTTCCAGCTTTCCTGCCCCAATTAACTATTTTTGAAATAAAATTACAAAATAAATCAAACAATTACAATAGCTAACGTTACTAGAATCTTAACTAGCATAATTTAACAAAGTAAATGAATTTTGTTAAATTGCCAACTCACTGAAATACAGCGGTCTGTGCAGAATGGTGCAGAGAAGAGCATTGCCGCTCTGCCCTGAGGAGGGCGGCACATTTAACGACCTCAGTCATGATTGGCTCTTGTGGTTGCTATGATACTCTCGGTCGGATTTCCAAATATGGAGACTGTCTCCAAATTCGCTCCTGTAACCGTGGCACTGGGAGCTTCATTTGAGTGACGCTGATGCTGTGGTGACGTCACACTCACTTAGTCCACTCATATATACAGACTGTGGTACCACCACGTCTAAAACTGGGCTGTATCTGGTCTAATCCAGGGCTAAAGCCATGTATATGCTTCTAATAACTAATTAAGCCAGACAAGGACAAAAATATCAATAGATCTGTCTCCAAAATAAACAAATATTAAGACTACAGAGGACCCTATGGTACCACCAGATGCAGTCCATGTATCACCAGTACATGTACCACAGTTTGACAAACACTGATCTATCTGTTGAATTATATATATATATATATATATCCTTTTTTTTCTCACTTTTTTTTTTGTTTAATGGAATGTATGTACTCATGTAACACAGAACAACATTTCTGGACAAGGCAAATTTGCATTTTGTGTTTTGTTTGGCTTTGTAGTTAAAAAATACCTAGAAAAACAGGCATTCTGACTGTGAGCGGGGTCGCCTCACCACAGATCTGACCTGGTCTGATTTGGTCTCCGTGAAAATACAAAGGTTTAATGCCATACTGTGAAACATTCCTGACAAAACAGTAACATCTCTATGGAGAAAGGCATTTGCCGAACCCTCCATCAGAAAATTATACGCACAACGCACTTTTAAAATAATATCCCAAAGGAAAATCTACAAATGTTGAATCTGAATCTTACCAATGTGGAGTAAAAAGCCCTTTATTGTTCTGTATAATTTTTTATGACCTAAAGACTCCATAAAGTTCTTTGATTAACGATATCCTTTTTACTTTCCTCATCTCAGTTCAACACCACAGGCCAATATAATTCTGAAACGTAAACTCAAAACCTCAAAATTAAGTTGTGATAAAATGATAATATGAGCTATAGTAGAGATGGAAATACCAAGTTACAGGTTTCAGAAGAATAATGTTACACTGACCTCTTGTGGTTGAACAAAATAAATACAAAGTGTTCAAATATTTTCTTTAGAGGTCCCATATTACGCAAAATTCACACTTGTGAGGTTTAAGCCATGTTATAATGCTGTTACCTCCTCGAAAACATACATGGAGTTGTGTTTTGTTTCATTCACACGTTTGGCTAACCCTTTATTTTTAGTCTGTCAACTTGTTTTTAAGTTATAAATAAGTATAAAGTAAAACATACCTTTGTTTTACCCCTTTAGACCCTGAGAAATAATGTACCCCACGGTCAGGACCTGTTCCAGCAGCTCCGTGTCTCTTTCGATGAAGAGGACGACCCAGAGATGGAGGATTTGCGATACAGATGGATCCTGTACAAGTCCAAGCTGAAGGACATACAATCAGTCAAAGCAACTGGCGCGGTGAGTGGAAGAGGAAAAGTTGAAACTCTTAGAGTTTATATATTTACATATTTTAAAGTTGCACTGTGTAACTTTTGTGGTGGTGGGTCTGCTTGTCTCCATGGTATGACATTAAACACATCTATGAAGCTTTTATTCATTACGGGTGTCCACAGATCTGACCTATAATGTAGTCTATAGTTGTCTCCTTAGTGATAGAGAAGTAGGTTTGATCTCTATCATGGAACATTCTAGACAAAGCAATAACATCTCCATGGAGATAAGCAGGTTAGAGTCCTGCATGGGTTCGGGTACCCGTGGATTTATTTTATTTTTTTATTTTTTATTTATTTAATAGGGACAATGCATATTAATGAACATCTACAACGTTGCAGTGTAAATATGCCAGATTATAGCAAAAATGCTAATTTCCATCTGTTGTCCCTCGGGAGGTGACACCACGGATTTAACAGCAAAATAAAAACAAGTTACAATAACGACAATTATACACTAAATGTATCCACAAGTCTGGTTTTCTTTAGCCGCTGTTTCAAGTGTGATTTGAAAGAGGCCAATGTTGGAGTGTCTCTTATAGATAATGGGAGACTGTTCCAGACCTTAGCGCCTCTGACTGACTCACACTTTGTCCAAAAGTCGTGCGTCTGTGGAGCTCACAGTTCCCCCGGGCAGTGGACCTCTTTCCCCCTGACTCTTTGCTTTAATAAAATCCTGTAACAGGGGCAAGTCCATGCAAAACTTTATGGATAAAACATCCATATTTAAAATTAACAAAATTATTAAAATTTAGCAAGTTGTACTTTATAAATAGTGCAGAGGTGAACTGAGAATGGTTTCTTGTCCAGTATTTTTACAGCTTTTTAAAAAAGTGATTCAACTGTTTTGAGTGTTGTGCCAGCAGAAGTGACCATGTGCTTATACAATCCTCTGTATGAGACAGAATCACTGAGGGTAAAAACATTTGTGCCGCATATAGAGTCATGAAGGATCTTACCTGTCTAAAATTCACTAAGTTAAAATTAACAGTTTTTGTGAGGCGCTTAATGTCTTTCTTGAATGTCAATGTTGGGATGTCAGATACCCGACGGGTGCCCCGAAAGTTTTAATGAAACAGGTGAAAACTGTTGTGCTGTGTTGGATGTGGGTCGGGTCGGGTCGGACGCAGGAGAGCGCGGGTTTAATCTGCACTTTACAAAAAAGGACTGTATTTTAGTGAAATGCAAAAATGCCATTGTTTTTACAAGATGATTAAATGTAAAATCCTTATGTTTTTGCCTGTGCGCATTCCCAGAAATCTTGGCCACTTTCATTTTCAAACCACACATGCGATGTTCTGCGGTTCAAAATGACTCGCGAGGAGCTAAAATGAAAGAAATTTAGCGAGCGGAGAGTAAAAGTTGTGGCTCTTTTTTGGCTCTCGGACTGATTTTCATTCGGCTGCGGTTCGGGTGTCAGTTTGTGTTTATAGCGCGTTGGATCGGGTGCAGAATTTTATTTAAGTTCTGTCGGAAAACGTGTCGGGTGCAGATTGAGGTATGTCGGGTACGTACGGGCGAGTGCGTTTTGCCAAAATCAGACCCGTGCAGGACTCTGAAGCAGGTGACGGACCCTCGGAGTAAATGTATTCTGGTACAGTTACGCTTTCGTTTAGAGCTATTCAGAATATACTTTTCTAAATTAAAAAAAATACACAGTGGTACTTCATGTAATTTTGGCTTTGAGCTGCACGGTAGTAGTTGAAAAGTAAAGAAAACACAGCTCTTGTAGTGCGTGTATGTGTGATTTTCCATCTCTAGACATTTTTATACGTAAAATAATGCATAACAACAAAAATAAAGTTGTTTTTACACTATAATATAATGCAATTTAACGTAAAAGTATTCCAAGTATTCAGAATACAGTACTTTGACTGGATCATGCATCAGAATATGTTACAAAATAAATTTTAATACAGGTATTCACTATTCTGTAACTACATTTTCTGTGCATATAAACAAATGATCATGATTTCACTGAGCCAGATTATGATATTTAAAGGTGCACTGTGTAACCGTCACCTGCTTGTTTCTATGGAGATGTCATTGCTCTGCCTGAAATGTTCCACAGTATGACATTAAACAGCTCTACCTTAAATTTATTCAATTACAGGTGGTTTTAGAGCTCAAAAATACCTAGAAAAACAGATATTCTGACTGTGAGCGGGGTCGCCTCTCCACAGATCTGACCTGTAACTTGGTCTGGTTTGATTTCCATGAACACAGAAAGGTTTAATGCCATAGTGTGAAACATTCCAGACAAAGCAATAACATCTCCAGGGAGAAAAGCGTTTTTACAGACTCTCCACCAGAAAATTTGCACTTTTAAGATGTTTTTGTCAATAACCTTGCAGTCCTACTTGAAAATAAACTTTTTATTTATACGATTTACAAAAAAAAAGGTATATTAATGAGTCAAACATCAGTCCCTTTAATTCATAATGAAATACTGTTTATATTTCACCACTAGATGGCAGTGTAATGTCATAGGACAAACGTGGGACTGTCCTACATTGTTTACGCATGTGGCCTCGGGATAAAATAAAACTGAAAATATACTGAAGTTACCTCAATTTCTTTTTCTAATCTAAATGATAATGTGTTCTGATTCACTTCACTTTATTTTGTTTTTTTGCAGAAGCTCAAGACTCGTTCCACACCTCAAAAGGTCAGTAAATCTGCATCACCTTTTTAAAAATGTATGCACATCGCAAACAGGATTTATTACCGTATTAAAGGTCCTATATTCTGCCTTTTGGGGGTGGACATAAACAGGAAAAAATATATCTTGGCAAATAATTCACTGGTAAAGAAGACATACTGTGCTTGTGGCTGTTATATAGTTATAATTTAAGACAGAAATGGATCATCTGTCATTATACGTTTTATGGATAGCTGCATCACACTAGGGAGCCGCTGATTTTTCTTTTCATTTGTACCAACATGACTACACAACGCTGCCAAATCCTTAGTGTATCACCAATTAAGGAAATAAAACTGGAGAACGAAGCAGCGTCTTGAAAATAAGCGATGAAAGACAGTTAAAAATCATTCCAAATACAACTTCGAGAGGGGAAATGAGAAGCAGAAACATCTATAACATGTTTTACTACTTATTATTTTAAAAGTAGTACTGGATCTGATTTTTACTTCATTTTCCACAGTGGTAGACATAATTTGAACTGAATAACTAATAGTATAATACATTCATAAAGCTGCATAAATACTTGTACACGTGCCACGTTAAAAAACAGAATTAAAGTGGAACTATAAACCCAAAACTAAACCTGTGCTAGACCAGGACTGAACTCGGACTAGAACTGGACCAAACCAAGTCTACATCACATAATTAATTTGGTGCAAAATGGGAGCTTTAAAGCTGCACTGTGTAACTTTTTGGTTGGGAGTCTGTCACCTGCTTTGTTCTATGCTCTGCATTGGAGTGACATTAAACTTCTCTACTTTACATTTATTCAATTACAGGTGGTTTTATAGCTCAAAAATACCTCGAAAAACAGGCATTCTGGTCTCCTCTCCACAGATCTGACCTGTAACTTGGTTTGGTTTGCTCGCAGCGACGATAGAAAGGTTTAATACATACTGTGAAACATTCCAGACAAAGCAATAACATCGCAAACTGCCAGAAAAGTTACACAATGCACCTTTTAACTAAGTTTTACGCTTGATGTGACCACCCGCGCTGCTGTCTGAAGCCTATTTACCCCCCCACTCTCTCTCAGCTCTCATTCATCAGAGCGTGAGGGGTGGGAGAGGGTGGGAGAGGCAGATTAATGAATGGTGCCCCCCTCCCCAGTGTCCCATCAGACCCTCGGACCCCCTCAGCCAAAACTGCCCCAGACATTCCTCCTTTCTCTCACAGAGTTTACAGACCACTGCCTCTATGGCCCTGCTCTCTTTACCTACTTTCTCTGAAGGAGCAGCGTGGAGACTTTTGGGCTTGGGTTTAGTCTTCTCTGTACTGTGAAAGTGCGTATGACAGGTTTTCATGTTTTTCTAAATATCACTTGGTTTGCTGGGAGAGGTAAATGATAAATATTTACTACATTAGTTAAGTGGCATTTGGTAGAAGAAAAAAAGTTGAGAAGAAAAATGTATTGGTGAGTTCAAAAACACAGAAAACTACACTAAAACGCAGGGACAGTTTGCACACACGGGGGGCATTTTATTTAAGAAATAAATATGCCATCTTCTATTTTTATTAGTCTAATCATAACTTTTATACAATTTAAACAAAATTAGACAAGATAGGTTAAGGTTTAGACTCAAATCAACTCATTTACTTTTGTTAATATTATTATTTTTCGGACTATAAGTCGCACATTCTGTCTCATAGTCACAAAAAATCTGAGACCAAGAACCAACATTTCATTTTGAAAGGCAAATTATAGACGTTATAGTAATAAAAACAACCCAATAGAGAAGAATCCGTGTATCATTTGTTAATTAGTTTTTCTATATAGAAACAAAAATAAGAAAACAAAAAAACATTTTTTCTTTATTATCTGTCTCTAAAACCAAAATGAAAAAACAGATAAAGATTAGTTGTTGTTTTTTTCATTTTTGATTCATATATAGGATTCATATATTTGGTCTATGGGCTGTCGGTGTGAAAAATATAATATATAAGTCGTACCCAAGTATAAGTCGCAGAACACAAACCATGGAAAAAAGTGCGACTCGTATTCAGAAAAATACGGTATATATTTTATGTATTGATGTATTTTATTAGGCCAGGACAACCATATAAAATCGTTTCCCTCCTTGCATACTGTACATACTTGGTATTTTGAGTTTTAAATGTGTCATTATCTATATTATTTCTTTGCCTATTACACATTGAATCCTGTGACCTGCTATCTCACTCTAGTTTCGGTAACTTAAATATAAAAAACAAAATAAAAGAACACCATAATTACATATTTTGTTGTAAGAAAACCTTACACAACCCAATAATATTTTCCCACAAGGACTAGTCACAAAAACTACTAGATATTCTCATTTTTGCATGTTGTGTACCATTGTAACCACAACAAAACAACATGCAAATCCACTTTTTTACAGCATTACTAGTTGTGTAACCCGGCTGTGTGTTTACATGAGGAGGTTTGGTTTGTAGAAGTTTCTCTTCCTGGTTCATTAATCAGTAACGTCAGGCCACTCAGAGTCCCGTCATCCTCATGTTTAACACAGACCTGCCTCTGCTCCTGTGTTTGACTTCTGTCTGCTTCTCTTCTTCTACTGTTTGTTCTTTCAAAACAAATATAATGAATCACTAGTTTTTCACGAGTCTGTTAAAGGTTAAAGAACTATGTAACTTTTCTGGTTAAGAGTCAAGGCATTTGCTTATCTACAATGTCCCACAGTGCAACATTAAATACATTTACTTATTTATCAAATTTTAGACATTAATTGCTAAAAATGTCAATAGACTTGGACTTAGACAAACTTTACTGATCCACAAGGGAAATTACTTGGACACAGTAGCTCACACATCACAATATAATATAATAACAAAAAGAAAAAAAGACATAATTATGTAAATGTATATGTACAAGTCAAAATAAAATTGAAAAATAAGTAATAAAAAATATAAAATCTTATTATATACAAGAGGTCATAGGAAGACAGTATTGTACAGTACAGTGACATAGGGTTATCTGTTACGTTAAGGGTGAGTTGTTTACAGCTGTTGGGAATATTATCTGTTATAATAATACAGTAATACATTTCTGTGCCACAGCTTGTGCAATAATGACCAAACATCACCTTACCTTGAGTATAAGTTATAAAAAACGGTTTTCTTCTTGTCAAATCCAGCTTCCGAGGTTGATTATAAGTCTATATTGTGTTGGTTCAGGCCTGTATAAATGGGAAAAGTGAAAGCAAATATGTAAAAATCAGCACTTTAATAGGCAGGCGTTTTACTCTAGCAATATTGGAATTAAAAATAGTTTTGATAATAAAGTCCATTCCAACTGCATCTTTAAAGCAGGAATAAACACCTAAACTTTGCCCACAACCACATTTCAAATAGAGGAGGGGAGGAGTCTGGAGATAAAATCAACAGTGTGATTGGTGGAAACAGGTGTCCACGTTTCAAACTCCGCCCTTGCACCCAAGTGTTTGTGATCAGAAACGCCTGTCTGTGGTCGGGTCAGTCTTCTGTGATGTCACCAACTACTTGACAATGGCCACTGGAGCCACAACACACTAGTTGTTTACGTTTTTGACCAGAATGCTGCAAATATGTATCGTATTTTTTGGACTATATGTTTTTTCAGGGTTTGGGTGGTCCTGCGACTTATACTCAGGTGTGACTTATATATTACATTTTTCACACTGACAGCCCAAAGACCAAATATATGAATCCTATATATGAATCAAAAATGAGAAAAAAACAAATCGTTATCCATTTTTTTCATTTTGGTTTTAGAGATAAATAATAAAGAAAGAGTTGTTTTTTTCTCTTTCTTTATATTGAAAAACGAATGAACGAATGATACATGGATTCTTCTCTATTGGGTTGTTTTTATTACTATAATTTCTTTAACTCGCCTTTCAAGATAAAATGTTGGTTCTTGGTCTCTGATTTTATAAAATAAATTTCCCAAGTGTTACATGTTTTTTTCTTCTTCATTATGCATTTTTTGGCTGGTGCGACTTATACTCTGGTGCAACTTATAGTCCAAAAAATACGATACAGTATGTATTTTGCACTAAACTGGATTAAAAACACTACGAACAGTAGACAACGCTATTAAAACACCATACGCACAGTTTAGTAGCAAAAACAAGTTAATTTTATGCTTTCTTTGATTTAAAAGACAGAGTAAAAAGCACAGCAACTTGCCAATGACAGTTTCATTAGCGGTATGCATGCTGATTGTGTTGTTATAGCGCTCTGAAGGGAGAGTAACTTAACGCAGAGAGCAAAGGAAGGGGAAACTAAAAAGTTAAATGTTAATAAGCTGTTTTTGGCAAACATGGGATTTTTAAAACAATAAAAGGTAACATGGTGATCTAAATATGTTATGTTAGCAGTTAATAATCCGTAGAAGTAAAATGCAGCTTTGACTTCTCTTCTGTGTTAACTTGAACTCATCGTTCCTTTTATTCTGTTATTGTGGCGCTGACGCAGGGAGGATGGACGTAGGTGGTAAACATGATTCAGAGGTTCAGAAGTGCCCTGGACGGGAGTGCACAGGCCTCTCTTTGCTCTCCTCTCTCTCCTCGCTTTGCTCTTTCTGGTCTGTCGTGTCGTGTGGGCGGTTTTGGTAGATCGCGTCTTGTGGATATATTTTCGTTTCCTTTACAAGATTCTCACTCTTCTCCGAGCTCACTGCGCTTCTCGAATTCAGTAAACTAGGGACAAGATGTACTGTTGACTGGATCTGCGACTGGGAGCAAAACAAGTGAAGAAGAGATGCAGTGATAATGGATTCAATATTTAATTTCAGAAAAAGACTCTGAACCAGTGACGTGTCGGTTAAGGATATCATTTAATGTATTTGAAAGATTATTTAGTTTTGTTTATTCTGAGTGTCTCTTTAGCATCGTTACCAAAGCAGTTGCAAATTTCTGGATCATATTCATACTTTGCTGTAATATGTAGGCTACCGCATGTATGTTTATAGGGGGAATATTCAGCAGTTGCCATGGTAACACAAGGCACAGTTTTTAGATCAAGAAAAAATACAAAATGAATTATATATATATTAAAAAAAACATTTTCAGGGTCCTGCGATCAATACGAGTGTTGAAGATTATCTATTAGATAATGATCAATACGAGTGTTGAAGATTATCTATTAGATAAGGGTGCATTGTACAGTACAGGGAGTATTATCTGTCACATCAGGGCGAGTTGTTGTACAGTAGTAGGGAGTATTATCTATATCCTTTTAGATCACTGTAGAGCATTTTGGTCTCAACTTGAAGAAAACACCAGTGTAATCCTTCTTGTTCTTGATTAGCAGCCCTCATTGAGCTAAATAAATGTTGTTGGGGGTTGTTTTGCAAAGGAGAACAAATGGTTCATTGGTAATGGACTAATTAAGAGCCAAGATTCAAACTCTCATCCATCTTGTGTTTGTTATTCAGCAGAGAGGCTCACTGGAGAACAGGAGAAATGAGCTTCAGAGCCTCCACACATTCACAAGCGTTTAGAATTAGGATTAACTGCAGCGTCTCACCTAACCTGGCCAACGAGAGATTTATACATTCTGAATGAGCGCTACACGTCAGTAATCGGGGGGAAAGCTGGTGATTCGGAAACTACTGGAACGTCAAGACAAATGTATGAAGCTGATTGGGCAAAGCGTCACAACAATATTTAAAAGGTTGGGGGTCTGTCACCTGCTTCTTTCTATGGTTATGTCATTACTTTCCCTGGAATTTTCCACAATATGACATTAAACAGCTCTGCTTTACATTTATTCAATTACAGGTGGTTTTATAGCTCAAAAATACCTAGAAAAACAGACCTTCTGACTGTGAGCGGGGTCGCCTCTCCACAGATCTGACCTGTAACCTGGTCTGATTTGGTCTCCATGAAGATAGAAACGTTTAATGTCCTGCTGTGAAACTTTCCAGACAAAGAAATAACATCTGAATGAAGAAAAGCTATTACATACGTTTAAGTTATTGTATAGTTGTGGGGAGTATTATCGATGACATAAGGGTGAGTTGTTGTAATGAGTCAAGGAAGTTCATAATTCAACTCTCTACAGCTCAAATCTCACTGTAGAACACAAAAATAACAAAATTTGTCCTACTACGATAAATACTGACCCTAAAAATTGTTCCGTTAGACCAGGCCAGGGGTTTCCAACCTGTAGCTCGGGAGATACCGGTAGTTGTCCACCCCATTCGAAGTAGCTCACCAAGTGATTTCAGATTTATACCATTGTGCTGAATAACAAAAATGTGGTTAATTATGTGCCTCTTACCACTGTACATGTATCACTTTGAAGCCCACTTTCTTATAATCGTCTCAATTTCTTGCGGTCGCTAAAATGAGCAGCTCTCTCGCATTTTTGTTTTGTAAAAGTAGTTCACCGCAGTCAAAAGGTGCAAATGGAAATGCAGACTCATCGTGTTGGAGGGTTTGTGGGGTGAAAAAGGCAGGTCATTACCACGGTTTTTGGAGCTGTTCTAAATTGTCTCATTACTGGGAGGAAATTAAACCAAGCGTGGATAAAGTTTTTGGACCAAAGATCCCTTTAAATTCTGAATATAGGTTTTCGGGCAAACGGCCAGATGGCATTAAAGGAGCTCGTAAAAATACATCTGGAATATATTGTTGGTGCAAAGCAAAAAAATCAATAACCGAAAAATGGGTGACGGATAAATCACCTACACTGGAAGATTGGATAGACCTTGTTAAAGACATCTCCCAAATGGAGAGACTCACTTTTGCAAGGAGATTAGAACATGACAAATACGAGGAAAGCTGGAAACCGTGGACAGACTTCATTAACAAAGAGAGCTTGTAATGACACCCATTTCTTTTGGCTACTCTTTTATTGCTGTGTTATTTTGTATTCTGTCTTTTTTTTATTTTTCTCCAAAAAAAAAAAAAAAACAAGAACAAGAACACAAAAGTAGAGGAGATGTATGCAGAAACAAAATGACTGTCCCGTGGGTTTAGTAAAAAATAAATATCGTATTTTCCGGACTATAAGCCGCTCCGGAGTAAGTCTCACCAGCCAAAAAATGCATAATGAAGAAGAAAAAAAAACATTTATAAGTCGCACTGGACTATAAGTATAATATATAATTATTATTATTTTATAAAATCAGAGCCCAAGAACAGACATTTCAACTCTTCAAGCTGTCGTCCTCGGCGTGGAAGTCTGCACCAGTTTTTGGGGAATCGTTGTGCGTGCTCTGATAGAGGAGGTTGCGTTGCATGAACCATTTACAGCTTTTTTTGTTTTCTTCGGCGCAGTTCGAGTATCCTCCGCTTTTAACTACTCTCTTACAAGTTTCTCGCTCACTCCAATCTTTCTTTCTGCTGCTCGATCACCATTTTCAGCTGCATATTTCTCTTCTTGCGGCTTGTAATCTGGACATAATGATTTTCTTTTTGGAGGCGTTTGTGTTCAGTCTTTCTCAGTTGCCTTTATAAGTTGATGTTTAAACTTTCAATTTTCAGTGGCGCAGGAATAATGGAAGTAGCAGATGCTGGCACATATACCTAGAGTGCCCTCTTGTGGCTGTCAGTGTGAAAATAACCAACATGTGAAATTATATATTTTAATATGTAAGTCACACCTGAGTATAAGTCGCAGGACCACCAAAACCATGAAAAAAGTGTGATTTGTAGTCCAAAAAAATACAGTAAATAAAAATGAACAACTAACTATAACTGTAAAAAGTCGATACAAATACCTGTCCCATTGTAACATCGGTTTTGTGTTGTGTTTTCCAGAAGTCGGGTTTGCTGTACCGCGTGTGCTGTCTGGCCCTTCCTCTGTGGCTCCTCCTCCTCGCCCTCCTCCTCCTCGCCTTTTTACTGCCGCTCGCCGAAGACTCCAACTCCTGCTCTCTGTCCAACAACTTCGCTCGCTCCTTCAACATTATGCTACGCTACCAGGGCCCCCCACCCACCTAAGACTACCTGAGACTACCTGAGGCTAGTTAAGACCACCTGAGACCACCTAAGACTACCTAAGACTACCTGAGACCACCTGAGACAACCTAAGGCTAGTTAAGACTACCTAAGACCTCATAAGACCATCTAAAACTACCTGAGACCACCCAAGACCACCTAAGACTACCGAAGGCCCCATAAGACACCCTAAGACCAGCTGTATGGATGTTTTTTGGTTTTAAAGAAGGTCTAATCTAGATATATACTTCTTCACATGATTTTTGACCTGTTCTTAATGTACTGTAATATTGCAATGCTCCAAAGCTTAAAGAATTGAATGTACAAAAGTTGTATTTAAAGGTGCACTCCGTAGCTTTTCGGTTGGGGTTCGGTTTCTGATTGTTTCCTTGGAGATGCTGTGGTATTCAGCGTATCCATGTAGCATTTATTTTATCATGAGTGTTTTTATTGCTCAAAATAACCTTTTAAAAACCAGATAAGTGTTGCGTGATGGTGGCACTGGCTTGTCTCCACTAGAAAAGGTCCGCAATGTTCCTTTAATGTAAAAGCATAAAGTTATATCTTAAAATAACAACATATCTTTATTTTACTTTTCCTTATTATGCCAAATGAATGCGATGTTTTACATCATCTAAGACTAAAGTTAATGTCAAAGCGCACATTAACTGGTTAAAAAAGTTAACATGTTTTGTTTTTAAAGGTGCACTATGTAACTTTTAGTTTGGGGGACCGTCACCTGCTTGTTTCTGTGGATATGTCATTGCTCTGCCTGGAAAGTTCCACAGTGTGACATTAAACAGCTCTACCTTACATTTATTCAATTACAGGTGGTTTTATAGCTCAAAAATACCCAGAAATACAGGTACTCTGACTTGAGCAGGGTCGCCTCTCCACAGATCTGACCTGTAACTTGGTCTGGTTTGGCTTCCATGATGATAGAAAAGTTTAATGCCATACTGCGAAACATTCCAGATGAAGAAATAACATCTTCACAGAGAAAAAAAAGCATTTGACGGGCCCTCCACCAGAAAAGTTACACAAAGCACCTTTAAAATAACTTGTATTTCTAAGTATATATTGTATGCAAAAAGGATGCCGTGATCTTTTTTATTATGATAAATTGCACATTACATCCACACAGACAATCCGATTCTGAAAAATGTCTTGTTTTATCGTTCAATCTTGGCCTCCCAAATCAAACTAATGACATGTAATAGGATCAGACACAGTAGATTTCTGTTAAAACGCCGAAACATCAGATAGGAAATCCTTGGCTCATTTTTCAGACCTGGACTCGAGACGGTCATTTCTGTGATAACTCTGCCTCATCCTTTATCCCTTTACACCTGTCGGGGCAGGAGCTGGCGCCTGCCCAAAGCCCTCTGTGGCTCTGCACCTGTCGCATATCAAACACAATGGAGAATCATTTCAGCATGTAAACAGATTTAGGACGACCGTGTGTGAACTATAATTAACCTATTTTGTGTTAGAATACACATTTCATCTTGTTTATGAAAATAGAAAATCAAGCTGCTTCTCTAGATTGTTAAAGGGCCCATATTATGCTATTTTCAGATTAAGTCTACTGTGTTTTTAAACTCCTACAGCTTCACTAGGATCATTTGGATAATTTGAGCCTTGGGATTCGCTATATAAGGTGGAACACAGCATTTTCAGAGGATTTAGGAGATGTACACAGACACAACTCCAGCAGGATGTTTTTGAGCAGGTTTCTGAGGAGGTAACAAGAGTCAATTTTGCGTAATGTAGGATCTTTAAAGCTGCATTACCCCACTTTTTCAAGCCATGTACTGTATTTTTCAGACTATAAGTTGCACCAGCCAAAAATTAAGTAATGAAGAAGAAAAAAAACATACAGAAGTCGCACTTTGGGGGTGGAAATGTAATTTATAAAACCAGAGACCAAGAACTGACATTTCATCTTGAAGGGCAATTTATAGTAATAAAACGTTCAGCTCCACTCAAATGAAGCTCCCGATGCTCACGGTTACAGGAGCAAATCTGAAGCCAGGATTTTTTTGAGGGACAAAATAGCGGGAAAAAAAACAGGATCATGGAGAGTGGGTTCATACGAACATTTGGAGATCAAAATGACGAGCCTCACTGCAGCAGTTACAGAGAGGGGGCGACAAGATCCCCAGTGTGTTAGCTCATATATACAGTCTATGGGCTGTCGGTGTGAAAAATGTAATGTATAAGCAGTATAAGACCACCCAAAGCATGAAAAAGTGCGACTTATTGTCCAAAAAATACAGGTATTTAAATTAGTTGTGGGACTTGAGTAAAAAAATATATCTAATTAATTACAGGCTTTGTAATTAATTAATTTCAGTTAATCGCATAACAATATTTGCCCCAAAAGCAACATTTAGTTTATGTAAACGAATTTTAGTCGACTCATTTTCTTCCTGAAGCCAGTCGTTTGTTGGAGTTTGGGCTCCTGATACCTCATGTTTGTACTCGGACCAGAACTGCTCCCGCCAACAGCTCCAGCAGTTTCTGTGCTGCATGTCTTTGTGACATGTTTTGCATTTAAATGATGTCGTAGGGTTGAGGTGCGTCTATGATACACAAACTCTTCTCTGCACAGTTTGCAATAAAAAACGCCTTTGTCAGTACTTCCATCGGGTCGTTTTTTGAACAGAAATTTACCGTCCAGCCGACCCAGAGCACTTGCATGCGCTGTTGTTGTTGTGTGCGTCAGTATAATTGGCTTTGGCACTGACAAACTTTTCCATGTTGTTTGGTAAACTGCGATAAAATGCGTGAATTATTTAAATTTTTTGTAATTAATTAACGCATTAATGTCCCACCTCTAATTTAAATATTACCATGTGGTCTTTTATCAGTTCTGGGATATAGATATAGATAAAAGTCCAAATAAATCTATCAAATCTCCAAGACAAGCAGGTGATGGACCCTCTGCCAGCAAAGTTACGCGATGCACCTTTAACCCCTTAACGCCGACTGTCACAAATATGCAACAAACCGTTTGGATCAAGATATAAGGCGAGACAGCAGCTGCATCCCCCCAACAAGCACATACCCAAATTTTCTGTTTGTTTAATAATCTCACTTTAATTTACCATTTACCTAAAGGCAAAAACACACACAAAACATTTTCTTTTACATACATATCTATATAAATCCAGGCGTTAAGAGGTTAAATCTCTCAGAGCTGGTGCTACTTTGATCAAAACTACTTATTCTCTCACAGCCAGCTAACTCTTAACTGTACGATGGAGTGTGTCTTTGGCATTTTCTTGGCTCCTCTCGAGTTCCTTCGCGACGCCAACACTTTGAACTGTAAATCTAAAGACTGGAAAACTACCCTGGACACAACACCTTTTTATGGCCCATTAAAATCCAGTGTTCCAGGCCCTGTTTTTGTCTGAGCTCTCTTCACACCCTCTTAAAACGCCTCCGCACCCTGACGCACGCTTTTTTAACTCCCCTTTTCGGTTCGAGCTACTGCTGTTGACCTTAGCAGCGTGTTACCGCAGCAACGCTGACCAATTCAAGTTTAGCGAAAACAGTGGAGCTTTATTTTCCAACCATGCGGCTAATTGAATGTTTGTTTGTTTTTTACTTCGTTTTGTGGAAGTTAAAAGTTCATTGCTGAAAGATTGTGCACTACCACGCGTGTAATTAAAGGGAATATTTTGCAAAATAGTTCTACTTTGCAGCTGATGCTAACCGTAGGCACTGCTCTGTCTGAAGCTTTGTTACTCAAATTAGACTTGATCTGATCTTTACAACATGAGCTACAACATGATTCAGAAATAACGGCTAATCCTGCCCACTTAGTCCCTCTTTTCACCACCATGAAAGAAAAACAACTGTGTGGGATAGTCACAGGGAGCCGTTTTCAAACGATTCTCATCCACCAAGCCCTCTGAGGGGTTAAAAATGTACTTTCTGGCAGTTGCTCAGCTCATAAAATGTCTAGACAATATCATTCATTTTACGAGTAGGTCAATTTACAATATACTGTAGTAAAAAGTACATAATTTGCCCATTCGTTTAATAAGTTTTAATAACTTGCGGAGAGACATATCGTTTGTTATGATTAATTTTACATCAGTTTAACTAAAAACGTATTGTGGAGTTGCCTTATAATTGGTGTGTTCGTTATTATTAAAACTATATATATATATGTGAGACTTATTTTGAGAAGTTGTAAAACATTTTCCGAGTTTTGTTTCCTTTTTAACCACTGGCTGGTAATATCCTGAGACCACGTGATAAGTGAATGATTGTTTGAGTTGTCACACTTATAAGTTTGTCCATGTGTACATATATTTCTTATGTAGCACCTTTAAGAATAATTATTCAGCTACTGTGGGCAAACTATATGGCGACTATTGCCTTAAAGCTTTATCTAATCCCACATATCCAGTGCCATACTTTTTTATACGTGTACAATATGTAGCTTTGTGAACCACTTACGCCCAAACTATCAATATTTAACTTATTTTTATGCTACTGCTGCTTATTTCCCTCTCTGTAACCCTGAGCATGTTTCCCTTTAAATGCCTATGCAACTCCTGCTCTATTGGAATTATGCAACTCAAGGCTTGAATCTGCCCTGTATAAGTTTATGCAAAGACGTAAAGCTTCCCTGTGTATTGTTTGGAAATGCTCATGGTAGAATTAGTCAAACAGTATTGTAAGACGTGTATGTGTAAAATATATCCTATTTTCTGTACGACTTTCATGTTAAAAGCTTTTGTATCTTGATGGTCATGGAAATAAATGCTCTCAAGTATCATTTACTTAGTTGTTCGTTCTTCAAAATCTACAAAATACTGGAAAAGGTTTGATAGAACTGATTTACTTTTACTTTTGTTTCATTTTAATCAACTATTTCGGTGAAGAATCTGCTTGTTTCCATTATTGCTTTGCCTGGAATATTTCAAAAATATGGCACTAACCCATACACTACCGTTCAAAAGTTTGGGGTCACTTAGAACTTTCCTTATTTTTGAAAGAAAAGCACAGTTTTTTTCAATGAAGATAACTTTAAACTAATCAGAAATACACTCTATACATTGCTAATGTGGTAAATGACTATTCTAGCTGCAAATGTCTGGTTTTTGGTGCAGTATCTACAGAGGTGTACAGAGGCCCATTTCCAGCATCTATCACTCCAGTGTTCTAATGGTACAATGTGTTTGCTCATTGTTTCAGAGGCTAAAGGATGATTAGAAAACCCTTGTGCAGTCATGTTAGCACAGATGAAAACAGTTCATCTGGTTAGAGAAGCTATAAAACTGATCTTCCTTTGAACAGGTTGAGTATCTGGAGCATCACATTTAGGGAGTCGATTAAACGCTCAAAATGGCCAGAAAAAGAGAACTTTCGTGTGGAACTCGATAGTCTATTCTTGTTCTTAGAAATGAAGACTATTCTGTGCAAGAATTTGCCAAGAAACTGAAGATTTCCTATAATGGTGTGTCCTACTCCCTTCAGAGAACAGCACAAACAGGCTCAAGCAACTGAGCAAGAAGATACATACATTAGAGTCTCTAGTTTGAGAAATGGACGCCTCACAGGTCCTCAACTGGCAGCTTTATTAAATAGTACCTGCAAAACGCCAGTGTCAACATCTACAGTGAAGAGGCGACTCTGGGATGCAGCTTCAGGGCAGAGAGGCAAAGGAAAAGCCATATCTGAGACTGGCCAATAAAAGAAAAAGATTAATATGGGCAAAAGAACACAGACATTGGATAGAGGAAGACTGGAAAGAAGTGTTATGGACAGACCCCATTGAGCTGTTGTGGAGCAGCTTGACCGTCTGGTACGTAAGAAGTGCCCATCCAGACAATCCAACTTGTGGGAGAAGCTTCTAGAAGCGTGGAGTGAAATTTCGCCAGATCCTTCAACAAATTAACAGCTAGAATGTCAAAGGTCTGCAATGCTGTAACTGCAGCAAATGGAGGATTCTTTGATAAAAGCAAAGTTTGAAGGAAAAAATTATTATTTCAAATACAAATCATTATTTCTAACCTTGTCAATGTCTTGACTATAGTTTAATCAATTTACAACTCATGGTGGTAAATAAAAGTGACTTTTCATGGAAAACACAAAATTGTCTGGGTGACCCCAAACTTTTGAACGATAGTGTATATCTTGCATTTATTTTAATTACAGGTGTTTTTATTGCTCGAAAATAACTTGAACTTGACCACAGATCTGATTTGTAACGTTACTTGGTGGAGTTCAGATTCATTTAATTACATAATGCGGAACATTCTAAACAAATCGTTTCTCCATCTGTCCATTTCTTCGGGTCCAGGTCGCAGGGGCAGCAGCTTAAGCAGGGACTCCCAGACTTCCTTCACCCCAGACACTTCCTTCAGCCCCTCTGGAGTGACCCCGAGGCGTTTCTCGTTTCTCCACGGAGACAAAGGTGATGTACCATAGACGTGCACTAAAGGAGTGTGACGTTACCCACAGTGTTTGGTTCCAGGTAAGTGAAGATGAAATGAAGAGTTCCATATTAGGAATGCCGATGTTTTCTGTGTTTTTGTTCATTTTTAGGCTCTGTTCACGATTACCAGGAAGATGTTTGGGATCATCTTGAATTCCCTCGTCTCTTCTAATCACATGTACCCAGTGCGCTCGGAGTTGTGCGTCAGTGGGGAAATGATGAAAACTGAGGTATGGTTGTAAATGTTGATTAGCCGAGCATAACGGAGCGCTACAGTGACACGTAGATGAAGAAAACTGGGACATTTTCTCATTTTTCCTAGATTCTTCCCGGTTTGTGACGTGAAAAGAGCCTGTACAGCGTGAATTGAAGCCGGAATCGATGGAGCTGGAAGCGTGCCCGTGCTCACTTTCTTATTGGGAACGTGCCGGCTTGCAGGTTAGCCATGTCTATTTACATATACAGTCCACCAGAAAAGTTACATAGTGTACCTTTAACGATTAATTATAGCCTGAAATATACAACTGCTGTGTCAGTGCAGGACTATTCAATCTGTGTAGCTCCGGATTCTGTAATAAAACCCAAGACAACTCATTTCACACGCACATTTTCCACTGAATACATCTACCTTATGATACCTTTTATTTCCTAATGGCCACTAAACACAAAAGCTGCTACATTGCTACCATGGCAACCCAGACTATACTATAAATACACAGGACAGACTGACTTTATGTCCTTCTTGTCTCTTATAACTCTGTGTAAACATGTTTCATAATGGTGCGTTGCAGAGTCAGATCCGCCTTAAACCTGTGTGTCTGTAGTTGTGTCGACTTTGCCTGACTCATGTTGTTTATAGGGATCAAATTCTGAACTGTGTGACAGTTCAGAGCACGGAAAACAATGGATTTTGTGATGTAAAACGATCGACATCATGTGAATTCTGTGTTTCACAACTTTTTTAATGAATTAATATCACTTCAGCTGTAAGGTAAAATATATCAAGCCTATGAAAAAGTCTCGACAAACTAATTTCTAAATAGCGAGGAAGTATAGGCTGCTGTTTCGACTTTTACAGACCAAAATAAAACTACGACTAAACCCAGAACTAAACCTGGACTAGGACCGAATCATGTCAGGACTAAACCAGGATCAAACCAAGACAAATGTGAATAAACTTGACTCATAAACAACATTGGAGCTGGTAATACAGAGTTGAGTTTGCAATATTGTCCGTTCTTTGTACTGTGTATATATAAGTAAATAGAGTTAATCTCTTTAGGCAGCCATTCAGATTCTGTAATTGTATCTGTGGGTTTCAAATTTCTAGGCGGCACGGTGGCTGAGTGGCAACACTCAGGCCTCACAGCAAGAAGGTTGCGGGTTCGATCCCCGGGTCGCCCGGGCCTTTCTGTGTGGAGTTTGCATGTTCCTCCCCGTGTCTGGATGGGTTTCCTCCGGGTACTCCGGTTTCCCCCATCAACCCAAAAACATGCCCGCACCCCTATGAACTAACATCAAGGACCATGTTGTCCACCCTCCTGTGGGCTCACCACCTGCAGAGGGGTTCATAGGGGGGGTCAGGTGCTATGAGTATTGGGCAGCACGCTGCCCCCGCGACCCAGCCGGATTAAGCGGGAGAAGATGGATGGATGGATGGATGGATGGTTTCAAATTTCTGTCTTTTTCTCGACTTTTGACCATTTAAAAGGTTGAATTGTTAATAAATCATCCTGAAACCCATGGACAGACATTCGAGCTGCGAGATTAATCGCAAACGAATCAAAATTCCTATTTGAATGAATGCAGTTTTTCAAGTATCATCATTTCCGCCATAAACAAGAAAATGTCCAGCCTTACTCTGTCTAAAAGCTGCTCACCCTGTAGTTTAGACCTGTCAGTTATTTCAGTGTTTTTTTTTTTTTTGTCGAACTGCAATTGCAATGTTTGTCAGAAAAATTACAATTACAAATCGTTCATCCCCCATATTTTAGGATTTGAATGTGATGTGCAGGTATCTCATTTCATTCATTGCTCAAACTCATAAGAAACCATCGGAGTGTGTCCCCCTGTCTCTTATCTCCTCTCTGTGCTGTTATCCTCCCTGTGTTTTTATTCTCCGTCTCTTTTTACACCGGCCCTCTCCCTCTTGTCTCTGTGTTTTTCTCTGAACATGATTCACCCACACAGCTCTCACCTCCGTCTCACAGCCAGGACGCCGAGCTGTGCTGCAATCTGGAGCCTGTGGTCTGCCAAAAGAACGGAGCAAAAACAACATTATTAAATCAGTCCACTAAAGACGACTCAGATCTCAGAGGTAAAGCTTATGTAATGTCTCTATACGACTCCATCACAGTTTTGTTGCAGAATATACAATTACTATAGAGTCATCCTCACGAACAAACGTCTGCGCGTAACATGAAGAGCCGAGGCTAATTAAACCCCGGTGGTTCAGCGGTTAGACACTTCTGACCAAACCAAACGTCTGAGGATGGATTCCCGCTCAGACCACATTCTGTTGTGTCCTTAGGCAAGACACTTCACCCACCTTGCCCAGTATGAATGTAATGTGAGTGATGGTCAGAGGGGCCGGTGGCACAGCTTTACTTCCATGAGTCTGCCCCAGGGTGGCTGTGGCTGCAGAAGTATCTTAACACCACTGAGTGTTTTTGGGAGTTATGAACACACAGTGAGGTGCTTTGAGAGGCTTTAAGAGGCCTTACAGCACAGTGTAAATGTCAGGTATTATTGTAGTGGACAGTCCAATCCACGCTCCAACCATAACCTGCTCATACTGTGGGGAAAAGAGCTCACACCAAAAGTACCATGCCTGGAGTCTGAAAGTATCAAAAGCCACAATCATTTTTAATATTTTATTCCATTATGTTCTATTTACTGTTTATAATCAATCAACCAGGACTTTATAGCTCAGAAAAGTCATGTATTTTATCCTTGGTTATTTGAGCTGTAGGTCTGCTCATTCAATTATTTTAACAATTCACCTTTTTGGACCCTAAAAATCTGTTGAATTACGGTCTATTACAATTCAGCACTGAACATGGAGTGAGCCTGAGATGCTGTGCTAACACAGGCCACATGGGACTGGAAACAGCTGATTTTCATAAAACAACTTCAGCTAAATTGAGTTAACCACAGATGAACTCTCACCTCCAAATCCACAACATTCGGATAAGCCTCATTTATTTTCTACGTAATGTCCTGATCCTAGACTTTCTCCCGCTAGAAAAATCTGACGTATCAGATCATGATTATAGGTCTAGAGCCGATCATCTCCTCTGATTGGACCTAACGGATGATGTAAACAGGAAACATCCAGTTTATATCTGGCCCAAAGAGGAAACACAAAGCACTGATTGAGAGGGATGAGAGGGAGAAGCATTGGCTGATTCGATTACCGTATATTATGACATCTTAGACTCCATCTTGGTCTGACAGGGGGAAATAGGAGCTGCTCATAGAAACACATGCGAAACATTATAATCTCAGGAGATTTGAACAGAAACAGATGTAAGTGATACGAAAGATGAGGAGGCAAAAGAGGTATTTTAAGGACAAACTTTTAGAGTGACTCACTACTTTATGCATTATGGGCATCATAGTTATTGTAGTCATTTCTATGTCTTTTTCACAGCTCTCAGGATTGTACCGTGATGCTAAAGCTAACTACAACTAGCATGCTAACACACACTTTCTGATTCTCTGGCAATAAAACACCTAATAATTACATGCAGACAAGAATGTGACTTTTTTTGACCATAAATACAACTTTTCTGGTGAGGCGAACTGCGCGTCTCCTCTGATACGTCATTGGTTTGCCCGTAATGTTCCACAGCATCGCAGTTAACTTATCTCCATGGAGACAGGTGGTGGCGTAGCACTTGAGCAGTACAGATTTGAGCAATAAAACACCTACACTTGAATACAAATGAAAGGAAAAAGTTCACAGATGCACAAGACAGATTCAAAGTCCTTAAATATTTAAAGGGCCCACTGTATATTGCACTATTTTCTGATCTCTGTTATAATGTTGTTTCCTCATCACAAACGTGCCTGGGGTTGTGTTTTGTTCCACCTTGTGATGTCATGCGGTAATACAGGAAGTGCTCCACTGAGTTTTTAAACTCCACACACCTTCTTTAGCATCATTTGGATTATTCCAGCCCTGGAATTACCGATCTCTACTGAACAAAAGGGAAATAGAAGCTGTTAACTTGAAAACTACTACTACTACTTCATGTGTTACAGGCCTTGGCCCGTTTGTGTTTTATTCCTTTGCTCCCATGTTCTCTTTTGTTTTTGCTCCTTTTTTTGTTGTATGTAAATCCCATCTGCAAGCCCCGGATCTGGATTAAACTGCCAATAATAATAATAATAATAATAATAATAATAATAATAATAATAATAATAATAATAATAATGCATTTTATTTATTAGGCGCTTTTCTGGACACCCAAGGTCGCCTTATAACAACGTAAGCGAATTAAGTACAATTAAAACAAACAGTTAAAAGCCACAGTTAAAATGGGACAGTATTTAATAAAAGTGTCTGTCTGCCGCCAGCTCGACATTTTGTTCTGTTTCGTTTTGTTCTGTTCTGTCTCAGTTGAGTTGATGCTTAGCTTGCTGGTGACATTGTTTTTTTTTTGTTTTTTTGTTTTTTTGTTGAGACACTTTGTTATTCTTTAGGAGTACAAACTTTAGTTACAACAAATGTCACCATTTGTTGTACTTAGTTGGGGCTTGATTTGGTTAATTAATTTGTTAATTTTGTTATAAAACCTTAATCTAGCTGGTATTCTTTTTTCTCTTTTTCTGTCACATAATAAATTACTATTTTTAATTAATCTAATAGATCTGTTTTTTTTTCAAGGTGGAACAGAGCATTTTGAGCTTTGCAGATATAGACAGTCTAATAATAAAGGGTGAATCAAACACGTGTGAATGAAACAAAACACAACGCCAGGTTTGTTTTTGAGGCGTTAACAACATTAAAACATGACTTGAAGCTCACAAGAGTGAATTTTGTGCAATATAGGACAAAAAGCAGGAGGCCAGAGGGTTTTTGAAGTTTGCTTTGTATATAAATACCAAAATGTCTTAACTCACCTAGGAGTTTTTATAAGGAGTAGAAAACTGGATTTCATAACATAAATTTAGGATAAGCCCAGGCCTGAAAAATTGGATTAAAAGGTGTTTTATCAAGTTTCAAACAGATAAAATACCATAACAGTGCCCCACACCATTCCTCACTCTGACAGTCCAGCTTTGTACTTCTCAGTGTCTCTTACATCCAGGTCTCAGGTTTCACTCGTCCTCACAGGCTCAGCAGCTTCACTCATGAGCCGGAGTCATTTTCAGAATAACATTTTGGTTTGGGGGGGATTCTGGGAACATCAGGAGCTCATTGATCCGATGTGGTTTTATCGATCAGGTCTGGACTGGACTCATCGATCACTGAGAGAGAAACAGAAACAGGACAGTGACAAAATGGAGACTTAAGAATTTAAAGGGCACAGATTTTACACTATTTTCTGATTTATGTTATAATGTTTCCTCAACACAAACACACCCGGAGTTGTGTTTTGTTTCATTCGCACGTTTAACACACAAACCGGGCGTATTTAGGCTGAGTTCTTCTCTCAAACAGAAGCATGTTGCTCCACCTTGTGATGTCATGTGGTGATACAGGAAGTGCTCCGCTGTGTTTTCAAACCCCAATCACCTTCGCTAAAATCATTTGGATAATTTCAAGTAATTTCAATGGAGTTGTCAATCTCTACTGAATTAAAAACATAAAGTAGCATAGTAGTAGTAGTAGTAGTAGAAGTAGAAGGAGGAGGAGGAGGAGTAAGGAATAGCAGTAGTAGTAGTAGTAGTAGTGGTAGAAGGAGGAGTAAGGAGTAGCAGTAGTAGTAGTAGTAGTAGTAGTAGTAGTAGTGGTAATAGTAGTAGTGGTAGTGGTAGTAGTAATAGAGGTAGTAGTAGTTGTGGTAGTAGTTGTGGTAGGAGGAGTAGCAGTAGTAGTAGTAGTAGTAGGAGTAATAGTAGTAGTATTTGTAGCTGTAGTAGTAGCAATGGTAGTACCAAACTTTATATTACCATATTGTGTGAGACAGCTGACTGAGTAGAAGTAGCAGTAGTAGTAGCAGCAGTAATAGTAGTAGTAGTAGCAGTAGTAGTAGCAGCAGTAGTAGTAGCAGCAGTAATAGTAGTAGTAGTAGTAGTAGTAGTAGCAGCAGTAGTAGCAGCAGCAGTAATAGTAGTAGTTGTAGTAGTAGTAGTAGCAGTAGTAGTAGCAGCAGTAATAGTAGTAGTAGTAGTAGTAGTAGTAGTAGTAGTAGTAGTAGTAGTAGTAGCAGCAGTACCAGCAGCAGTAATACAAGCAGTGGTAGTTGTAGTAGCAGTTGCAGTAGTAGTAATGATAGTACCAAACATTATATTCCCATGTGGTGTGAGAGAGCTGGAAATACTGTGGTACCTGTAGTAGTTGAACTGTGGACAACTAAGGCCACGTTTAACTTATTAACAGATTTTGAGATCCAAACTTCAAATAAATAAAATAAATAAAATAAACCTCTTTAACACACAGATCTCTACGGACTATTCTGAACGTCTTAACGCGACA